>JAUMHG010000072.1:10676577-10695907 GCA_032359395.1 Enteromius anoplus | reverse complement strand
TTTTACTGAAAAAACATTAAATAATTATTTCAGGGCTCCGGTCACTTCTGACCGTGAGGGACCCGAGTGTGACCTGATGGTAAGGATCCCCAGAGGGTTGTTAAAAAGCAGATCGTGGAGAAATTTTTATCGTCCACGATCAAAAATCGTAAAATCGCCCACCCCTAGTTCACAACATTTCTTATATATTTGTTTTTACATTAGTAACAAATCGATTTAGCTGGAAGCATTGAGATTTTTAGTTGACCGCTACTCATGCAATCTCCAGTTTTAAGAAATAGGGGGACCTCTAGTGACACTCTGATCATTGTGACAAGCCTAAAATGTATTATTTATTGATGTCAGTCTTAATAAAAAATTGTATCAGTTGTGCAATTGTCATGCGCTGTAGAAATGATCGATTAAATGTTCTCAGACTGAATAGATCTCATGGAGACAGTCCTGCTTTCCTCCTGTATTCACAGATCTCCATTTGCTGTCCGGCGTGAAGTGGTTTTGTGCCTGCGAAGTATTTGTAGGAGTCTAGAAGCCGAATAATGGCAGAAAATACAGGCCGGTCTTTGAAGCTCCACATGCAACAGTACTTTATTAAGTCAAACCTGCAAGACATGCCACAAAATGTCAGTGTATATGCTGTTCGTAAAACTTCTTAAACACACTGTTCATAGAGGAACAAAACAACCATTTACATGCTATGTCAAATATAAGGCTTACAATGGGGCTCCACAGTTTTCTGGTCTTTTCATCCGGTAATGGGCTAAATTGTTTGGCAGCACTTCAGATGGATCCAGGTCAGGATAGGGAGGAGACCCTTTCAAAGGAGAAGGAATGTAAAAATAAGACTCCTAACTTGTTTGCTTTACTGTATTTTTAATACACCTTTTTTCAAGCAACAACTGGTGTATTAGGACCTCTAATTAATACTACCCAGGGTTATCATCTCATACAGCAAGATTCCAAAGGACCATCTGAAGAAGTGCGACAGAACAAATAGGTCAAAGTGCAGTATTTGTCAGAAATGTGCTATTGTTGTTTAAAGTTGTGATTGACTCACACATCACTTCTGTCTGTTTGGGGAAGCTTCATCATCCGTTCAGGGGCCTTCCATTTAACCGGTACATTGGCTTCTTGTTCTTTGTTCACCGTTCTCGACTGTCTGCTCTTAAAAGCCAAATCCAATCCAGAGACTTTAACAGAGAGCCCTGAACCAATCAACATGTTCCGGGCTGCGACATCCCCATGAACAATTCTGTGATTGGAGTGTAAATAGTCCTAAGACAGAAATCATTAATAAATCATTTAAATAATTTATCTACGTCTTATGGTTTGAGTATGAGTACACAGTGGGTAAACAACTCACCAGTCCTGCTGCTACCTGTTCAGCTACAAGATAAACGGACCTCTCTGAAAACGTCTGGAAGTTATCACTTGCACCACATCTGTTCTGTTTAGCAAGAGTTACATTTAGAAAAAAAAAAACTGAATTATGAGATGTATATTCTTTGTCAACATTCCCTCTAAGAACAAAAGGAACCCATGAGGTGGGCTGTCACTGAGGTGAAACTCTAAGGTAATACAGCTAAATTTATTTATTAATTATTTAGGTATTTAATAATACCTTCATATTAGTTCCTTAAAGGGTTTCTCCACTTTTTTAGATGTTACAGTAACTCAAAATTCTGAGAGGTCAAAAAGGTAAACTTGAGACTAAAAGAACAAAAGTTAAAACTGAGATTAAAAAAAAGTTGCAATTACCAATTATTATTATTATTTTTTATACTACGGGGCCATTGAATGCTGAGAGAGTAGGGCAAAAGTCTGAGTATTTACTGTATCTCACATTTTTTTCCTCTGAACTATGACTATAGAAAGGTCTATAAAAAGGTAACTGTGACATTTTGTCTTACAATTCTCCCAAAAAATGAGATGGATGGTTGCAATTAGCCTTTTCATTTGATTATATTCTTCATTCTGTGGCAGAAATACAAACCTTCCATACACATATCTTTTAGTGTAACACCTGTACACCTATAGGTACATGCTGTATGAGGATAATAAGTGTTTTTACCTCTCGACAACTCCACAGAAAATGCAGGAGGTTCCCTGGAACACTTGCCTCCAAAACCAGGTACATGGGCATCCGGCGTGTCTGGCAGTATAACATCTTGACTATATTCTCATGTTTGCTCACTGCTACGTGGAAAAGGACAAAATCCACAAATTCAGTATCCTCCAGTTGATTTGACCCATCTGAAATAAAAAGATTTATCCAACATTTATAATCTTGTTGTAAATTCTTAAAGACACCTTCTCAGGATTGACTTGTGTTCAGTACCTTTAAGAGTTTTAATCACTACAGCAGTGGATATGCTGTCTTGTTTTAGCTGACCCATGCAGATTGGCCCATAGCGTCCCATCTGAAGTGGCTCCCCCCCCTCCAGAGTGCACTGAGCAGGTATCTCCCATGGATCCAGAGCATCCCGTGCAGGCCGTGTGTTCCCAAAGCCTGTATCCAAAGGTACAGGTTCCCCTTCTAAAAGTTGATTCAACATAATTTCATGATTTGCCCTTAAAAAAAACAAATATTTGGCATGTTAGATAATTTTTCCTTCACACACCATTTACATTTGAAGACGAGTCTGTGATAATCTGAGCTGATGATCTTTTGGTTATAAAGCTCCATATTATCTGAGACACAACGATCAGGGTGCTGAGAGCCAGCAAGCTCGGAATAATGATGACTGCCAACGGACTTGATCCTTCTTCATCTGTCCGTTCATGCAAAAAAAAAAGCAGAATTTTTCCTTCGTATAACAGCAAATGTAAAAGCATTAAAAGTATGACTTGAAAGAACTGAAAGAAAAAGAAACTCTAACGTACAACACATTGGGTCAGAGCCAGAGGAGCTGTTGCACTGGGCCTGTACAGCCATAAGGGTGTCCCTTTACCATTTCCAAAACTGGCTTGACAGATGACATTGGCACAATTATTTCAATAGGACAATCTTTTACAAATACAGCATGTATGGTAGAGCTGAAGTTAAAGACTTTGAAGATCATAATTATTTTTATATTTCCTGTCTCTTGCTCCAAGCATGTTCTTCTTCACTTTAGATATATATTGTAGCTATATGTGTATATCTTGTGAGTGCATTTCATCCTTACCTTACTAGATTAATGATAGAAAAGAATCGTTTTGGCTGCTTTTGGTAGAAGCGACTTGTTTGACCATAAGGTTTGATCTTGACTTTGAGAGCAATGACCGTAAGGGTGACTGACTGCCCACCTGACTTAATGATTAACTGAAGTACAGAACCATTTGCGCTGTTGCCATGAGAGCTTAATTTTTCTGAATTGCAGTCAAATTCAATATGTTAAATATTTAAGGTTTTTGTGTCAATTTTTTTAATAAGAAAATTATGGACACATATTGTTGCTTTATTTCGAAAGTAAATTTAGACTCTTGTGGTCAAAGGGCCTCAGAATTGTGACAGAGTGGGAAGTTGTTGTGATGTAATGTCTATTATTCAGTATTTTCATCAGATGCACATTTCATCCAGGAACTGATTAAAAACAAATCGATTTGAATTCACAGTGCTGCTAATTACATAATAGTAATTACATTTATAGTACAGCTATTACATTTCTAGGCAAAAATGGCCAATGAATATTTCTTAATTTAATTTCACTTCATTTATGCATTTTCTAATGGTAAAATGTTGCGCAAAAATATGGTCAGAAACATTTTCTAATTTTGTTGTTATGGAATGTAAAATTATTATTTTTCAATTGCCTTTATTATTTTGCACACACTGAACGTCTATCTATGTATGCTATGAAATAAAACAAATAAATGTACATTGATTTTAAGTGGGGCATCTTTACAGGTGACCCCACTTTCTGTACTGAGTGCAATTCTATACTACAACAGCAGGTAGCACTATTATACAACAATAAGTCTGGAAGTTCTGATTTTAACGCTTGATACGAAGACTGCTATATAGTATTTTTATTGTGCCGCCTTTTAAAACTATTTTTAATGCAAGATGAACGTGGCATTTTAATATTGTAAAATTACATTAAATGCATACAAAAATCATGCTTATGCGCAAAAACCTGTAACAGGTGGTGTGAAATTACAAGGTAATGTATATGCACAGCCGTTCAACATATGAAACCATAACAGAACAATATATTACGAAATTCGTTATTTCTTTCTTTTGCATCCAGGAATCAGTGGAGTGAGTCGGGATGACTGTAAAGCTTACAAACACTTGGTTTACGCTTACTATCATCTATAAAGGCTATATAGAATATATACTCTAGTGTATATTGCCATTAACGGCAGAAAGTGCATTTTCCCTAAACATATACCTTGTCTTTAACAAATTCCCTTCAGGCCTGGCAGCATGGTAGAGGTTTTTACGTTTAGTATTGTGAATAGTTTGGTGAAGCCCGCCCCCTCGCTCTGATTGGCTGTTCAGCTCTCGTCTGCTGCGCGCCTTTGACAGTCGCTGCTCGCTTTTGGCGCAAGTAACAACAAGGTGAAAATGGCTAAAAAGTTGCAAAGCTGCGCCTGTAATTAATCACCGACGGGCGCTGACAGCTCCACACAGACAACAACAAGCCACACAAGAGGGCGTTTCTACAAGAACCAAAGGTCGTCGGGCAGTGGACCTAGTTTTATTGTGTAGCCTACTCCAGATCCAGGTACAGTGTTGTTCGTGGTTTCCCGTGAACGCGCCGGTAGCTGATGTCATTGGAACAGGTGCGCGAAACCCAAGTTAACAACAGTCGCCCTAGATCGCGAGGGATTACACACGGATGTGAGTGTTTTTCTACGGCGTTTCATTCATCAGCCGGTATTACGAAGCGATTTAAGGCTGTATAATTTTTATGTGCCTGGATAAAGTGAGCTATCTAGCCTCGGGTGGTAGTTTATTGCCATTTCCGTGTCTTATTTTTCCTAGAAAGCGCTCGTTTGGATCATTCGAAGACGATATTGGCGACACTTCTTGCCGAGCTGTCGTGAGGTCTACCATAGATTTCGTCTAGGCAACGAAGAGTCCTTTTACCTTCGTGTGAACTCGTGATTCATTTCAGATGAATGTACGTGAATTTTGACTGAACCACAGAGGGAATATATTTCAAGGACCGAGCGATGCCGACTCCGAAGTTTTAAAACGTTTCTTTCTTCACCAAGACGTGGGAATGAAGTCGCTTTGCTTTACTGCGCTCTAAACGCGTTTGCATAAGGAAATAACCTGTTTTTCTTTTAAAGACTCGTTTACTTAAAGGGATTAATCATGTCCAAGACGCTGAAAAAGAAGAAACATTGGTCCAGTAAAGTGCAGGAATGCGCCGTTTCGTGGGGTAACGCCGGGGAGCTCAGCGCCGTGCTGGAGATACTCGGGGGAGCCGAGCACGGAGAGTTCCCGCACCTGGGACAGGTGCTGTCGGACGCGTTAGTGTGCCATGTCGGCAGGCTACCTGGTCCCGGAGACGTGCTTTTGGAGGTGAACGGCACGCCTGTCAGCGGACTGACAAACCGAGACACCCTCGCCGTCGTCCGCCACTTTCGTGAACCCCTCCGGCTGAAGACTGTAAAACCAGGTTAGTTTGTTAATTGCCAAAACCTAAGCTACCAACCGAGAAAACAGTTGGTCACACTCTACTGAACCCGAGGTCCTTTTAATACCAGAGTAAACGCTGGTTTTAAGCCTGTGTTAAGCTATGTTTCATATTTGTAATTTTGAAAGAGGATTAGCGTCGCCTCTGCACTGCTTGTGCTTAAATGTTGAGACGTTGTTTAGCAACAGACAACCAATCACAACCTGCCTCAGTACCCAACTTATTTATTATTCAAATACTTTGTGGAGTCTGAGAAACTTTGACGCGTCGTGTCGTGACAACTGCAGTGATGATCAGCTGAAATTGAGTTCGTTTCATTATTTATTTTCCTCTTTCTTGATGTGAGGCCGCTTTGAGACATTCTATTCTGTAAAGTGCATGTGTGAGTAAACATGACTTGACTAGATGATAAAACGGAACCAGAGAGGATCTGGATGGCGAATTCCCACGCATAGCCTATGTGACCCTGGACCACAAAACCAGTAATTTATACTGAATAAATAAGCTCTCTATTGATGTATTGTTTGTCAAAATATCAATAAAAAGTTCTTAGCAGTGCATATTACTAATCAAAAATTAAGTTTTGATATTAACTGTATGCAATTTAGGAACATAAACTTAATATCCACTGATTTTTGGCTTAAAAGCAAAATAAATCTTTTTGACCCGTGCATAGTATTGTTGGCTATTGCTACCCGTTTGAGTTATGACTTGTTTTGTGGTCCAGGATCACATATTATTATAGTCTTGTCATTTTATTGACCTGATAAATATGCAAATAAGAACGCTTGCTCATAGTTACAAATCCACAGTGTTAAATATAGAATGGGATAGCCGGGTTAAGACCTTTTCAGGTAAGAAATGAATAGTTAGACAGCTCTCAGGGCTTTAGCCAGTATCAACCTCGTATTCTGTTACTAGCATTTGCTTATAATTATGCAGTTGGCATTTTGATTAAATGGGACTCTCAAGGAAAAAGTGGAGTTTTAACTGAAGCCATTTATCACAGTTACCACAACAGGAGGAAATTGAGACTATCCATCACGGGGAAGTTTTGGTAGCTCTGGATGCTTTCTGTTTGTGGGCAACCACAACAATTTCATTAATTGTGTAGCTGGTAGATACTTTTCCCTTTGCATCGAGACTTCCAAGGTTTTTTTTAAAAGCTGCTAAAAGCCAGGTTACAAGTGTTTACAGGTGTATAGGACTGTTAATCTTGTGTTTGCTGAAGAGAAATAATGAGGATCTACAAAAGGCAGCTGAGACCTGAGCTGCCAGGACAGGAGAGAATCAGGGGCTGTAAAATGCAGACCGAATTCTATCATGTTTCAAACCGAATCTCCATGGTTACCGAACAGATAAGGTAGGGATCTAGAATAACTTGACTTGAATTGTGTAACCCGACCCATCTGCGGATCGTATTACAGAAACATCCTAACTCAGAATCCTATCTTATCTGTTTTAGTCACCAGAGAAATTTTGTTCTGATCTCAAAACCGAGCACTTGTCAGATCTTAAAAATAAGGATTAAGATTTCAAGAATGTGACTCTGGATTAAATAAGGCGTAACGAGTGCTGTTTATTGTTCTTTAAAAGTGTGTGACCCTTTATGTGTGCATATAGTTTTGTGTCTTGACATCGTAAGTTGATGCAGATGCTATAGGTATCCATTCAGTGGGGTATTCTTTAAACTCTTTGACCATTTAGAGCTTTGAACTTTGTGTATGTAATCCTCTTTGCCTGCAGCACAGATGTCGTCTGACTTCCCAGCTTCCCCCCTTCGCCCACTGTCCACCTCATTTAGAATGCTACCCTGCCTGAAGGATCAGCATTCAACGACTTTATGCCATTTTAATGCTCTTTTGGGGATGATTTTAATCAGAGAGCTTTATGTTGCTATGGGCACTCTCTACATATGTTTATTTTGGGCTTGCAAATGAAGTAGAGTGGATTACCTAATATGAAAATGTAGTTCTCCTCTCGCTTCCTAATCAGTGTAAATTGGCATTAGTGAATGGGTTAGCATCAGATGTCTCTTACTGATTATTTTAACATAGTGTGAGTTTGTTAAAGCTGCCAAAGCCTGCAGCTTTGAACCGAGTCCAAGTCTAATTGATTCAATTACTCTCTTAAGTCTGTGCTATGCTGTCTGGCTCGTGACTCAGCAAGAGGACCGGACACCTGAAAGCTTGTATGCTGGGTAACTTTTAAAAAAGATTGGACATTCTCTGCTTTGATTTTATGTTTTGCATCATTGGTATTTGATATTTGAATATTAGATAATGACATTTGCATGCTCATTTCCTGGGTTTTTAATGACAAAAAACATCAAAGTTAATAAAACCTTACCTAAAAGGAAATATATAAAATAACACTGATTTAAATTCCTTTGTAGCCATCATTTTAGTTTGGTAAGTAAATTTTTTGTTTATTTAGATCAAATATATTCAAATTGTATTGGACTGAACACTAATTATTGATATCAGCTAGAGTTTAAAATACTGTGTCATAAATCCATACTAAAACATATGTGACAAACATTGTAAATATATTGTGCGTAGTATACAGTCTAATCAAAAGAGGAGTCAGTTATACAGTTATAAAAGGTTCTACTTTCAAAATCTTGGAACAGATATAAGCCTGCACATTTACTTCTAAAGAAAGATCAACTGGGTTTCTTAAATGTTGCTCTGTTTCAGGCTGTGTTGTGTACTATGTGTGTGTGTGTGTGGCTGAGTGTTTTCTCTCTGTCCCTCAGTTTATGTTTAATTCATACCATCTCAATCATTGATGAGTCCATAGAAGAGGCCAGCTCAAAGGGATCAGATGGTACCAGGAGACCATTTAGCCTTAAATTCGAGCCGCTAGTAACACTGGCTGAGTGCTCTACTACACGGCTGATATGAAGCTCTAGGGCCTTCATCCTGTGGCTGGGCTCAAGGCTCCTAGTCTACAGAGCTCAGCAAAACTGCTGCTGGCATTTATACCAACTTTACCAGAATCAATTGGTTGCAAAGGTGTAAAATTGATGGCAATGGTAGAGCACGGTTAAAGTCATGGTCAGGTGGTGCTCAAGACAAAAAGAAAACAATGGAAGGAAACTGTGGAAGGAAGTAAAATGCAAAGCCGAAGCTTGAAGGGATAACCAGCATACTGTAGTTTGCCATGTGTCTATGAGTTTTCTGCGCAGATGAGGGCACATTTACAGAGCTTCTCCTTATCCACAATCCTTTCCTGCCCAGTAGACTTGTGGCTCATTCTCATCTTTTCCAGTCTTATCAATTCCATGGCGTAAAGCTTCTTGGCCTCCCACATATTCACTGGAACCTGTCATGTCCTCCTCCGTTTTTTTTCCGGTTCTTCACCCCCACACCTTTTCTGCCAAGCCTCTCGCATGCAGAAGTGTCCAAAAGACCACACTGAAAATATGGTTCCTTCACATGTATAAAACAAAGAAATTTTATGACACGTTTGAATAATAAATATTTACTATTTTATACATTTGGGAAGAACAGGTCAGTTCAGTTCTAAGAGGTGCAGCCTAGGGTTGCAGCCGAGCTGGTTGCTGCTCCAGCGGCGGGGCGGAGGATCGCGATGCCGGCTCAGCATCGTGATGTCTATTGGCCATCGGCGATGGATGATGGCATCGTCTATCGACCCAACCCTAGTGCAGCCTGCCTTTTTTTGCTCACTGGAGGTCTGGGAGACAATGGTAATGCAATGGTAATACATTTACACTTACATGTGGACAGAAGTGACGTTTTTGTAAATAAACTAGTTTCGAGAGAAGCGCTAGTCGATTCATCATGGCTGGCACCGCATCACCTAATCAATCTCCTCATTACACCTGCCCAATTATATCCCTTTCTACTCACTATAAATAGTACGGTTCTCTTTCCTTCCGCACCTCGCCTTTTGTGCATCCCTCCTCCACCCCTACTCCGCCATTTAGGTGCTCTCGCGCCTTCCTCCGGGGGGGGCATGCAAGGACCGAGCCGCACGCCGAGCTCTAGCCCTAGCTAGAGCACGCCAAATATGCTAAACTTCATCCTTCTTGATTATGAGGAAGCGCAAACTCTTAAAATAACGCTTTGTAAATAATAATCCTTAAGGACAAGGATTTTAAAGCTAAAGTAGAGTTGTCTGAAAATCTTCTTTTTTTTTAAGTGCACTTGGAGCTGCTCGTGAATATTGGGTGATATCGTACAACAGCCTGAGAATATAAATGAACCTGAATGCTTGTGGTGGTGTGTACAGCTATGTGGTTTCGCCATGCTGTAGAAAAGCCGGGGTCTAGGTTGGTAACCTTTGTTGTTGATTTGTACACTACTTAGTTTTTAATATTATGTGAAAAATGTGTTGGAAAAAAGTGTATTACTTTGCAAAGAAATTTCTGTTTAGCGTTCTCTGACTTTTGACCTTAATAGTTGCAAAGTAGATATTAATGAAAAGAAAATTCACAAATGTGTCTTTCTTATGTTTTACATAAACAAAGATATTTTGAAGAAGGCTGCTAATCCAACAGTTCATGGTCCCCATTGACTTCCATTGTGCTTCTTTCCCTGTGGAAGTCAATGGGGATCAGCTGTTTGCTCCTTCAAAATTCTTTACATGTCTTCTTTTGTGTCCAACATAAGAAAATAAACGTATACAGGTTTGGACAGTAGGAGGGTGAGTAAATGATGAAAACATTTTGGGTGAACTATTCCTTTAATCTCTGAGCAGAGTAATTAAATCTGCTCTGAGTTTCATAACTATGATTTTTGCATTAGAATAAAAAGGCACTGCCATCATACATCCGGACCAGATGACGTGTTTTGTTTTTTGTTTTTTTGCTTGTACATCTGTGAAATTGTGCTCAAAGCCATTGTCTGAGTGCGGCCTGGATTGACCACAATGGTGTAGTTTCCACACATTGTGTTAATGTGCAAGCGGAGGAAGGGTGAGGGAGTGCATCATTACTGACTCACAGGCTGACTTACATTGGTCCTCCTGTCATGATGCTATGTGGCATTCTAAAGCAGCAATTGTTTTGATACTCATACTGTGGCGTTGGCAACATTTTCTTGTGTTGATCTTATTGTCTTTACTTACACACTTCTGAATCATGACAAAGGATCAAATGCCTAATTTTATTAGAGCATAACTGAACATTTTCTCACTTTCAGCATTATGGCACTGTTTTGGAGGGGGGTATGTGCTGTAGAATCTCCCTTTTTCTTCAGCTATGCAGTGTGAGGTAAATAAGTTTCGTTCTCTGCTGGTTGATTACAATAATTTATGGGGTAGACAGAGGTTATATCAACTTTGTAGAACAGGGAGGAAGCTTTAATGTGATTTTTTTTTTTTAAATGTTCGCAGCTTATGAGCGGTCTGTCACAAGCAGCTGCTCCAGTCGTGTAACTTTACTTGCACGTTCGCTGCTGACATACACCCATAAAAAAGCGTACCACAGCTGCTTTAACATTCTGTTCAAGTCTGTTCTTCTCTCTGAGGGCCTCGGGCTCATTGCGTAGTCACCAAACAACATTCATGCAATTTTTTTTTATGTAAACACCTTCAGTTCCTTTCCCCAAGTTTCATACTATGGCAGAATAAGAAATACATTTTTCAGGGGAAATCATCTCCAGCAGCTGTTACACAGATTTGACAGGAGCAGAATAATTTTTCTCCCATCCTCATTTCATCCTCCCTTCAAACCGGCTTTTTTTATTAGCTGTCATTGTGTAATTGAAAGCCTGCCTCAAAGATGCAAATAATACTGTTTCTCTGTTGGCAACACTCACTTTCTAGTGGGGCTCTTCACAAGTTGTTCATTTTCAGGACAAGATTATCAATTGCATATAGTTTTGAGGAAAAAAAAAAATGATTTTGACTTATGGACAAAAAAGACACCCCAATGACTTCTAAATTGTAGAAAGCAAGTCATTCAGACTTGGAATGAGATGAAGTTGAGTTTTGTGTTCAGCAGAAAAAAAAAAAGAAACTTCTGCAGGTTTGGATCAACTTGATGGTCACTTGGATTCATTTTTGAGCAAACCATCCTTTAAATGTCTCATGCAGTGCAGCTACAATATATATTTAACTTATTTTGAGGTTTTCTAGATATTTTCGTACTAGTAAACAAGTCAAAAAGCCTATTTAAAATCTCATTTTGGCAGCATGAGAGATGTCACCACCCCACTGAGAGAAATCCAGCAGAAATAGTGACATGCACTTCAGTTAACCTGTAGACCTGCAAGAAACTGATTGCTGGTAAAACATCATTTGTTAAATTACCACTCCGCCAGGCACATTTTCATACTGCGTCTGTGTTTTCATTTGAAGTAATGTCTTACAGTTTTCTTTGCTCCCCACATCATTCCATTGAACGAGAAGTACAACTGAAGTATTTTGACCTAGGCTGCCCTGTTGGAATCAATCCCAAATCTGCTCACAGGGATGAGTTTGGGCGGCGGAGTCCAAGATAGGAGCATCTGCTTGGAATATTAAAGCATATCTCAAACCTCTCCCCTCAGAAACCGTCTCACGCGCTCAACCCTTTTATCAGCCTTGCTGTCAGCGGGAGTATGCAGAGGGCTTCTGTTGTCACACAGGCACTTGTCACTGGAACATTCCCCCATTCCAGCACTGTTTATCTCTCTGTGGAGTCTTAATGGCAAGGGATGGCATGGAAATGAGAGTGTGCCTGTAGAAACCATCCTAAAATGTGGACGTCGTGTACCTGTCTTTGCTGCATGTTTCATGGCTGAGATAGTCCAAGTGGCTTTTAGCGTTTATATCCACTGATGTGTTGTATGCATCCTATTTGGCTTGTATGAGATATTTAGAAATACGTGGTCAGGTCACTGTGACCCATGCTAGTGTTTGCATTTAGCCCCTCCAGCTGAAATCCACTTGGCAGATGAGGTTCATTGGAGCAGCCTGGGAGGTGTTTTTCTATACGATGATCTGATATCTCATCCCCAAAGTACTGTTATTGTCAAACTGAGAGTGGGCTTTGATATTTTCGGTCTGATTCGAAGCAATCGTCTGTAGTTTGACGGTTTATGCAGCAGCAGGAAATGAAAGGATGCTTATGCTGTGGGGGGAATGGACATGAATAATTAAGTGACAAATGAACGCAGACTGTTTGATTGTGTCCGTGCCTGTCATCAACAAGTGAGGGGGCTAAAAAGAGGGAGATTTCCTGTCGCTCTTGGTTGCGACTTTGCTGAATGAATAAAAGTGATCTGGATTAGGAGGAAAGCAGCTGGGGAGCTGATAAGGAGATATAGCATTACAAAGCATCAGAGAACTGGGAAGGTGATTTCCAGGGCTTATAAAGCCAAGCACTCGCTGCAAGGTTGAAAATCCCTGACCTTTGCACATTAAAAGCAGATGTTTTACTTTTTTTATTTATTTTTTTTATTCTTGTTTGCACAAGAATGATAAAAATAACTAAAAACAAATTGAGCTTGGTAAGATATGGGGACCCGGTCGAATTTAAATGTTAGTTTTTATATGATAAATGATATAATTTATTTTTTGTTTTTTGTTGTTTTTTGTCAAATATTACATTTTCTTATATTATTTATTAAAATTAAAATTGATCTTGTTTTATTTTATATTTTATTTTAAATACATCTTATTTATATTAGTATTATTAATATATTAATATTTGTATATTTATGTATTTTCTTTTAAGTTAAATTTAGTTTTTTTTGGTTTGTGTTTTGATTTCGATTCCCAGATTCCACAGCTTCTTTTTCACTCTCACACTGCAGTGCTGGCGGTCTCGCCATATCAAAAAGGATGAGGTTAACCTTGTTATAAGTGTGGATTGAATTCCATTTCAATGAAAATGTGCTTCTCATCCTTCTTCAAGTTGTTTTTTTTTTAATGGCCGACACAATAGTCCTTAATAACTCACTTCCAATAGCCTTTCGACAATTTATGACCATTATTGGAAAATATAGTCAAGGCAGTTTTTTATTTTCAGGTTAGAGCTGCAGGCCTGTTTTGCAGCACTACTTGCGTGTGATTTAAAAAGCCTAAGACACCTAATGGTGTGAGGTCTCCAGAGTGGACAAAGCAAACGCTGTGACAAAGATAATGAACCAAATGTATTTCTTCAAAGGACAGAGAGGTGGGTTGTGGTATAATACCCCCCAATTTGCCTTATTGTGGCTGTTTCTGTGATCCAGGGGTCTTTATTATTCTTGTGCTGGCATGTAGTGCATACCACCGGAGAATGAGAAGTGATGGCCTTTTGAAGTCTTAATGCCTGCAAATAACTTGCCCTTCTCTTGAGCACTCAATGTGTGTGCGAGCATGCTTTTGCATGAAGATGAGAAATTAGGACAGGAATATGGATTGTTCCTCTCTAGTGCCCTTTTGAGATGAAAGGTAATTACACTGATAGGATTTGTGTGGTCCTGAGGGCTGTGTAGACGGTAGCTATTTGTTTGCTCACTTTGTGATTATTCCGATCTCGGCAGATGTTTCCTGCCACTCGTATGTGGCGTTATCACAGGTGCTCCGTGCAGCTTTATTTACAGAAGTGTTTCTTGGTTATTTTAAACTGGTCATGTTAGTTTCACAGCTGAAATCGTCTTTCACCTGTATAAACATTCCTCATCCCCTCTGAATGTGTCTGAATTCATGCTAACAGCAGGCAGGCTGAACGACTGCTAGCCGGTGCTAATCTCAATCCACTGCTGTGTTTACCTCAACATCACAAAGTCAACGACTGACCCTGGAGGACATTGAGAGGATGTGGAGGTATTTTAAGCCTCTCTCCTCTATAATTTTTTCTGTGAGTTTTTGCAGATTATTGTGATCACTGCATTTTCCCACTATCCCAGCATGCCTTAGAAAGGGAGTTGTGGGGTGAGAGAGCCAAAGTGAGAACTTCTGGTTCAGTGGCGAATCTTTAAGAGGGTACACATTTCTTCCCAAAACATATATCAATTGTTCTATAAATTATGACAACAATTTGTTTTTTGTTTGTACTGGTTGAAATAATATTAAATAAATGTTTCTTTTTCTCTCTCTCTCTATCCTTTTTTAACTTTTTCTTTCTGTCTGACAATTTTGTTCTTCTTCTGTTTTTTTTTTTTACTTTCCTTCCTTCCTGATCCCTCCATTTTCTGTCCTTACTTCCTCTTATACTTCCTGCCTATCTTCCTAATTCCAGCTTAACTTCCTACCTGACAGTTTCCCTTTCTTCTTTCCTTTTGTCTTTTTTTATTTTTTTCCTGACTACCTTCTGTAGCTTACTTCCTGACTGTAAATCATTCCTTACTTGAACCTTTAATTTCTTCCTTCCTTCCTTCCTTCCTTCCTTCCTTCCTTCCTTCCTTCCTTATACCTTAACCTGTCTATTTCCCTTTTTTTCTTCCTTTCTTCCTTTCTTTCTTTTTCTGCCTCATCCTGACCTTCTTGACCCTTTTTGACCTTGCCTTCATTCCAGATTTCCTTCCTTCTTTTCTTCCTTTCTTTTCTTTTTTTCCCTGTCCTCCTTGTATCTTTTATGTCCTTCCTTACTTCCATCTTTAATTCTTTCCTGATTTCCTATCTTCCTATCTGGTTACCATTTCTTCCTTCCTTTTTTCCTTACATTCCTGACTTCCTTCTGTATTTCCTTTCTGACTTCCATTCTTACTCCTAAACATCCTACCTGTTGGCCCCCCTTTCTTTCTTCCTGATATTTTCCTTGACTTCCTTTTTTTCAGATTTCCTGATGCCACCCTTCACTGTGTGTCTGCAAGCATAATTTCCATAGGAAAAAGCTTGTAATCGTTTATTGACTTTTCAATCAATGTACTGTTGTCCCACTTGGAAGCCCTGCTGGTTTATTTAATGATTGGGCGAGTTGTGAAATGGCTGGGGCTTTACAACAAATGGCCAATAACTGAAGCTAGCATGGCTCTACAGAGTTATAGAGTTGTTTATGTAGTTAGAAGAGCTTTAAATGATGTATAACATCTCACTCTGCATTAAACGATGGCAGTAGCACTTCATGATGGGCCGGCTGTCAGGGAGTTATCGTAAACTCAATCTAAATCTGAAATGGATGGCCTAGAGACAATCTCCTGTGTTAGATGACAGTGAATGATTGTATTTTTTCCCCAACCTTGCCAGCGTACAGTAAACGCTTCACTTATCTCATTGCGGCAGCTCATCTCTACACCCTTCCCGCACCAGATTAGTACACTATGTCCTCATCAGAATTCATGGATGTCAAGATCTCTGCACGGAGTATCGGCTAGCCATGATGGTTAGCTCTGTTAACAGCTTATTGATCTGGTTAGCATAGTCCTAATACATCAGCATTCTAGCTTCGGCTTTGAAGCCAAGGTGAAGGGCCAGGTGAAGTGCAACAAGGCCTTTTGCAGTGCATATAATTTTAAAGAGAATATATGCGAATTACTTTTCAAGCCCAGTTTAACCGATGCTACATGGAACTTGTTACGCTAACACTGCGTCATTGTTGCCTATTCAAATTTATATCATAATAGAGCGTCAAAGTGAAATGACGTTAAACCTAGAACACTCAATAGCAGCCTTTGATGTGAACAATGTCTCAGAGATCAAAGAGTTTTTTTATTGTTAACCCCGTGGATGTGTGTGTCTTGTGTGTTTAAATAGAATTATATCAACGACCAATGATCTCTGTTTTGTCACGGTTGTCCTTATTGATGAGCTGGTTTTGTTTTATGAATCTTCTATGCTGAAAGGTGTAAAATCATATCCTATCACACTTTGCAAAATGGTACATTCGAGAAACATTCATCAATTGTATTATGACAGCACTGAAGATGCAGTATTGTTCCCAGTTGGTGCTTCATAATTAGGGGTTGGAGCGCGTTAACTAAAACTTTATGAGACTTACTGAAAACGTGTCACATGACTCTTACTAATTATACCAAGTTTCATGCAGATCGGAACATATGTGGCGCTATAACAGCAAAAAATGCCTCAAAACACAATATTTCTATAGAAAGATGTACATATATTCAAGCAAACATTAAATCTTTATATCATATGATAGGTCTCCTCATTCTGTCTCTGGGACTAATGTGGTCAATGTAACCGTTCGTTAATTACTTTTTCAAACTAATCTCAGGTTTGTCACTCAATCTGGATCAAACCAATACAAAACAATTTTCTGGATCCTCTAGGTTAATAATTGTCAAAAAAATATTACATTTTGCTTTGTTTTGCTTATGGCCATATGTGTACATGTAAATGAACGGTGCTTACATCTGCGCTTGTCCTCTGACATAACATTAGGAGCTAGTGACAATGGATGATAACGTATAACAGTGTAGTAGTGGTGTCCCATTTCTTAGGGGAAAATATTTAACCCTTCCCCTTTCCACTTCATTGCAAGGGGAAGGGGTGAGGGGTAGGCAAAGGGGTAGAAAATATCATTTTGTGCATAAAGTTTTTACAATTTTGCCAGATAATCATTACAGTGAAATCTAAAAAAAAAAAAACAATGTCAGCTCTATATGCTATCTATTTTGTAGCATTGTGTAAAAAGAAAAGAAAAAAAGAAAAATTAGGCTACGTTTAAATACTTTTTAAATAGTAGTTTAAAATGATCCTGCTGGCTAAGCATCTAAACTTACAGCCTTGTTGATACTGCACTATTTTTTCCTTTAAGAAACTTTTTTATACACTTTTAGAATGACTTTTTCCTGCTTTTTTTTTACCTGCATTCTTCCCTTTCCTCTTGCATTTTTCCTGCACTCTGTTTGTACTTTAATCTTTACTTCCTATCTGATTTTACACCTGCCTGTTTCCCTTTTTATCCCCCTTTCCTTTTAGTTTCCTGAAAGTTTTCACTGGGAGTCTATAAAAACATGAATTTTAACAGGAATAATCATCTAATTGTTTATTGGAAATCAACTTTCAGTCAATGTATTATTGGCCCACCTGGAAGCCCTGCTGGTTTACATTAAGTTTGGGTGAGTTGTAAAATGGCTGGGGCTTTGCAACCAAAAGCCAGTAATTGAAACCTTTCTGGCTTTTGGGGTTAAATATTTGTTTGTGTGGTTGGGAGAGCTTTAAATGATGCATAACATCTCACTCTGCATTAAACAATGGAAGTAGCACCTCATGATGGGCCAGCTGTCTGAGAGTTATCGTAAACTCAATCTAAATCTCAAAAGAATGGCTTAATCTCCTGCTATTTGTATTTTTTTATGTTTTTAAGTTTTTTTTTCATTATACCAGAAATTGACTTTTGCCCAATTATTTAATTTTTCTTCAGAATAGAAATAATTACACTTGATGTAAGTGGTTATATAATATTATTTTCTTTATTTTTTCATATGATCCTTTTATTCCTCAGTAAAGGATTTGACACAACCACCAAATCCTCATAATGCACTCAGAAAAATCACTTCTATCTGGCCGGTCACGACTTTACATGCGCATCCTGCAGCCAGACATGTCAACATCTCAAACAAAAGGTCTCACAGAGCCCTGAAATCAGCTTTAATTTGACGTAGTGTCATTCTGTCCAGATCTGGCTGTTCTTCACTCAGTACTCCTCAGCTGTTGACTCTCTGGGCCCTCATGCATTTTTTTTTTTTTTTTTTTTTTAAGTCAAAGTAGTCTCACATGTTTTAAATGTGTAGATAAACACTGGACCAGCTTTTCCTGCATTTCAAGTCCCTGATCAGCATAAGCTTTCGTGTTGCATGTCTTTTGAGCAGCAAGCATATGACTGTTACTCAGGCATTAAAATCAAGTTCTCAGATAAACGTACTGTAAATGCAAGGATGACACTGTGATATTAATGTGAATTCGTAGATTGGAGGCAGATGTGTCTGTACCATTATCCTCAAGTGAGGTAGTTATTTATCTATAGAGTAGATAGTTGGCTGGCATACTGTGAGCTAAAGTATTGCAGCAGTGGTTTAGTATTATGACAAGTCAGCTCCAGTTACAGACAAACAGAAATGCATTATTTAACAGGGTTACACAGACCAACACACTGAACTGGGTATAATGTGGAAGCCAGTGTTGACCAAACAAACTGCAACTCGAAGAATTTTAATGAGCCCAAATGAAGAACAACTTTTGTATGTGGATGTAAACAAGCGCTCTTAATGAATTCTAGGTAATACACTGAAGTCAGCTTATATCTGTCTGAATAATGGCTCATGTGTTTGTATGAATAGAGAATTCAAAATAAGAAGGGAATGTGAAGAATGTTCGTTTGTACACATTGTTCCATCGGTGGAAGGAGCTTACAATGGAGTATTGTTAACAGGTGTTTGCTCTGGCTGTGTCATACAGCAGCGCTTTCCTCAGAGACCCTGCATGATGTCATGTGGAAACCGCAGACCTCCTCAAAGTTTACTGAAGAACACTATTGTTGGAACTAGTTGAGTGCCTTCTCAGTTAATATTCTTGCAAATAAAAACAAAAAGTAGAAAAGAATAGGATTGTTTCATGGCAGATCAACCAGATTTCAGAAGCATTCAAAGCTCAAATGTTTACATTTTTTTTTCTGAAGGAGGATACATAAATGATGATCAAAACCGTACTATGAAATGTTTTTAATTTGTTTTTTTAAAGTTAGTTAGGTTGGCAAAATATGAGTTTTCATCAGTTTTACCAATGCTATTAAACAAAACTACATTGTGTGTGTGTGTATGTATATATATATATATATATATATATATATATATATATATATA
>JAUMHG010000072.1:10654319-10673565 GCA_032359395.1 Enteromius anoplus | reverse complement strand
CCCTTATGTTACATTTAATGCTAAAGTATCGTTAACGCCAATACAAACATTATTTGAGTGTGTTAGAGCAGAAAGATACAGCTCTGGTTAAACAGCTGGATGTTGGGTTGAACGTTACCTGAACGCCGCGGGTGATAGTTTTTAATGTGTGTGTTTCTGGTTCTCGTCTGTTTGGGTATGGGAGGAGCAGACGCGGGTTCCCTGTCCCGTCGTTTGCGCTGCCTTGTTGAGTGTACCACTGAAAACATTGTTTTACAGTTTATTCTCTATTTTTTATTTATTTTTTCTCTCTGAATCGTTCGGTTTGTATGCGTACCGAACAGAAAAGCCTCGTACCGAACGGTTCAATACGATACGACGTATCGTTACACCCCTAATAAAAAAAATAAAATAAATATATATATATATATAATATGTACTGTACATGTATATGCATGACACATTTTAGTTTGTATAATCAGACTACTATTTGAATACTTTTAGATTATTGTTACATAACTGGTTTATCACCTTGATTTAAATAGGATAATCTTGTTAAGGTTTTTTTTTTAGTTTTTTTTTCAAAAGGAATTGCAAATTGTATCGTATGCAGTATTTGTGAAAATTTAATTAAAAATACAGTTTTTATTCCATACCATTTGTTGTTAGTAATATAAAGTGTATTAAACATAATTTTGCCTCAAGGTTTTTCACACTGTGGCTCAAGAAGAAACTGCAACGTGAGTTTATTGAAAAGCTAATAATAAGCAAAATCTTAAAATGTTTTAATTAAAATAAATATTTTTAAAATGACACGTTACAGCTATTGTATGTAAATAAAACACTTGAACAATATTATACCTGCTTTCTTGCTTGTCATGTGACTATTAGAATATGTAATTATGTAATCAACAAAAACGTAGTTGTAGACTGATTAGGGGTATTTTAAAATGTAATGTAATCTAATTGCAAGTACTTCATTTTATTATTGCCTGTAATTGGTTACCCAGCACTACTGTATATATAAATATATAGGAAATAAAGAGCAGTTACATAAATAACTCTAAAAATCTAAATAAATGGACTTATCTTATAAAATAAAATTGCTTGGTTGTTGTTTTTGTTAGAGGAATAACCACTACTTAGTGAATGACTTAAATCCACCCATTCGTTTATTACAGGAAAACAATCAAAGTCTTGTAATGAACCGGCGCTCCAAGGCCTCCCTTTGTTTGCCCAGTACCTCTGTGTCACTCTGTACCTGGACCTTAAATTATGTTCAGCCAGAGGCTAAAGGAGAGGAAGCCGTCTAGCCCCGGCGCACACATGTAGCTGTGTTTACCGCATTTGAACACAAGCTTGCAAGGCACCGCCTCCAACTGTTCTTCTGTGGCTCATTTTGTTTTTCATTGAGATTTAGGTGGAGAGGTGTGAGTTATTTCACTTTTTGTCAAACCCAGGGGATTTTTATCCTACCTGGCTGCCAGATATATGACCTTAACCATGTAATGCAATTGCAAAATCATTCCTCCGCTATCTGGTTCTCGCCCTCACCATGATGTTTTATGTTTTATTTTCCCCAGGGATGAGAATTATTCATTCTGTCACCAGACCTGAGACGGTAGATTATTTTTGTTGCTGTTATAGTTCAGGATGAATCCAAGCGAGCTGTAATCGAATTGAAAGAATGTGTTCATGACACAAAGTGTGAAGCAATCTAGTGGTTAATGGAATAGCGCAGTAGCACAACAATCACAAATATGCAATGGAAAAAGAAAGATTGTGTGAAGAGGAGAAAAACAAAGATTTCTGCAGTTACCGGTGAGATTTGTGTTTCAGTAAATACGTGGTGATGGATAAAGTGAATGCTGAGTTTTTTTTTCTGCCAGTCCGCTGATGGCACTCCAGCTCCAGCAAACTGTATGTGTATGTTTTGTGTCTGTTTTCATTCATACAGTAGTATTTCCACCCGTGTTTGCATGTTTCTAGTGTCTATTTGGATTTATGGTTGCCGACCTCTTCCTTCCCCGGATTCACGCCTTTGTCTCGCCCCTCGGACTGTATTTATTGTTCTTGAGTCTCGCACGGACTTTGACCACTCTCTTGCTTTGCCTCCTCCATCCTTGTCTGCCGGTAAAGGCCCTGAAAGCCTGTCTGTTTCTGCTCTGTGTTATGTAAATAAACAGCCTGCAAATGAACCTGCACATCTCCTCGCTTCCTCCCCGTGACACATATCAAGGTTGTGAGAATAGGCAAAGCAAATTACCCACAAATGCCAAGTAATGTGCCATCCTGGGTAACATGTGCTGGGCTTCAGATATTAACATGAGCTATGCAGGTTGTTTCAGTCTCTCTCAGTCAAGGGAGCACAGCTACCCTGAAATATTTTATTCACACAAGAAATAAACATTTTAATAAACATGGTTTAAATATTTTTTTGTTTGTTTGTATCATTAAAGGATTGCAGTATTTTTTTGTTAGCTAAATGTTTGGCCAAAGTATGTCCAAGTGCTGTATTTGGAAGTATTATTGTCTCTCTATGTAAATATTATATGTTTCCATAGTAGTTGTATATATTACAATTAAATAAAAAAAATGCAACATACTTAAATACTGTTGACAGTAATACATTAGCATATGAACCAATTTGCTTATTAGCATGCTTATTATTATTAACATATTGGCTATTTAGTAGTATCTATAAATCGCATATTCTGCATTACCGTATTCTATATCCATAATCCTACACAATAACTAAACTTAACAACCACATACTATTAAGCATTTATTGTTAACGGCTACCTACTAATTAGCAGCACTTTAGGAGTTTATTGTGGCAAAGTCATTGTTAATGGTTTGTTAAAGGCGGAGCATGTGATTTTCTGGAAACCAATGCTGATATTTGAAATCACCAAACGGAGGCATGACAAAATACTGTAGAAGTCATTATAATCAGTGATGCTAACTTACATGGAACCTGGACCTTAAAATAAAATGTGACCCTGTTGAAAAAAGTAGTACTGGAAAAAAACTAGCTTTTTTCCTCTTGAACTTTATAATGTCTTGCTGACATTCATTTGCTATGATGTTACATGCACCAGGAGCACTTGATTGGAAGAGTATTTTCTCTTCAAAGTACCTCATAGAAAGTATATATTTTAGTCAATAGCCCATAGAAAATGAAATTACCATGTTCCATCAAAGAACGTCTGATAGACTATAGACATCGTCTTACAATTCTGAGGGTCCCATTCGCTCACAGCTATCAGATCTGGCCTTATTTCATTATTACAAGAGGCGTAATTGACCTGTGTTATCGGGTTACGTAAGCCCTCCGTCTCAAGAGCGCAGTGTGCCGCAGCTTGACACTGCCTTTGCCGCGCCGCATATGTCTCTGCAGGCTCACTGGGGCATCTCAGCCTCTTTACAGGTATCTTTCTTCTATTACAAGGCTTTCAGCACAGAACCACCTCAGCAGACATAAGTTAATTAAGTGTATCGTTTCTCTGGCAGACTCAGGCCTCTGGAGTTTCGTTCGCTCAAGCCTTGATTTATGCCGAGCTTCAAGGACGGCGTTATGCACTGCAGCACGCTGCTGCTTCAGAAGCCCAGCCTACAGCCTCGCCTCAGCATCGCAAACTGCAGCGAGGAGATGCGAAGCGCTTCCGCATTCCTCTGTTCTAAATGTCAGTTAGATCCGGTTTGTAGCAGTGCAGTTGACTGTGTTCTTTTGGAACTATTTTAGTTGGCAGAGAAATTGTTGATACTTGCTTAATTGTGTTTGAAGTGCATGTTGCTTGTTGTTATCTTATATAAACTGGTAACCGGAATGTCCCATGCAATTGGGTCACTGTACTGAAAATCAGTTCAGCTGTGATGACCTCACAACTCCTGTCCCTGTTCACTACAACTGCATCATAAAATTTATGAAGTGTTCTATGTCTCATGTTTTTGTGGGTTGAGTAGTCATGCATATACTAAGCGATTATTTGCTGATAATTTTACACTGTAATAAGTTAACTGCTGTTACTGAGTAAATGTAAGAGCTGTATGAGTCAAACGAGTCATTTAGTGAAGTGAACTGGGCCAGCTGAATCAGTTTTGTGCTTTTGTGAACTGCTTCAGTGTGAACTGGATCAATTGAATCTGATGATTTAAATATTTTTTGTGGCCTGGATCAGTTGATCCTGTGAATATATCCATGTGATAAGCAGTCATAAATTTATTAATTGGCTACTAACTAATAATTTTTCACTGTAGTCTGTGTATTAAATGCAAGACCTATTTAAGCCTGAATTGAGAATGAATCATTAAATCTGTCTTTATTCAGACTGGGTTAGACTGGGTTAATGGAACCATTTTTAAAAACTGGTTAATTTGAATCAATTTTGTGATTTTTATCACTCCATTCATTAAAAAAATACTGACTCAGTAGTTGGCAATTTTTTGAGGTCAAGTGATAATTTTTGCATTTTTTTAAGCACTGGCTTGATCATTGACTCTTTGGGTTAGATGCGAAAGCTGTATTAGTCTGGTTTGTGAATGAATCATTTAACCAGTTTTTGGATTGGATCAACTGATTCATTGAAAAGGTCTGACTCCGAATGATTTGACTGTATATTGATTACTTGTCTCATGATGTGCGATGAATGCTAGGATGGATGTTAAAATTGTAGAACTTGCGATCTGTTTCTTCCGCAAAGCTACAGTATCACATGTCTTGTTCTGTCAAATGGAACGAGTTTATGATATGATATTCTGAAGAAAATTTGGAACGCATTTGGGGAATAAATGATGACAGATTTTTAAATTCTAATTGTGCTCTTGCTTTAAGAGCACATTTAGAGAAATGTAAATGGCAGGTTTAGAGGAGCAATAAATGGTGGCTTATTATTAGACGGCTGGTCGGTCTTGAACACAAGCCCTCTTGGAGAAGTTTGTAAACATGCCCCAGATGGTCTCCAGACAAAGGGGAGCAGCTCGGCATTGTGTCTCCTGCTGTTTGACATCATGACCTGACAGCAGAGGTCAAAGGATCACTGGTAGTGCAGCGTTGTCGTCATGCCCCCTCAAGTGCAGTCTAACAAAATCACATTCAGATCATCGTCAGCTGCTCTCATCTGGTAGGCTCTGAAGAAACTGGAATGCTTTTGACAAGGAAGTGGTTGTGCTGCTGGGAACTCGAGGCACGGAATGACGGTAAAGTGTGACTGGAGAGCCGAGGGATTGCGTGAGGTTATAGCAGGTCGTTAAAGCAATGCGATTCTGTGGGTCAAACGTTTTTAAGCAAGAGTGTTTCTGATTGTCTGAGGGTTTACTTTGGAACGGTTTCCCTCTTTTAAAACCACTGTTATTAAGTTATTGCAGCACAAGAAGGAGACGGCTCGCGCTTCGGTAAACCATTTTGGTATGGCTGAGCCCCTGATCCCTGAGATGATTATATGCTTCATACAAATCTGCCAGAGAGTGAAATACAATATGTATCTTAATGCATCCAAGGTAAACCAGGTTAATAGCTCTTGGTAGGCAACTTATTTAAAAAAATATATTTCAGCTGTAATTTATTTATTTTTTTTTTATATTATATGATATATACACATATATATATATGTGTGTGTGTGTGTATATATGTGTGTGTATGTATGTATGTATGTATATATGCATATATACCCCAACAATTTAAATCATTTATTGGTTAAAAAATTTTAATGTAGAAAAAAATAGTACTTTGGCTTCCTTTTATTTATTTTATTTTGTTTTCATGTTACTGTATGTATACCTCACCCATGGTAAAACCACTGTCTTCTTGTCTCTTATTTCTTTGATTCTAAGTACATATATTTATTTGATATCGAAGTCTTTCACAAGACGTTCTCGATGTTGCGAGGATCAGTCAGCATAGTTAAAAAGGCTTATTTAAAATGTCTGTTTAAGCTTTTCCCAGCAGTTTATTATTAACCACATGCATGGGCTGGAGTTAGATCCGAAACTGAGCTGCAAACTCTGAAGGACTGTTTCTCACACTGGCAGGGTCCTCGCTGCACATAGTTCAAGGCCCTTGAGGCGTGCTACCATTCTATTGTTTGTGTTATTTTTAGCCCAGCCGTGTCAAGCTGAACTTTGAGGGCTGTGCTGGCTGGCCAGCGTTCATTAGAGAACAAAGATCACAAAGTGAACTTCCAGCAACGATAGGCCTTTTCCTATGTGGTTTTGAGGATGCGTTATGTAGTCAGGGTTGTGCTTTTGTGAACGTCGTCGCAGACTGTTCCTGCTCCACCCTCTGTGTATAGGGATAGTATTTCTTCCCATTCAGGCCTGGCCTAAAAAAAGCGAACCCATCTCCATACGCTCGCTTTATGTCGGCCGAGAGAGAGAGGGACTGATCTTTTATTTGTATGCGGGCGCTCCAGTCCTCTGATTACATTTTCCCCAGGCGTAGACGGAGTTATATGAAATTTGTCTCAGCAGGTGAGCCACGGGAGACAAACATTCAATAAGGCTTTGTCACTCACATTGTGAGTCCTGAGTCGAAAAATAGTGTATCTGGCCTCTCATGAGAATCGAGGGATACAAAGAATATGCCAAAGTGCTTTTTTTTTTTGCTTTTAACAAGGGACATGGCTGATATGGAGGCCTGTGTTATTATTTAATTGGAAATCAGAATTCATGCCGTTTACATACTGTAACGCACATTCATGATCTTATTGTGCATGTTATAAGTTAGGTAGCTAAATAGTTATTTAGACAGTTATTCTAGTTAATCACTCATTTGTCTGGGTTTGCTCTGGTTTGTAATGCTTTTTCAGCATTTAATCAATTCCTAATGGAACAAAAAGTCCTGTCCAACCTTTTTCTCTCATGAATGAATCAGTAGGTTGTTAACAGGTCTTCATTTTGGTTTTATATCAAAACCAAGCTACTCCGCTTTCTTTTTGTATTCTCTATGAGGACCTATCTATGTAAACATGATCTATTCGAATAGTGTGATACACAGAGTCTTTATTTGTGTGAAATGAGAGCAAGAGAGATCTGGAGTATATTTGGCAAGTTTTTACTTTGTGTGGAGTTCTGTAGGTATGACACATACTGAAGTCTCCATTATTTATAGGGTTCCTTCATGGTGTTTACTGCTCCCTGCACACTAAGCAGGGGATATTGTTCTTCACTTGATGAAATTTGTCAAGTATAATGTGCCTTTACCTCACCAAACATAGACCTCACATGTTGTGCAGATGAGTGTTTCAAATATGACAGCACAATATGGTAAAGTGCCTTACTTTCTGTACACTACTGTTCAAAATGTTGTGCTTCAGAAAGGAAAAATACCTTATGCTCACCAAGGCTATTTGATCAATATTTTACTGTTTTAAGGTTTAATAAATTTTTGAATATATTTTGACGCAAAGCTGAATCGTTTAGTGTAACATGGTCCTTCAGAAAAAAACAAACAGCAAGTTGTTTCTCTTTCACTGACGAGAGTTCCAAAGAACTACATTTATTTGAAATCTAATTCTTCATTATAACATTATCTGATCAGTGTGCCCTTATAATTAGTGGTTATATTTAAGTGGAAATATGTAATTTAGTTGATTTATAATTTTTATATTAGTTAATTATATTAATATTGTTCACACTATCATTTTATTCGCTATGGTTTAGAAAATCACGATCTTGATGCCATCCTTCTGTTAGACCTCCTCACTAATGAATCCGGTTGAAGAGCTGTCATCTGTTACATTTAAATACTAATTTATATAATAACAATTAAATGACCAATTACCAAGCAATGCTTATTTAAGTCTGTAGTGTAAAAACTTCACTTAAGCAATTAAAAAAAAAAAAAAAAACATCTAAGCAAAACATGGTTACTTCAAAGTTTCTGAATAGTTTTTGATCCCATATTTTGGCAAGTACCAAAAATGTACTTACATATATAAACTAAAGTGTCCTGCACCCCCTGGGGAAAATTTATATATATATATATATATATATAATTTTTGATTTTACTGCATATAAACTAAGTGCATCTCATGCATAACCTTGAATGGCTTTAAAGCTTCATTAAACTGAATAGTAGGTAAATTTCCTTGTCCACTTCCTGTGGAGGGATGTTTTGATGTTCCCTATGCTGTTTGTAGTGTCTTACGGGCTGAACTGTATGCTTCCTGTGATTTTGGAATCTCTCTTAAGATGGCCAAACATTCAGCGAGTCCACTTCACTCAGCACTTCACTGGCCGCTTGGAACGGTCCCACTGCAGAGGTGAAAGGGGCAGCCATCTTGGCTCAGAATGAAGCTGCATTTCAGTGCCTGAATGGGTATTGAGGACCAATGGGAGAGCAACTCTATTTCCAAACGTTTTGTAATATGACCTCAGACAATAGTATGTAGACATCAACCATGACACCTGTCTCGCACCACCAGCTATCAGCCTCCAACACATTCCCACCCAGAGTAGACCTGCTGGCTGAGACAAAGATGGTGTAATGTCTTGAATAATTTAAAGCTTTTCTGTAACTGAATAGCGTCTTGACACAAATTAGTTCTAGAAGTTGAAGCTGAAGGCACCCAACATTTCCCAGAATGCCTAGTTAGCTAATTAGCTAAAGTAATTAATGAGTGAGGAGCGTATGGTTGTGGCTCCTGTGGGGTGCTTAACAGTCCTTAAATTCCCAGCCCAACTGGCCTACTACTGCATGGAACGTGCTGAAAGTGAATGGATGTATCTTAAATTTGGATCATTTCTGTCATGATCTTATAAATCAGTGTCGTAGCAGCCTGGTTTTTGAAGGAATTTCTATTCTGAGGAGAAGGAGCGTCCCTTTTTTCCGCTCTGCTGTATTGAAGCTTCTCCGCCACACCAAATGTTTTTCATTTTTAGCTGCCTCTGTGAGCTATTTCTAAATATGTTTTTTGACACTTCACATATGTGATGGAATCACAGAGCAATATGGTAGCTTATGGCGCTAATCTGGTTGAATGTAAATAGTGTTTTTTAAACATTCACTCTTGCTGAAAGTGTTTTCTCCTAAATGGGTTGTGCAAAAATTGTCGTTTTCTTTCCTTCTTCTCGCTTAAGGCGACCACTCCATGAGACTAATGATATGTGTGTAATAGCTATCATCCATCATGATCTAGTTATGCAAAACAGCAAGGTTTGTTAACAAGTTAATGCTCCTTATGTAGCTGTGGTCGTTTCTGTCTTTTGGGCAGTAGGGTTTGAGCGAATTATTGAATGTTCTTGATATGTTTGTAAAGATTTGGACAAGACATCATCTTAATTATTAGGTTGGTTTTCATTTAATTTTTGTCATGTGCTTTCATAATTTTTATACGTTTTTGTTGATAAATATTTCTATTTAGCTTGAATTTTTATGCTAGTTTGTTTTACTCATTTTAATATTCGGTGGCAGCACATTTCATATTGTATTTATATTTTACTTCAGTTTGTCTTCAATTTACAAAAAAAAACTGTTTAACATTAGGAGCAGTGCATTTGGCATCACAAAAGTGTTTTTTCTCTCTCTAAACTGGTTTTAATCAGCTTCTGTGAATCTGCGCTACCCGGCATAAATCCACGTTCACACAAGGTCAGGTGTTGCAGAAATTTTAAGCAGGAAAGCTCAAAGGGTCACTGTACTACGTATAATTTATAATCATCAACAGTACCATATTAAAAAAAAAACATAATTTAATTAAAATAATTTATAATAATTCAGAATGTCATTAACACAGCTGTGTCTAAAAGGTCAGACATGCTTAAAAAGTTTAAGCCTTCTGTTTGAATGTGCTGACTGCTGGATTTCACTTGTTCCTTTGGCAGTTTGGCAATGAATGAATTCAATGCCCTTCTGAGAGAAATACCCATTATGGCAGAAGTAAAAAAGAGGCATTACATATCCCAGTCTGTTTTCTGCCAGTAGTGTAGCTGCTGCTTGTGTGAAATCAAGTAAATGACATTCATACTCAATGTGGTATCAGATATCAAGTGGAACGGTGGTTGTAAACATTCTAATGAGGATTTGTGGATGTCTGTGTTATCCGTTGAGTGGTTGAGTCACTGTTGGTTCAGTTAATCATGCCGTTGTATCCTTTTCTGAATCGAGGCACAATCGACTGCAGATTTCATATTTTATGTTTATAGTATAGGGGTTAAAGTAACCTCTGAACAATTTTGAACGGTAAAAAACACATTTTCTTTTCATTAAAGCTAGTATCTGTTTTTTTTTTTTTTTTGATGCTGTGAGGTTTTTGATGTCTGATAGCTCTTGGCGCTCATCTCAAGGCGTACCTCGTGATTCTCACCCAAATCCCTCAACTCTTCTCGTCTTAATCATGTATTTCTGCATCCTTCCAGATGCTTGAAATTAGTTTGTGGCAATTCAGGCGGATTCCTACTGATAAAAATGTGATGTAATACCCTGGAGTTTCTTTGTTTCAGCAAATATAGGCACATCTCTATGGAGCTTTGACATTTTATGGGCTTCAGTACCATGGGTGGTGTAGCCTAGTGGTTAAAGATTGGCCTCTTATTCAAGCTTGAAATCACTCGATCAGTGGCAAGTCAACTCTTCTGTTGCATCTGTTCCAATTTACATCAAGTCCGAAGTGAATACAGCTTGAGATACAAAGAAATGT
The DNA here is from genome assembly GCA_032359395.1 of Enteromius anoplus. NCBI lineage: Eukaryota > Metazoa > Chordata > Actinopteri > Cypriniformes > Cyprinidae > Enteromius > Enteromius anoplus. Next base: position 10,662,949 of record JAUMHG010000072.1, on the reverse strand, counting down.
TTTTTCTCTAATAGGGTGAGGCAGTGATTTTTCTTTACTCCATCCGCGAAATACATGACGTCCCATCGATTTCAGAGAAAGTCCTTTTTTGTGTGTAATGACAGGTTCGAGATGGTGCTTCATGCTGACACTAATGGTGGAACAAGTGTTTTTTAGGTCAGGACAGTTGCCGCTTCATTGGTTGACAGGTCCAGCCTGCCACGGACGACTCGTCCTTTCCCCGACCGCACTACTGACTCTCCTCAGACTCAAGAGCTGAGGGTGGAGCAGCTCTCTTCTTCTCTGCTTTCATCTAGCAAGGCCCTAATGATCAAGAAGACAGCACTGGCTCCAGACGTGATTGAGAGAGATGGGTGCTGCAATGCTGAACTCATTGAAGAAACAGAATGTGGTTTGGTAACAAGGCAGCTGTTTATGTCTGCCGATGTATCCGATGTATGACTGAGTATCACCTTGTGCTTCAACAGACGTCAAAGTCACCATGAAATCAAAACGGGCAATTCCTATTGTTTATGTAATGTTGCCATGGGTATTATTTGCAGCAACTCCTCTTCACTGATGTTATGTATGGTGTGAAGGGGTGGGCAAATAGGTCCAAAAAAGATGAATTTCAATCTATTCCTATTCCTTCCAGCAACCTGTCAGTCACATGAAAAGATCACAGCAGTTAGGAAATGACAACACGTTCTGCCATCCCATGAATTTCCTTTTTGACAAAAAGGGAAAGTCTTGCCGCCTTTTTTTCCATTGTTTAAGGTTATTAAAAAAGAAAAAAAGTCATGGTAACACTTCTGGAAATCCTTTATAATGCATTATAAAAGTTTAAACGCATCAATTTTGCTTTGTAATGCATTTGATAAATTCATGAATAATTTGAGCAACAAATAATTCTTGCCTATTAATTATTTACAAAATTTACTAAATAAACTTAAAATAAAAATTTGTTGACAAATTAAGAAAAGTAAAAATTTTAAAGTGACATAATAACTGATTTTCACATTAAAGTCAAAAATCAAAATCTAATTAAAATTATTAAAGGGGTCATATAACGCTAACTTTCCACAAGCTGATATGATTCTTTAGGGTCTTAATGAAAAGTCTGTAATACAGCTTGTTTAAAATTTCTCCGTGGTAGTGTAAAAAAAGCACCCATTTTACCCTGTCTAAAACCGCTCTTTTCAAAACACTCTTCACAAGCTCTGCTGAGCCCGCCCCTCTTTTCCACTTCCGCTTTTGCTTCTGTAGGTAAGGCTGGATCTTGAATGATTCATGCGAACATAAACGCATTTAGGTAGATCTAGGGCGCATTCCCTACAGAACCAAATGTGTGATGTCACATTGTAAGGCGGTTCGAATTGAGAGAGGGGAAAACGTTTAAGCAGATTATCAAATCTGGGTGGATTTTTATCATTATAGTGTGGTTGTGTACACAAACTGCCAACACTCACTTGCATCTGGAATTATATTACCCCTTTAAAAAAAAACTCATACTATAGCAGTAATAACACTGGTTTTAAGAAGTCATTTCAGTTCTCAGTTGTTGTTGTTTTTCTTTTCTGTATCATGCTGGCTTTACTGTTTCGTTTTGAAGGACTTTTCTTTGTTCTTTAGACTTTATTAATTTCAAGGCAACATATTTTTGTTTTTTATATTAAACAATATAAACATGTCTTCATGAATTTATTTTATTTATTGAAAATTATGAAAAAAGCTATGGAAGAATGGGGAAGGAGTTACAAATGTAGCTTAAAAAAAGCAGTCACTCAGTAAAATAACATACAAATGAGTCCCTAAGGTTCCAAATGTGCTTGATTTAGGAATGATTCCTTTTGCCAAGAGTATCCGTGTCTATTAAAAAGTAAATGTTGTGTTCCTGATGCCACACGTGCCAGAGTGCGTTATAAAACATATGTTAGTGTGAGGAGAAACATTAACAGCAGTAGGGTGTAATTTCTCTGTGCTCAGGAGTGGTAATGAGTTGTTAAAGTCTGTGAAAAACAAACAAGGTCGTGTTATCTGTCCTTGCTCTGTGATTGCAGCTGCTGGCCGCCAAACAGAAGGCCTTCGATCTCCCTCCAGAGTAATTAGTGCTTGCTAAATGTTGCACGGCTGTCTGAATTGCCACCTTATGCAGCTGGTGAAAGTCATTTCAGCTGTGCCTATTTTTTTTCTACCTTTAGAATTAATGCTATCGTGCAGTTATTATTGCCATTATTGCAGTTGTATAGTTAGAAACTCACACCACATTTAGCACCGCTTGTTTTCTCCGGTTAAGGCCCTGTCCCAAATAGCGCACAGGATATGTGCTTCGGGTGTTATGGACTTTTAGTGCATACTGCATGTCTGGGAAGTCCACTAGACTGCGTGGGTCATTATTGTGCAGATTTGATGGCAACGCATTTTTCAAAGCCACTAGTATCTTGATGTCATTTTAGTTGTTTTACAGGCTTAGAATGTATGACAGCACCCTTGTTTAGCTTGTCTTTGGCAAACTCATTTATACAACAACCTCCCATAGATCCGACTCCCTCTGGAGCTGCAAGCTGTTTGGATGGAGACCACATCCAGATTACGTGCATCACTTTGAGAGCATTCAAAGCGGTACAGCTCTTCTAGAACGCAGCCAGCCAGCATAAAAAAAGGTCACTTTGAATGGCACGTGGACTTACTCCAGCTTTATATGCCTTGCATGAAAAGAATTTTTTTCCTCTGTGGAATGCTACTCAATTTCTGCGCAGCCATCATTGATGTTTCAGAAGTGCTGCCTGAATAGATAAACCTTGACTGTTGGAGGAAAAAAAAGTACTTTTAGGGGCATGAAAACTTGTCACTAGTTCAATAAAGGGGCATCTTTGTACCTCTTTATAACCCTAAAATGTGCATATTAGTCATTTAAAGTAGTAAAATGTAACCTTATGGCACTACTTTAAACCTTTTAGGCATAGATAAAGTACGAAGTTGTTCTTTTAAAGATTCCGTCCCTGTGACAAGCTTTCGTGGTCCTTAAAGGGACATTTGTTAGGGAGAGTGTTGGTAAAATCACGTATTCTACGCCCTGAAGAGATCCAAATGAAAGTGGATGGTGACCAAACGCTCACCTATGATTATTTTTATGTTTCACAACACAAAGAATGTCATGGGGGGTGAGTAATAGCAAATTTCAGGTGAACGGTCTCTTGTGATGTGACGTGAGACATATCACTATTTAGATGTCTAAACTGTTTTGAAACAAGGTGGAGAAGGTTTGTAATCTGTTCTCAAAGATAGACGGTTTCTGAAATCTGATCTTGTGATCTGCGTTTCAGGATGGTAATTTAGGGAATCCAATTCAAAGCAAAACAGTGTTAAACTTTCCCGACCCAAAAGTGTTTGTTTCAGTAGTTTCTCTAGTCTAAAAAAATGGCTTTGCGTCTCACTGAGCATTGGTCGCTGAAAACAGAAGGTTTGTCCTTGTCGTTTTGAATCATTGAATCTCTGCCAAACGTATATATATTAATGCAGTTTAAATGACTTGAATGTAATTGCGTTTTAAATGGATTTGTGGAGAATACTGAATGAACATTGATCTAATAGTGACGTTCTCTTCTCTTTCATGCGAACACGTGGATCTCTGATGCCCGTCATCACAGGTAATTGGATTTCTATTATTTACAATGTATTATATGTGTGTAAATAACCATGTGACCGAACGCTGAAGATTTGTAATGCATATGTTCGGGAAGCTTTTAGCCTTTTTTCTTTTTTTGTACTGAAAAAAGCACTGTCCTCGCATGAGCTGTTGACTAATACAGAGTTTGTGAGGGGAATAATTGTGGCCTTGACTCATTAGTCATGATGCTTCTGTCACACAACACTTACGATTGCAGACAGCCGTAGATTTACTCCCACAAAGTTAAATAGCAGTGGTTTGAAATTCTCTTCACTCCTATTGAATGGCACGATGTGTCAAAGACACCTTACAAACTGCAAGCGTTTTCTGTAACGGTTTGCACTTGTGTAATTTATTCAGTGAGATTTTAATAACAGTCCTTGTCTACAGTGCAGAACGGCTTGCTTTATTATTTATTTTTAGAGTATGTGTTTATTGTGTTGACAGTAATGTAGCTAATTAGTGCTTGCTGTTTTTAAAGGAATAGTTCATGCATAAATAGCGAATCTGTCATCAGTTCTTGTCATTCCAAAACCTTTATATGATTGTTTCTTTTAATTGAATGCTACGTTTATTACATTCTTTTTTCATTCTATTCATTTCCATAGACACAGTATCTATCTGTCTGTCTGTCTGTCTGTCTTTCTGTCCATCTGTCTCTCTGTCTGTCTCTGTCAATTATTTTTCTCAAATTGAAAATTGCTTTATTGGCATACAATACTATATACAATATTGCAAAAGCTTGAAATATATGTGTAGAAATATTATAATAACAATGAAAAGATCAAGCTTTTTTTGTCAAAAAAAAAACACTAAACAAACTATATACAATATACTATAACTATAACAAATACTATACTATAACAAATTTAAACTTAAATTAACAGTGCAACAAATTTGAACTTGTGAACATTTCATACCAGTGTTTAACATAAACAAAAAGATTGGGGGTCTCTGTCTGTCTCCATCTCTGTCTGTTTGTCTGTCTCTGTCTGTCTCTCCGTCTCTGTCTGTATCTGTCTGCCTGTCTCTGACTGTTTGTTTGTCTGTCTCTGTCTCTGACTGTCTCTCTGTCTCCGTCTGTATCTGTCTGTCTCTGACTGTTTGTCTGTCTATGTCTCTGACTGTCTCTCCATCTCTTTCTGTCTGTCTCTATTCTCCGTCTCTGTCTGTCTGTCTGTCTCTCTGTTCATCTGTCTGTCTGTCTCTGTCTGTCTTAGTTTGTCTCTCCGTCTCTGTATGTCTGTCTGTCTCTGTCTGTCTCCTCATCTCTGTATGTATGTCTGTATGTCTTCTCTTCCCCTGTCTGTTTCCATGTCTGTTTGTCTGTGTGTGTTTTTGTCTGTCTGTCTCTACGTTTCTGTCTGTCTATCCTTGTCTATCAGTTTTTCCTCATTGTTATTTTCTCGTGCCTCTCATACTATAAATACATTTTTGTGAAAGTAATACTTTTACTTAGCAAGATCATATTAAATTGACCAAAATGTTTGAAAATACATAATGTTAAAAAAAAATTTAAATGCTGCTCTTCTGAATTTTTTTAAATATTTAGTTCTTTTGAATGTTTTTACAACGTTATAAAATAGGAAAGAATTTTTATTTTCAAAATATTTCACAGTATTACTGTATTCAAATAAATGCAGCATTGATAGAGCATAATAGACAAATATTAAAATCCCACACTTTTTAACAAATTTAAGAAGAGTAAATGTAGTAAAATAGTAAAAAACAAAGACTACATTTAAAAAAAGCATGCTTAAAATGTACAAATAAATAAACTAATTATCATCAGATCATTTTATATGATTCCAAGTAAAATAAGTGACACATACGTATATAGCATAATCAAAATCTAAAAAACAAAACTATTTCTATATTAAAGTGCTCCTATAATGGATTTTTGAAAATTACCTTTTATTCAGTGTGAATGAAAACATCTTGCAAAGTGCACCATTTATAATGTATAAAGTTATTGCCTCCCAAAAGAAAAAAAGTTTACCAGATCTGGCATAACTTGATTTTCATGTCTGAATGAAAAAACACATTCCTTTGCCACTAGACGCTCACAAACACTGGGTAAATTAAATCAATCAATCACTGGAGGGGTTTGGAATAATGAATCGTCTGGGAGTCATTGAACAAATAAGGTAAAAAAATAAAACCATATGATAAGTAAACTAAAGTGTTTAAGTGTTTGACCTTGCATGCATGTTGTTTGCTTGTACTCCTAAAACCAAAATACGAACCTTTCATAATCTATACTAGGGGCTCTTTTCCACTATTCATATTCATTGTATAAAAAAAGTGACATGGACGTGTGCAAAATGTTTTCTTTCAGGTTCCGCACTACGCATTTACAACAACATGTAGATCAGTAAACAGCAAACGATGACAGAATAGCCTTTTATGCATGAACTATTCCTGTTAGCCTCTCCTGTGGACCTTATATTCACCTGTTTTCCACAATCCTAAGAAACACCTCATGGTTCTCTCTTCACAGACGCTTTGTAGTTCTCCCTTGCCTTTTTAACCACATCCCTAGAGAGAAAGCTGGAATTGTGATCTTTGCAGTCCAGACCCTGGAGAACAGTTGCTGTCAGACAAACCCACACATACTGTAGGCTCGCAGATCCTCTTTGGACCGAGCTCACCGCTACAGTCCCTCAAGACCAGGTCTGCAGCCACCCGGCACTGACAGACAGCATGTACCTGCACAGAGGAAAAGAAACTCTGTAGGGGGGGGGAAAGCAGAGAAAGTTGAAAGAACAGAATATATTAAAATAATAGTACTTGAAGAGGAGAAATGATGGGGAGAGAAGCACTAATAAGGTCGCAGCTCCTGCTTACCTCACTCAAGTGCGTGTTCTGTCTTCAATCATTTAAGTTCCATGGCTGTAATAATGTTATCACTGAAGGAAGTGGATCAGATCATCACGTATCTTTGCCGACGTATTTGTTAGTGACCTGATATGCCTGAGCAGCCAGAAACCCCTGACGTGTGCTGCCTCAAAATGAGCTGTTAGAAGAATTCAGACTGCATTCAGACTTTAAAGGTTGAACTGGCTTTTGATCTAGAAACTTAATAATTATTGCAGTGAACTGCTGCTTGTTTATGTCACTGTCAAGAAGCTGAAAATAATAATCTGTTGGGTTAGGAATCGTAAGGATTTTAATGATTCCTGTAGTGTTTGAAGAATAATTGCTATATACTAAACAAAAACGTGTTTTTTTTGTTTTCTTTTTACTTCTTAAGCTACATTTGTTTTAAAAGAGTTCTGATTTTGATCTTTAACAACCAGAAACTCTCAGAATATTTTAGAGTGGTCTTGTGTTCTTAAAGGCAAAACAGTGCTGACTTTAAAGAAACATTAACAGAACAAGTTTCATAAAAATAATTAGGTTGTCTTGCCAAATTCTGTTCCTCTTGAACTGTAGTGAGAAAATGACTGAAAACAAAAAGAATGAAGTTGCAATAAAACAAAGACTTGTGCAAAATAATCACAAAAAGGGACGTGAATTTCTTGCTTAGATGTTTAATATCATTTTTTAATAAATTGAGATATTTTAAGATCATAAATATTAAATTATGAATTTAGATTTTTTTTTAATGATTTCAAGTATCTTATGCTCACCATAGCTTCAATTATTTGAACAAAAAGAATATTAAAAACGGTATTTTGAAATACGATTACAATAAAAAAGTGCTGATATATTAACAAAAGTTTATGTGACGCTAAACCTGAATTTTCTGCAGTCATTACATCAGTCACATGATCCTTCAGATATAATTCTAATGATTATATATAACACTAATGATAGGGATCTGGAGCTCAAGAAACATTTAACATTATTGTGTTAAAGTTTTTTGGATTTTTCTGAAAAAAAAAGCACAACGTTTATTTGAAATAATATACATTTTTTGGAGCATTTTATATAAAACTGGCATGAAACTGATTTTTTAAATTTTTTTGAGATCTCATTTCATAACTCATCACACATACAGTACAGCACTATTTGTGCCTGTGAACATTGACACCTGGAAAAAAAAACCTTGTTGTGCTTGGCACAGAGCTTTTAATAATTAGCTCCTATAGAAGCATCAGTCACGGACAAACTTCACACTCGACAATCCATCTCCCTCACACACACACGCACATTTGGATTGATTTTTTTCACTCCTTTGATTGCCTTTCTCCCTCTTCATCTAGGCTTCTGTCTTATCATCCTAGCAGATTCCTTAGGGGGGCAGAACTTATCCAGTGAAAACAGTACTAAGAAGGCATTCAGATGCTAATCTGACTCTGGTGGAGTCTTTTCTTTCTGCTGGCAGAGGTCGGGAGTGTATCATTTCTCAATTATACAGACGCACAACTCCTTTAGCAGTTGAAGTTGCTCAGCCATCCCTGCATACCGGTGCCAAACGTGCCACAGAACAATACATCTCAGTTAGCACCCGTTCAATCTAATTATCATCATTGTTAATATTGTTGGTGTTTTTTAAAATCTTGTGAGTTTCATCTTGAACATTTCTTTCTTTGTTGAACTTATATAAACCAGATGATAATCATCTCTGCAGCGTGTTTGGTTGCATATTTAATCACTGTTTTAAACAAATGATCATTGTTCATCATTGTTGATCAGTTCTCCTGCAGTATAAATTCCTGTCATTTATTCATAGCAGGTGATTGCTTGTCTTGTGTTGAGTATGATGACTGTGTAGTCTCTTACAGATTAGGGCTGCACGATTAACCTTTATCGCATCGATATCGAGGTTTTAACTCCCGCGATTACCTAACCTCGGGAGTCTGAGGTTTTTTCCCCCCTCTGAAATTTGAGTGACAAACCTATTAGCCAATCAAAATGGTCGAATCTCGCGTTCCTGACATGCTGGCCAATTAGAAATTGCAATGGAAACAAGGTTGTATGCAGTGCACCGTGCACAACGTGTACCTCGAATTGTGCCAATAGAAAAAGCTAACTG
>JAUMHG010000072.1:10628148-10643106 GCA_032359395.1 Enteromius anoplus | reverse complement strand
CTTGTGGTCGCGCTCCTCAGTAACGTGAGCAGCCCAACTAATCGATAACGGCATTCGTTGACAACGAATTTCATTATTGATAATTATCGATTTTATCGATTAGTTGTTGCAGCCCTACATCAGTGGTTTAATACCATTTTATGAGAGTGGATTACTGTACAAAATAGATTACAAAACATCAAAAGATCTTGTGTGAAAAGATGAAATGGCTTGACTTTCAGTCAATCTAATTTGAGTTATTGGATGAGAAATGTTTTAGAGACTTCACCTTTGTTAGGGACGCCCACTCCAAGCCTATTAATTAATTGACGTTGCTTTGAACTTCCCTATTATGTTGATCCAGCTGTTTAGTGACACAACTTCTTTTCCCAGTTGTCCTATTTGACTTGATGCCTTCAGTTGGTTCTGTCTTTAACATACAGTCCTGATCAAATCCAAGGCTTAGAGCTTGTATATATTATCAACAGGTTTTGTGAGGCTTGACATGACTCACTGATAATGAAAAGATTGGCACGGGCACTGATGATGTTTAGGCATGGGTGTGTTTCAGGCTTCTCCCTGGGAACAGCTGGAGCTCATGAAATAAGCAAAGTGCTGCATTCTTCAGACTGAAGTTTGATATGCTACTTGGAGGTCATTATTCTTTCCAAAGTCAGAATTCATGGACGGAGGGAAACGGAATCTGCGTTTGACTAGAGCTGTCGTATCGGCTCTTGCTATTAAGATCTCAGTTGATCGAATCACAAGCAAAGAAAAAAAGAAAATAAAAACTCTTCCGAACATACTCTTAAATACAAAGTCATCATCTCTCAAAGATGAAAACATTTCTGCTTCTATTTTAAGCATCCAGGGGGTTTTTGTTACTTTTGGATGCGCTTTTGCCCTGGTTGTGCTCCAAGAATTAAGCCAGAAGTTGACATGTCTGGTTGTTTAAGCAAACACAAGGACATTATCAATGTGCCACTGTGATTATTATCTGCTAAGTCGACGTATAGCTGTCTCTGCATAGGATTAAGTAGTTTCACACTAAAAAAACAGCATTTTTTTACTGCTTTTGTTTGTTTCTTGGCTTGAATACTATCTGCTCTTCTTCTGTCATTCTCTTCTTGACTGCTCTGTTTTCCTTTAAAGAAAACAGACAAAATCACAAACTGAATGGCAGTTTCCAGTAGCTTGAGAACAGCGAGTTCCTTGGCTTCTTCTCCCTCCGATCAGCGGCCTCTGAACTTGTGCGCTTCCCAGGAGTGTAAGACTGATGTGAACTGGACATCGACTACATTGCTTAGTCGCCCTGATCACTTCACGGCAGCCAACTGGTTTGTTTCTGTTGTGGGCAGTTACTGTGCCACAGAGGTGATGGATGGCTTTAATGAGTGTGAGCGGCCCCTCTGAGAGCTCCCTTATCCTAGCCGAGGTGAACAGGGAGCTTTGTGACCGCAAGATTCAGTCAATCTGACAGTCAAACATTTCTCTTCCTCTAGCAACATGGCGTTTTGCCACGAAGACAAGATTGTGTGGTTTTGATATTAATCATCTGGTTGTACACACACATACACAAGTACACTTCCTGCTGTGCAGTGCATCCTAAGCTCTGCAACTTTTTTTTAATAAATGTATGTGCCTATAGTGTGTGAAAGCTCAGGCTTTTGAAGTTGATATTTTTAATTTATAATTCATAAAGTGCTATGGTCACCCATTGATCAGTAAGAGATTTTTTCTTTTTAGATTTTTTTTTACCATATTTTTAAATATCTATATTATCAAACTGATTTCTAAGGAAACCTGCCCTGTTTTTTCAGAGAAAAATTATAATTCATTGAATATATTTTTTGTAAACACAGCTCAATAGTTATTTCATGTTGTTTATGTTGTTTTTGCCCTTATTTTACTCGGGTGAAAACAGTTTTTTTTTTTTTTTTTTTTTTTTTTTTTGCCATTATTTATTATTTTATTTATTTTATTTAATTTATTAATTTATTTGAAGTCTTATGTATTTTAGTGCTGCATTTATTATCATTTATTTGATAGAAATTACAGTAATATTAATAGATATTATATATATAAATATATATATATATTCAAATCTAACTCTTTTTATTTGAATGTATCATAGGAATAAATTATATTCAAATATATAATGCATGATGTCATGAAATCACTATATTACTGTATGCTGATTTGGTGCTCAATAAATGTTTGTGTGTGTGTGTGGAAAAAGAGAGATGATTATTTGATGAATACAGTTTTGAACATTTTACATTTCTTTCAAGCAAGGACACAATAAATTCATCAAAAATACTGTCACTTTTGATCAATTTAATGCGGCCTTGCTTTATAAAAGTATTAATTTCCTTTTTAAAAAAAACATACCGACCCCACACATTTAAACATAAAATAATGTAATTTATTAAAAGATGTTTATAATTTATTCCAGAATATTTTACCGAGAATATTATATAATTTATGATGGAGACTTTAAAGTGGACTGCCTAGTAGGAATAATCCATGTATGCCTATGTAGTGTATATATACACTGTAAAATCAGCTTTTATTCAAAAGAACTTCCCATTCACTTCATACGGAGATAGGTGGGTGTTAAAGGATCAGACATGTATTCACTTATGCAGATCTGCGTGTTAACGAGACACACTTGAGATAGCCCGCGGGCTTCTCGTGGCTCATTTGGAGCGGCCGGCGTGTGGACTGACAAGACCTTGTTTCAGTCAGACAGAACGAGCGCTGAATAACAACACTCCGGGAGAACAGCCGAGGTCATGGCTCCACACACAACACTGAGTGGCTGGCGTATAACTTGGGGTTATAAATGTTTCTTCCAAGAATATAGATGATGCCACAAGTGTCACTGCTGTCTGTCTTGAAAGAGATCGCAGCCTGCTTCTCCGTTTCAAACGCATGTTAAGAAATCTCCAGACATAGCTTGAGGATCATAGAAAACCCAGCTTTGATTCTTCTCTACCTATCTCCGCCATATCTCCCAGGAGGTTCATACAGGATCTTCAAAAGCTCCTGGAAGTTTTTTGGCTCTATCGTGGAGTTGATGGGAAAGGAGGAGATGAGAGGCTTCGATCTGGAACTCTGTGGTGCATCAGACACTACAAAGCCGAATGGTCGGAGTGAGGAGGAAGCCGCGAGATTTCTACAGATCTCTCTGTTCTTGACTCCTTTGTGTGATTGTTCCTTTTATCTGTGGCTTCCTGTGACACTGGGGGCATGGTTATGAATATCACGGGTGCACTTAAGAGTGTTATGAACCATGTTGATGGTGAGATTGTGAATATTTTGATTCCTCCCTCCGGATTTTCATCTCATTCTTGTGGTTGGGTTTTGTGCCTGTGCCAGTGCCCAGCAGGGCATGCTCGCCGCTGGTTTGATGATTGAGGACACAGGTATTTGAGTGTGAAACTCTCATAGCGTGTTATGGCCTGAGAGTTCTGTTGTCTTTATCTGCGATTCATGGGAGTTCAGAACAGAGGCTGCATCCCAAAACCTGAAAAAGGCCGTCTTCACATGCACTGTAAAGAAGTAGGAAGGCATTAACACACACATGAATTCAATGTTTGCATAACATCCTGTATGAAAGATGCTTTTACGTTTTTGAAGATAGCATAGATTTATCCATTGGATAAAATGGCAACAAAAATGCAACTAAATTGGACCGGTTTTTAAAAAATTATACTTTTTTTTTTTGTCCTTAAATGTATATGAAAAATAGAAATATAATACTTTACAATTACAAATGCTATTACAAAAATTGAAGTTAAAGTAGAATTGTATTTCATTTTTATTCTATAGTTTATGCAAGTTAAAATGTCTAAAAATATAATATTGTACAATGCAAAATAATACATCATAAAAAATACATATATAATACTGGGCATAATAATGCAATAATTACACATATAATAATAAAATAATAAAATCAAATAATTTTTCTTTTATATTATTTGTATTATATAAAAATGTATCATTCTAAAATGGTGTAATAATTCTATTTTATTCACTATCTATACAAACAAATCTAATATGTACATAAGTTGATGCAGATATTTTATATATAATTGTATAATTTATATATTTATGTGTAATATTTGTGTAGTTTTGAGAAATATTATTTTTTGTCAAACACGTTTAATACACAAAATTTATATGGTTTTTATTTTTGGAGGCCGCTAGATGCAAAAAATAAATAAATAAATAAAAAACCATATATATATATATATATCCTCTTGCAGTGTGACCGGTTGGAGGGTAAAAAATGCTTGAAGTCTTTCAAAAGTAATTAGAAATGTAAAACAAAAACACTAAAACTGTGAAAATAAAGGTTTTAAATCAAGAAAAAAAGGGCTCAATCCTAGCTTTACTGGCACAAGGATTCAGTGGGTGTCAAGTTGCTTTTTTCCTTAATATTTCAAAGACGGCAGTTCACAAAAAAATTAAACAATCGTGCATTGTTTTGTACTGGCGGTGTATTGGGGAGATGAACAGTTTTTAGGCTAAAACCCAAAGAAACTGATTTTTCTGCAGTGGTCTCTTTTTTTTTCAGAGCTATGTATGTATATATATATATATATATATATTGGTTACAAATGCAGGTAAAGTGTACAATTCCCCAGCAAACCTTTGAGTGAATTGTATGTTCGCTTTGGGCCCTGGGAGCCAACAAAACCCAGCAGATCTAACAAGCAGAGAACAAGCGGGGCCCGAGTTGCCAAGCGTCTCGTTCTCCCGGCTAATTAGCTCTTCACTGGGCCTCCCGTGAATCTCCACCGGACCACTGTCATAACACGGCCTTGTTAGTTTCTGTTGATGGTTTATCTGTGGCATTTATATTGCTCTCCTAATTGAAAAAAGAAGGGGTCTCTCAGCATGTGAGTGTGTTTTCAGGGCTGAAGTGACGGTGTTGTGCAAGGAGTGTCCTGTAGGTACAGTGTTAGTACAACACAGAGGCGGGTGGCTGACTATGTAGGCTTCTTCTATGAACTCATAGTCATGTGAGAGTCTATTTGTGTTTCTTTTGTTTGATATTGGCAAATAGAGTAGTCTTGTGTGAAGATGTACTAAAAGGTGTTAAAGTGGAAAGGTGGTAAGGCGCATTCAGTTGGCTTTTCCTTCGTCATGTGTAAAGAATAGACTCATGGGATCACGCAATGTTTGTGCAAATGTTGGTGAGTCGTTTCAGCCCAGCTTTTGTTTGCTGTTATTGTCTCTGAACGTAGTTTGTAGTGTTGTTCGGCTTGTAAAGTACAGTCAGATGGAAATATACTATCTTCCTTTACTTATTTTAATAACAGTAATATTTGTTTTCGTCAAATTTGGCATTCTCTGCTTCAGCTAAAACAGTGTTGGCACTATTTTTAATGTGACATGAATGAAAATGAAGATATAGAGCCATTCTAAATGTCATGCCTACGATGTTGGTGTGTCACGGTCAATCATAAGCCAATGAAACACTTCAATCTTGTGTTTCATAATCATGGAAAATGATAATGTAGCTTAGTATGCGCAGTAAATGCCACCCCACAGGATCTCCGTGAATTCTGTAAGTTTAAGTCACTTATAAAGCTTTTAGGGACACAACATGCACTAAACAATCTTAACAAACATGTAAAGAGAAGCGTTTATACCGACTGTCGTCCAGATGCTTTAAATTTCTTTATTATTAAATACCCTAGAGTCTTAAAGTCTGTTTAATTTGTACGTTTCAGCAGGGGGGTGTTGTTTCCTCCACTTTTCCAATGCAGTAGTTTGTGTATAAACATAGTTTTAACATTCAGCTGCTGTGCGTGCAAAAAAGTATTTCCGGGCACTCATACAATGACTTTGGCGGTCGAGTGGAAAAATTTGCAAGTGCTAATCATCTACAGGGCAAAAATGACTTCATTCATATTCATGAGCCAAGTTAATAAGGTTTTTAATGTACCCTTTTTTTTTTTAGATCACTCCTACGCCCCTGGTCAGATTGAATATGGCATCTTGTCCGGCTAAAGTCTGTGTGTACTACCATTCCACACTCCCACTCCCTGACATTTTACTAAAGCCCGTCTGAGTAGAAATCACCTTCCCCGATCACTACTGTCATTTGGTCAAGAGGATAAGAGCATAACTATTGTAAAGAGTAATAAAAGGATAAGTGAGGTAAAAACATCTTTGCGTTCAAAGCTTCTGTACAAGAATAGACCAAGAATAGAAGGTATTGCGTCATGGATTCTTTCTGTGTCCATGCCTGACCCCCTCCACCTTGATCAAAATGGCTGTAATGCCTGGATGATGAGACACAAAAGGAGCTTTTATATCCCGTGGCTCCCATGGGCTGCCTGGCAGCACAGTGACTGGAACTTGGTGCGCTTTAGTGGGAGACACCCCAGAGATATGACACAGCTCGCTAACGCTACCTGACAGCGTAGCCACAAAGAGCGCCTTGTTCAGTAAACAAAGACCTAGGCTGATATAGAATGAGTGTGCGGGGGGTTTCGGTGAGTGTTAGTGTGTGAGAATGTCATCAAAATAACAATGGACACATCCATGTATATGATTGGCTGATGTCCTGATGTGTCCCGTTGCTCTGCATGTATGTGAGGACATTGAGAGCTACATGCGTTCTGTAACTCTTTCATGAGAGATTTCAGCCGTATCTGGGGTAAAGGCTTTTTGGCACAGCCGAGTATAACCGGGTTTGTATGAACTGCAAGCATGCAGAATTTTTCTGGGAACATGGAGCACGTTCCTGCGTGCTACTGTACAATACTTGATGAAGGATGAAGCAAAACTATTGTGGCCTGACCTAAATTCTTGCCATTTTACAATGTCCAAAGAATGACACAGTGTAGCTCTTGGACCTTGTTGTGCAACTTAATTTGCAAACCTAGTTTTGAAAGCCTTCCCCCACATAAAAAAGCCCTTGTTTGCATTGGTCTTTATTTATGAGTAAACCCAAATGATACTTTTTGTGCAAGAAGTGCAGTTTGAATGCTGCATTTAAAACGACCCACTCTGATCTCAGTTTCTTTTGTTAAAAATTAACAAGTCACTTATTCACTCTCAAATTGAACATTGTTCAGAACATCTATGTAGTTTCATATCTTCTTGAGTTTTATATATGGGAGAACATGGAAGCCGTGTAAAAGTTTCTGATCTGAATATATGAATGTGTATTCCTGTCATCAGTTGAGTCGAGTGTTCAGCTCTTCGGACAGATCTTTAAAAGACAAGGTTTTCAAAAGTAGTCGACTAATCATGTGTTTATATTAATTGGGGTGAGGACCTAAATCATAATAAGCCTTTCATTTGTAGCCTGATTTACGCGATATGCCATCTCACAACTAATTTGTATTTCATGAGGTGGCTAAAATGCACACATTTGTACGACCTCACTTGTACGAATTTATACGATTTCTGTGATGGAAGTTTAAGGGGTGGGGTTATGTTTGGTCTGTCATATGAATTCCTACGAGTTTGCCACCTTGTAAAATGCGTACGTTTTTTCAATTTGAATTGGATACCGATCACAAAGCTTTCTGAAAAGCATCTGTTATGACTATATATACAAAAGTATATATATATATTTTTTTTTAATAATTTGCTCATTTTAAGATTTTCTAGTTTTCTGTGGATATATTCCTCACATCTCTAAGGCAGTTAGCCGGTTTCATGTTAAAATGATTTGTAATAGTTTTATTTATGTAAATCATAAAAAATGTATGATTAAATATTGCAAATATATCAAAGGAATATTAAATATATACGTATGTTGCATAAGTATAAGTGTGTTCGGAAACACTTTGGTATATGTAACACTTGTTAATAATCTAGTAATAAGCATGCTAATTAGCAACTAAAAGGTGTAACTGTAAAATAAAGTGTGATCGTGTGTTTTTATAAGGGCTAAACCAGTGGTTCTTTAAAGAGCCTTGGCCAAATCCTTGTTGGGCCCCAAAACATCCTCATTTTGTTTTAATGCAGTTAAAATAATCCTATCATTAAAATAATAAACAACACACTAAAGTAAAAATGAACAATAAGCTAAAATCATATTTTGGGGGTTGTTTTATTGCATCAGAGTTGAGATGAAGTGAGTCCTTGGAGTCAAAAAGATTGAAATCCGCTTGATCAAGCTTTGTAAAATACAGTTTATTCCTACGATTCAAAATATGATCCATTTGCTTCGCCGCCTTGTGTGATTTCTAGCCTCCTGTGTGATGCTGACCACATTCCCAGTGCGTTTCATGCTCTGGAGCTGCTGATTATTTCCAGGTGTGGGTGGCTGGAGCCAGTGATGTCAGTGTAAGAGGAGTCTGGGGGGCTTCTCTCCACTCGTCCTGCCTCTCCATTGAGGTCTCACAGTATGGCTCACAGAGCCTCCCTAGCGGTCCCAACTGGCCTCATTCAACATACTTCTGCACTTTATGCTGCAGCTCAATACGCACTTGGAGTGGACCTAGACACTGCCTAATGAACGGCAGCAATAAATTGTGTTTTACACTATTGGAAATGAGCTCTGCGGAATGAGCAAGTCAGACGCACTGTAATGTCTTTCTGAACAGCCATAGAGGTGGAATTAATACCAGAATTCTAAATGAAAATGATGGGTCTCTTGAGCACATTTAGATTGGAGCCAATTAGTATGCGTCGAAGTCGACCAATGAAATGAGGCTAATCTGCAATCACAGTGGGCCATCCATTTCATTCCCTGTGAGAGAGAATTGCTTGGGGAGAGACTTGTTTTGATTACCTTGCATTCGAAATTAGCCAGAGATAGCACAACATGTTTGTATTTTCTCTGTCTTGAGGCGCAAATTGCGTTTCTCTCAAGGCCACAGGAAGAATTCGACTTTTCAGTTGGACTGAAACATTCCTACTGACTTATGTAGAATTTTGTTTGCCCGACTTTTTGCTTTAATGACAACAATGCATAAAAAAGTTCAAAGAAAAATGTTATGTTTTAATTTTAATTTTTTTATTGCATTGCTGACAATGGCGGCACTGCCAAAGTCTTTTAAAGTAATTTAGTTTTCTTCAAATTAAATTAATCTGTTTTAATTCATTAATCTTTTTTTATTTGGAACATTTGGTTTTCTGTATAATGATATAATATA
Organism: Enteromius anoplus; assembly: GCA_032359395.1. Taxonomy (NCBI): domain Eukaryota; kingdom Metazoa; phylum Chordata; class Actinopteri; order Cypriniformes; family Cyprinidae; genus Enteromius; species Enteromius anoplus. The sequence continues at coordinate 10,633,993 of JAUMHG010000072.1, read as the reverse complement.
ATGTAATATAATTTTCATGTTGTTGCATTTTATTTTTGTAAAGAAAATAGTTTTAATTATCAGAAAATGTTTTTTTGCAAATCTAAAAAACTGCAAATTAAACTTTTACATTCACTGATTTTGTAAATCTATATTTTTATGTCTTTCAAACTTAAATGTTTGGTTGTCTGTATAATATAATATAATATAATATGATATACTGTAATTAAAGCAATTGATGTCTTGCTAACTTAATGTTCAGTTGTCTGTGTAATATAATACAATATAATTACAGCAATTTATCTACAGCTCTGTTGCATGATTTTGCAAAGAAAAAAAATTGTAGGTGGATCAGTAAAACTGTTTAACTACAGAGGAAAAAAACGGTCTGGGTTGAGCTCCGTTTTAGACTCCACATGAACAGCACATGCTGATTCCAGATGTCAGGACATTGCAAAGGTGTAGCTTGACCCATTTTTGAAGTCATGCGAGGGGCTCTTTTATCTGTAATTATATGCCAGAGTGTGTCGGGATCCATGATCACATTGGTCTGTGAGGACAGCCAGGCGGGGTCAGCAGCTGCGAGGTCCGACACAATGCGTATTGATGCAGCAGTCATGTGACTGGCACGGTTTCAAAGCATATCCTCCCCTCCCAAAGATCATCAGCTGCGTAATACCAACGGCTGGAGACTGGAGCTGCTCAAAGAGGCATCGTTTTCTTTCCCTCCCTCCCATATTTAATTCGTCTGGGGAAACTTGGCTCTTACTCTCTCATTCTCTAGTTCAGAGGGTCTTCTCCTCCCCTCCTTTTCCAGGATAGCTTGTACCACCTCCACACTTCCTCGAACTCCGCCTGAACTCCTGGCACTTTTGCTGCAAGAGCACAGCAATAGAACCTGCGTTGTTTTGTTAGCGCTCATCTCGCATTCACACATCTGGATGCTCGTGAAGGGAAAGCCAGTAAATATTTTTTGTAACGCTAGAAACAGCTGGACCTCCTGCTGCACATCTCAAGGTTGTCATTTAATCAGAAGGAAGACGGGGACGGTTTCCAGATTTGAGCATGATTTAGTCATATTCACCTCATTTGCAACTGACAGCTTTTCACTTTTGTTTGTTTGCTTTTTGTTTGTCACCTGCACAGCTGTTGCTAATGAGCGGAACTCTCACAGATTATCAGATTTCTGTATAAAACGGAAATCTGACATCATTTTACACATATATCATTCTACAAGTTTAATGTCAGTTTGCAAAACTTTTAAGCAGATAACTTTTTATCAAGAGCCATCTTTTGTTGGGAAAATGAATAATCATAAAAAAAAATTATGTTTGTGTTTCTTACCAAGTGTTTATGATAGTTAAAATTTTAATGGTTTTAAGATTTCTCTTGTGCTCACTTAGGCTTTATTTGATTTGAATTGCAATAAAACTCTAATATTATGGAATGACATTCAAGTGTAAAATAACTGTTTTCAATTTGAATATATTATAAGATGTAATTTATTCAATGTGTATATGTATGTATGTGTATATATATATATATATATATACTTTTTTTTTTGACAACTGATCTATTCTTTTTTAACTATTCTTTGCTGAATAAACTGTTTTAAAAAACAGCATTTATTTAAAAATGTCACATTTGGTAACATTATATATTTATTTATGATAATTACATTTATATAGGTTAAAATATTATATGAAAATGTAATTTTTGAGTTAGATTGAGATTAATTTTTAGCTAAAATCACCAAAGCTATTTTTTCAGTCCCTCTGCTCTAACATGTCACATAGAGAACACCTTAGCTTGATATGATCCATTTCTGAAGAATAAAATTAATGGACAAACCTTTCAGTCGTCACAATATGGATGCAAGATTATTCTCAAATGCTCTCTTTGTACTTAAACTACCAAACGTTTACCCAAATGCCTTGTGTCTTTGCAGGTAAGGTGTTAAACACGGATCTGCGTCATTACCTCAGCCTGCAGTTCCAGAAAGGCTCTTTGGACCACAAGCTCCAGCAGGTGATCAGAGATAACCTGTATCTGCGCACCATTCCCTGTGAGTACCACACACATTCACACACCTGACCTCGCTCAGAACCTCAGAACTCATTAAATGTGTTAGTGCAGGTCACACTCAGATGATTCTGCCATGACTCCGGCTGCTCAGACAGTAATTATGGTGTCAGTAACACATCTTCTGTACGTAATTTCTAAGAGTGGTTTGCTGGGTGCTGTGAACGCATTAGACCGGTTGTATTAGAGTCAGCATTGAAACCGTTCCTGGGTTCTCATGTAGTGCATTGTGATGAACAGTAGATGAAATTATTACAGAAAATCACAGCTTCTGGGTTTTTCAGTCTAGCAGTTTTTAGTATTGCACTTCTGATGATCTGTTAAACATTATATAATGTTATATTGTTCGTTTATTTTAATTGTTCACAAAATAACCCAGACATATGCATGTCTTATTTATTGCTTATATATACATTTCACCACAAAAGTTATTTTATTCTAATATTGAGAGGCAATAGCTGTTTTTACCTCTCCATTTGCTCCGTGCTCTATTTGAATAGTCATGGCTGATTGTAGACTCAGAAGTAAACACCCACTTTTATGATTGGCTAATAGTTGTATGTATTTATTTAAGTTAAAAACGCATAAACACTGACTACATTTTAAATGATCTGTAATAATAACACACAAAGCAATAGCCTAGTGATCACGTAAGAAAACAGTTAGTTCTTCTTTTGTGGTGCGACATCAAGCCTAATTCAGTCAAATCAGCATTTTCTTTTTGTTTCAATCTTCCTGAATATCCTGCATCAAGTTGTGCCTTGTTTGTAAATGAATCTGCAGTAAAATGAAGAGAACAAATGACCAAGTTCTTACTGATGCTTCAGTTAAAAATAAAGTTTGGTTTCTGTGTAGACCTGCTTTTGCCTGTCTCGTTGTTTACACTGCACGAGTCAGAGGGCAGGGTAGAAGCAAGCGTTGATCATCCTCTGCAGAGCTGGTGTTTAGCCACACTATGACGACATTGTGTCAAGTGCCATATTCCACTATCTGTTATTTCAGCATGAAAAGGCGTTGTTTACACTGCAGGTCTTGATGCTCAATTCTGATTTGTTGCCCCATATCCTATTATTTATTCATTTAACGTTACCACGCTTTCACACGTACTTCCCACATGATGTCATTAAACCACAGCTAAGTAATAAATTGTCACAGTTTTAATGACATAGAATGCCTCCGAAAATCCGATCTGCCCGTTTACATGAGTCACATTGGCACATAGCATGATTTTTAGTCTGATTTACTTCCACATATGAATGTGGCCTGAAACTGATCTCGAAATATCCAAATGCATGCGTTTTTTTCCCTGTTTACACTGTCATAAAACCGATCCGATCTGTGTCACATCGGAATTGGGTCACATTTAACTGGCAGTGTAAACGAGGCCTTACAGGATGTTTTTATAGCACAATGACCTCCTATATATTAAAAGATGAAGGAAATTTTGATTACTCAGTTCATGACCCCTTTAAAAGTTGAAATTAATTTCATTAGGGAAAATGCGATCTGATAACTAGAAAAAAAATACATTACTACAATCTACTGTACTAAAAAGAGCTGGATATAGTGTTTTAACCTAATCTAAAACAGTTCTGGAGAACCCAGCAGTGCTGGTGCCAAGTGCTAGTTCAAACATTTCATCTTAAGGGAACACTGAAGGTTTACTACTGTAGGGTTATTCTCATGCTCTTCCTCTCCATTCTGCCCTCACCTGGTAGAACAGGCTCTTTACCCAGCTGAGAGACATGAGTCACGGCGTTCCTTCTTTCTTAAGGCTGTTCAATGACTGTAACTCTAACTGTAGAGTTTTAATATTCATCTTACTTCTATGAGAATAGAGAATTCCATACCGCAACTATTATGATAACATCACAGAGAAACAATCTCATTGGAATCATGTTTTTTTTTTGTTTTTTTTTCAGCTGATGAACAATAAAAACCCTGACATCTGAATAGAATTTACTGAACAACTTCAGAAATACAGTGCACGCTAATTTTAAATAGAATGCTATCATCTGTTAATGTTGACTCTAATATACTTAGCATTTCAGTTATTGTTCTTGGTGTGATTCCTGCAACATGCCTGCTTTTACAAGCAGATGCCGGAGGCCAGTGACGCTTGAGGACAGTTTATTCCTTCTCTCCCTGTTTCTTTTTTGCCAATTTCAGTTTCCATACTTTCAAGGTCTATACTGTTTGAGCTAATGTCACATAATCATGATCGATTCAACCTGTTGGGTAATGTAGAATTACTTGCCACGGTTGGCTCAGTAATTTCTTGGCAACAGTTTTCAGTTACAGACTGTCTGGAACAGACAACCATCTTTTTTTCTTAACAACATCAATGCCAATAAACCAGTATGTATACGGGGTTTTCTCTTTTGTTGTGCAAAAGAGAGTATGTGGTCTGGCTACAAACCAGTGAATTACTGAAACATATGCCCTAATTACTCGCACATCTTTAATTAGTGTTTTTTTCTCTCAGGCTGTGGTGTAATCTTTAAATTAGTGCTGTTTGTTAAGGCACTAATCATCATTAATATGGCTCATACTTAGGGTTAATACTATTTAAGGAATATTTCACCCAAAAATTAAAGTTCGGTAATTATATCGGCTATTCACCAAGCTTGTTTAAATTTTTTGAAAATCTCTTTTTTGTTTTGTTTTGTTTGCCTTTGACTTTTGTTGAACATTTCAATGGTGAAAAAGGGGTTAAAATATTCTTCAGAATATTTTCTCATGTGCATCACACAACAAAGACATTCCAGAGCCATAAGGACAGAATATCACACACTTGGGAATAGGATATTATGACTTTAATCACGTAGCGACTGCATTTCAACAGTCAAACTGTGCTGTGTCAGCAAGCTACGCACCAGTAAGGTTTACGGGGTGGGGGGTTTCAGTAAATTCACTAAAAATGTAATCTCTTATCTGTTAATTTAGAGATGTAATGTAGTTTATGCTGTTTTCATTCAGTGAGTCCTGCACCTGGCATGTAGCTCTTTGTAATTTGGGATTTTAATGGACACTAGGCCTGAACAGATGTTTGCTTTGCTGTGGCTCAACATTGCATGAGACACTGGCTCAGTGTGTGAGCCCACCTGGAATCTCTAACGTCATTCTCATCTACTGTCCTTGTTACGGTCCGTTCAGACCCATGACTCAACACACTGTCCTCCATTCACACTTTTCCATGCACTATAATCATAAGCATCGAGCTGAGAGCCAGATGATGGACAGGTCTAAATTATATTTAATAGTACTGGTAGTAGCAGTTATGTCAGAATGAACTGTCATAGTTCATCTTTCAAGCTTCAGTCAAGTAAGATAATCCAATAATGATTTAATTGCAAGTTATTAATCACAGTAAAGGTGAAGGACAGTGAGGAGCAATATTTCTGTTTAATAGAACTCAGTGTTCAATAACACATTGCTCAGTTTTAAAGAGTCAGTTCAGCCGCGAATGAAAATTATTTGAAAATCATTTACTCCCCATATGTACGGTGTACGGTGTACACTTTAGGATGTCCTTAGACCTCAGTGATAAAATGAAAATGTGTTATGCCTCAGACTAAACGGCCTTTGTTAATGGACCAAACGGCATCGTGACTTGGACTGAAAGGCTTCAGGTCTCGGAATAAAAGACGTCCGCTGTCAGGTCTCGTCCGAATGAGGCATAGGGCAAAACGGACTCAGATTAAATGGCATCAGACAAAAAGTCATCAGACGAAACGGACTCAGATTAAAAGGCATCAGGCAAAAAGTCATCAGACGAAACGGA
>JAUMHG010000072.1:10600992-10627396 GCA_032359395.1 Enteromius anoplus | reverse complement strand
AAAAGGCATCAGGCAAAAAGTCATCAAACGAAACGGACTCAGATTAAAAGGCATCAGGGGAAACTGACTCAGTTGGAGTTTGATATGTTGCGTTGCCCCGCCCGGTGTGACGTCACATTTAATTAGTTTAGCATTTAATAAAACTGTTAAAATAAACAATATCAGAAGCAGCTTATCTCCATCTGCCATCCTCAACAGTTCCAACCGCGTGCATGTGACGTCACACGGGGCAGGGCAACGCAACACATCACACTCCAACTGAGTCTGTTTCGTCTGATGCCTTTTAATATGAGTCCGTTTCGCCCTGTGCCTGATTGTACGAGACCTGACACCGGACATCGTTTTTTCCAAGACCTGAAGCCTTTCAGTCTAAGTCACGATGCCGTTTGGTCCATTGACCAAGGCCATTTAGTCTGAGGCATGACACATTTTCATTTTATCACTGAGGTCTGAGGACATCCTAAAATGTACACCGTACATATGTTGTCTGTAGAACACAAAAGACAACATTTTTATTATTATTATTATTTTGGTGGTTTATACGGTGATAGTTAATGGGTGACACTGTTTGTTCGGTTTCAAGCTTTAAAATACTCTGTTTCACACACCCTTAAAAAAGGGAAGGGATTTTTCAGTAAAAACTTATCTAAATTGTTAAATGAGTTGAAATAGAAATATTGAACCAAAACCGTCTGAATGACTCATTCATTCATTATGAATGGATCAGCTGCTTCATTAAAAAGAATCGGCTCAAAAGATTTGTTCACTGATCCAGTTCTCACTGATTTCTTAAGTTGATACTTTAATGACTATATTTCACATGAGAAAATTAATAGTGATTTAACTGTCTAGGCTTCAGAAAACCAACTTTATATTTTAGAACTATAATGTGGTCACTATGAAATGTAGTCTGAAATATGTTCTCTTCGTCAAACACTGCCTGCGTTTTCTGTCAAACCCTCATCTGAAAACTTTTGGAATGGAACTGTAGCACATGTCTCTTTGGACACGAAGACAGAAAAGTCATTAAAGCCATGTCCTTCAAAAAAAAGGGGGAAAGAAGAACGCCCGGAGTCCAAATTGTCACATAATCTTTGAAGCTCGACTGAAGCCTCCATCTCCCTCCCTCCTCCTGCTGGCATTAATATCCGTTATAGCTCAACGGAAACCCCTCTCATCCGCAGATATAAAAAAATGAATGCAGAAATAAAAAAGTGCCCTAGGTGGTCAATCGTAAAGGATTGCTTCTCTTTTCTTTTTTTTTTTACTTTTCCAGAGCTTGTTAAGGGATCTCACAGCTGACCTTGAGTGTATAATGAGTTTTGAATATAATTCATCCCCTTGTAATGCCATAAAATTAACACCTCGCGCCTCAGTCTTTTGTATGATAGAAAAATACAGAATTCACACATGAAACACTAACACCAACTTCCATTTTTAGAAAGATTTGGTGCTTCAAAGCAGTCTTTGAAGAGCAAGAATTGTTTTTGGAGAGGGCCGAGTTGGGTGAGTCTTTTCTTTGTGGCGCTCTGAGGAGAGCAGGGGGTTCGGCATCATGCTGGGGTGGATGGTAAGGTGCTTAAGCAGCTGGCGGTGTTTTGTGTAGCTTGTGCAAACTGCAGAGCTAATTGTTTGTTTATCTTCCTCCGGCAAAGAAACTGGCATCTGGGCTCTCGCCCCACAGAAGCTGTTGTGTGACTGTCTAGTTTGACAAACTTTAGTGATGAAGTAAGCAAAGTGTGAACTGTAGTTACGATCGAAAAAGAGTCGCTGCAGCTGAATATGGATGCAGATGATTCATTGCGTTCACAAAACAGCTCACAAAAAAAATGGCAGAATGTTTGCAGAGAGTTTCTGTTTGCAGTTTCTCTTACAACAGAGAAAATTAGTGTGCTAAATGAATAATATTTTCTTTGTTTTGCACACTCAGAGTCCAGATTTTCAAGTAGTTTTATCAATGGAAAGCTTATTTGAAAGAATTCCTTATGAACAGATTTAAGGTCCAGGTCCAAATGGTGAACAATTCCTCAATCCTTGGTTAATGTTTTTTTTTCTTTTTTTTATCCTAAATTTCATTCAACGACCACTGCATAACTTCAAAAACCACCAATTTTTTTTTCTTTATTAGAAAAAAAAAAAAAAGATCCGTCTCTATTCCCATTTCATCATGATTGTAATGTTTTTATTGTATGTATTTGGGAGGTACTAGGGTTATTGTTTTAAATCTATACCTAAAAGGCATTTAAAATAAAATTTTCCCAAGAACATTTCAGTGTCATCTTCCTTATCAAAATAAAAGAATATGTACCTAGTTGACGTAATACCTTTACACAAAAAGAGCATTTTTCCTCTAGTAATTTGTTACTCATCATTCTGTGCCTTTGGCAGGTACCACGAGGCAGCCTCGCGAAGGGGAGGTTCCAGGAGTGGACTATAATTTCATCAGCGTGGGGGAGTTTCGTGTGCTGGAGGAGAGCGGCCTGCTACTGGAGAGTGGAACATATGATGGTACGAAACCGTGTGTAGGAGCTTTAAGAGTCAAGGATCATTTCTTGTGGGCACGTTGAGAACACAGTCTAAATTAGATATTTGCAAAAGGAGCTAGTGGTGTTTGCAAGATTCATGAACGTGAGAAAGAGTAATGCATTCTGCATCTTGTTTTCTATATGCTGTGCATGAGACTCAACAAGTAACCCGACACAACAGTGTAAAGGAAAACCCTTATAATGGTTAGTATACCCCAAAATGAAAATTCTGTCATTAATGACTCGCCCTCATGTCGTTCCAAACCCATAAGACCTCTGTTCATCTTCAGAACACATATTAAGATGTTTTTGATGACATCAGAGAGCCATCCGACCCTCCATACACAGCAACACAACTGAAATCATCCAGATCCAGAAACACAGTAAAAACTTTGTTAAAATAGTCCCTGTGACATCAGTGGATCAACTTCAGTTTTGTGACGCTAGGAGAGTCATAGTTTTTGCGTGAAGAAAAACAAAATAACATCATTTACTCCATTCATCTCCGCTGACTTACGTCTTCTGCCGTTTTAGAGAATATCACAACGCATACGTATGCTTTCCACTTGTGTTGTGAAAATGAACAAAGGTCTTTGGAACTACATGAGGGTGAGTAATTAATGACAGAGTTTTCAATTTTGGGTGAACTAACCCTTTAAGGCTAAAAATGATCTACGAAACAAAGTTGGGATGAAGCCTGTATAGCTTTGGAGCTGAATGAATTGCAGATGAAAAAGAAGAAAGTGCAATTTCAATACAAGCTCTGTAACTAGGTCATCTCAGCTGATGTTGAACATTGGTTTCCTTCACTCTTAAAGTACTGCTCTCAAAGTCTTTAGATTACCGAAGCAAAAAAATGAATGCGGGCTGCGTTACTGTGTAGTCGCAGCATCGGCTGACTCACCATGTTTTTATGTTAATTGAGGGAGACAAGGGTGCTAGATGTTTGTACTGCATACTCTTTTATTTGGCAGATACCTCATCTGCTGACCTGAAATAGTTCGGTGCAGAGGAGGGCGTTCACCTTGTGTGATTCAAACCGTCTCTGTAACATGCCTAAAGTCTGAGTTATTAATGTCGCAGCCTCAAAGCCAGCGAGTTCCTCACTGATGAACCTAGTAAATGCTTGGCGAAAGCCTAGCGTTTGGTCGTGTGGGAAGGAGGTGGGTTTGGTTAATGATCCCTCAATGAGTCACTAAGTGCCCTTTTCTTAATGGGAAGGTCTCGTCGTAGTTTCCAGGGTGTAGAAGTAAATCTGTCTGATGTGCATGTCACAGTGGGTGATTTTTACTGGGGCCTTTCCATCTACATGAAATGTCTTGACTCAGAGTTTTAGCTTGAAGGATAATTTCACACTCACCAATTCTGGTTAGTGATTTCTTGTCTTCCCATGACATCTGGCAAGAAAGGCGGTACATACTGCACAAGGGTTTGATGCCTGAAACCAGCATGATTTATTATTTATAATAGTGGACTTGTTTGCAGTTTTGTTCAAAATATGCAGCTAAACAGCTGTTCTGTTATGTATTTGAATAGAATTTAATTCTATATTTAAATAAATACACACTACTGTTTAGAAGTTAGGGGTCAATAAGATTTTTAACAATGAAATGAATGCTTTTATTTAGCCAAGATAAATAAAAAAGAAGAAATAAATAATTTTTAATAAATGCTATTCTTTTCTTTTTTTTTAAAAATTGTATCGCATTTTTGAGCACCAATTCTGCAATTAGGAATTCAGGAATTATATTTTAAAATATGTGAATAATAATAAGTTATTTTAATTTACAATAATAATTCACAGTGATAAAATACATGCAGAAATTTTTTATCTCCTTTTTAGAATAATATTTAATATAAAGTGATATAATATTGTTTAAATATAGTTTTTAATAATGTGCCTGTAATGTAATATAACATAAGAAACGTAACTTGACTTCGACCATAATGATTCCTCAAACTAATATATGATCTTGTTTGTGGTGGTGCAGTGTGATCTCCTTAAAAGCGGAGGAAGAGACTCTGTCCTTGTATTGTGTGAAACAGGAAGTCCATTTTCAGGCTTTATGTGCTTTCCAGTGGCACTCATCATTCACAAGTCTTATACACCCGTATAAATTCAGGGCCAAGCTGAAGAACAAACGCTCAAGCTAAAGATAATACTGTCTGTATGCAATAGAGACTGATTGTATGTGTTCTCCAGGGTTGAGTTTTACTGTTTTCAGGCCAAGAAATAATTGACCAGTTTTTCAACATGCCCAGAGCATGATGTAATCAATGGTAACTGGTTACGCTTGAGTTTAATGGTGTAAACTCTCAGTTTCCTGTTTGAATGCTTCACTGGTTCGTCGTTTTACAACAGTGATTAAAAATAATGAGAACTTGCATTTGAATCCCTTGAGGAAAATCTCCTACGTGTGTCCTTGCTTTTCTAATGACTGCTTCAGGGTTGAATATTGAAGGACGGCCACCTCAAAGTGACTCAGGTAGACAATGTTTATAAACCAAAACACGTCCACCCACAATTCCATGAGAAGTGAGCGATGACGACAGTTACGGCAATCACCCTTTCTCTGCCACGTTGCTGGAGGGATCATTTAGATCAGTGTTTCTCAACCTTTTTGACTCCGAGGCCCGAGGAGTTTTCAGTTGTTCATGATTTATCGGATAAGGATTTCGGAGGGAATGTTTTAGAGATTGGCACTGCTAGAAAATTGCGTATTCATTATAAAAATACTCATGAAGTTTTTTTTTTTTTTTTGAAATCAAATAATTTCTTCAAAGAAAAAAGGCAGCATCCGCAGTTGTGTGTCATTAATATTTAGTTCATTGAAATGAAAAAGAATGTATAACTTTGATCAAAAGTGACAGAAAATACATTTTTTAATGTTGCAAAACTTGCATTGCAAGGGAACGGTTCAAAAACTTTAGATTGTTTTTACTATATACCTGACCAAATAGGCTGAATGCAGCTTTGTTAAGCAAATAAAAAGACATTCGTAAATAGCTTGGTTTTTATTTTATTTTTTTGGATTACTGTAAGACTCTATTAATATTAGTTAATGCATCAACCAACATAAACAAACAATAACAGTACATTTGTAACAATATAAATCTTTGCACAACTATACAAAATGTCCAAAAAAATAATAAACTTTTGATTTTGTTACTGTATTAGTAAATGCTGAAATTAACTAAATGACTTAGAAGTATTTGTAGTGTTAGTTCATGTTAACAAATGGAACCTTACAGTAAAGTGTTACAGTTTTTGGTTTGTTTTCTGTCATTTTAAATAATTTCAAGTCTTCTCAAGGACCCATCAGAAGTTTGCTAAGGTCCTCTGGTTGAGCACCACTGATTTCGATCTCTCCTCAGGATTGGTTTTATCATAAATGGTGTCCACAGAATTGCTTGAGAGCCCTTCTCATCACTGAACGAGTGCAAAAGCCCTTTTCTGTTTGTGTAGATGCAGAATCAAGAGCATTAAACAACAGCATCCCCAATGCCCACAACAATATCCCCAACATCCCGAAATAGGATCCAAAAGGCTTTGAGCGATGCGGTTTTCCATCTGTCCATACTTCAGCAGTCTGCTCAGTGTCCCACACGGAGAAACTTAAGGCTTTGAAGTGCTTTTCCCAAGTGAGACAAACTTTTCCTTCAGCATGTTGCATTGTAACATTGAACACTGACCACAAACCAAAGCATCAAGTTTATATTTGGGGGTTCTTCTCGTTATAGTGAAAACAAAAAAGATACTAAACTCTTTAGGATTCTGTTCAAAGCTTAGACTAAATTGCAGGTTTTGATTGGTATTTTTGGTGCAATGATGTTTAAATCGCACTGCAGCTTGGCCCGAGTGGTTAAAGGTTATAGATGAGTCAACTCGCATTTCATTTAGGTTTAAGGGTGTGGGGCTGTGTGTGCTTGTGTGGGTGAGAGAGTAAACATCATTCAGGGAAAATTTCAGTAGCAAGTCTGTATTTGTTGCGCTCGTTGATCGTCATGGTTGAATTGTCGTCCTCCATCAGTTCATTGGGGACGCGGGAGCAGGCATGGTGTTATTTATTTGACACAAAACACTCAAATGTTAAATAACTACCTGCAATCAGCCCGTCTCTTTCCTCCTGAATGCCATTCAGTGTGCAATGGTGAAAGGAAGATGGTTTCAAATCATCGCCGTTCCTCTGACAGCGCCTTGCAGTCTCCCACAGATTAATGCTGAGAAATATCATCTCAGACCCCGGTGGACAACCCTCCCTCCTTCTTGCTGTGTTTTTTTATGGCCGTTAATCAAGGATGACGCAGTGCGCTGTTTATGAGCGATCCATCATGCTGTGGCCGCTGTTTGACAGTAGACCCTAGAGGTTGTGACATACCGTAATTATGGCCATGATTTGATCACACTTTTGTACTGTGCTGTGTGCACAGGTATAATAAAGACATTTCCTGAAAAACTCGCCTTACTGAATTAGGGGGAATGGCAGGGCGAGAATGTTAAAGCAAGGTTATTCAGCTCTTAAAGCAATAGTTCACCCAAACATGAATATTCTGTTCTAAATTACTCACCCTCATGTCAAAGCCTAAAAACCTTCGGAACGCAAATTAAGACATTTTTGAGGAAATCTGAGAGCTTCCTGGCCGTGCATTGAAAACAACTACCATGTTCAAGGCCCAGAAAGGTAGTAAGGACATTGTTAAAATAATCCAACATTGCGACATAAGTGGTTCAACTGTAATTTAATGAAACTATGTGAATACTTACTGTGCACAAAGAAAACAAAAAATCATGGTTTTATTAACAATACATCTATTTCATAGTACCCAAACTAATTGTGGAACTACCCACTTTTTGGCGTTTTTGCACTGCAGGAACTAGGTACGCTTTTAGTGCCAGGTACTAAATTAGCTCCTACTTCAGAACAGGGTAGGGTAAATAAATTAAGTGAATGCTCATTGGCTAAACGCATACGAAAAAGTGTAAACATATACTGTGTAGACGTTGTATCAACTTATTTCTTTTATAAACGGCATTTACCTGAAGACTTCATCTACGGCGTTCTTCATTGTTTCCCTTATTAAACACTGTGTGCTAATGACGTTGTTATCGACTGGTTTACGTCACTTCTTAGTACACTGTTGGTGTGAGTGCAGCTCTTCAGATGGTACTGGAAAATAGTTTGCGCAAAATAGTCTCAGTACTTTAGTATTGTACTTTTAGTTCTGGAACTAAAGTGGTGCGAAAGGCCCTATAGATGCAATTAAAAAAAATCTTTAACTGTATATTAAACAATGTTGTTACATATTTCAGTAATTTACAGTTATTCATCTCACTTTTATGTAAAGCAACTTGTGAGGCAAAAACGCAAGTGCAGTTTCTTTAAAAACTGAAATGTTTCTTACCTTGGTTCACAACTCTAAAACTTTTTCATAAACTATTGTCAAATGTCGAAGGGGGTCAAATTCACAGCTAGTCGTTTATGTTAGGACACAACCATTAAAAACTGCCTTTGCCAACAGTACAGACTGTGTAACTCATCCCACGGACTGCTGGGATACCGCTTGTATGGAGTGTCCAGGTGCATATTATGTTAGATAATAGATCCTTTTATTTCTACTTAACAATGCATAATAGGGATGCTCATTGGCAATCGACCACCTACGCTCGTTCACCGATTATTAATGGTTAACTGACAACATTATTTTAAATTAGAATTTCATTTAATTAGGAAGGATAAGCGCCTGTGACACGTTAAAAATAGTTTTTTTTTTTCTGCGGATTCATTGATTCATTGTGCAAAAACTAGCAAACAACAGAAGATGAAAATTTACGTGATTGAATCTATTTCATATCATACGCCTGCTGCACTTTTGCGACCAGAGAAAAAAAACATTATAAAGTATAAACAGGCCTATACGAGAAACATATAGCTATTTTACATAAATAATAAATCAAGAAAACGAAAGAAAAAAAGTTAGCGACCCAATTAATATCGAAGATGGACAGCGGTCCAATCGAGGCGCGAGATCTTTCATCAAACTTTCATTAACTGACAGCAGCTTTGGGTGGAGAGCGGAGCATATGAATCGCTGACGAGATCTAATAAAACTTTCAGATGGCACGCAGCTCATTTCTCCATCATTATAAGTTATCCAAAACACACATAAAAACATGTACATGTAACACACAGTAGATGCGCGTTTGTGCTTTAGAGCGGCTCTCTTCAGCAGAGTGTATGATGAGTCCTGTTCCGTTCACACAGTGTGTGTGTTCCGAGAATGCGGTTGTGAGTCCTAAACATTTCCCGGTGAGTTCCATTACAGAACGCAGCTGTCACTCCCTGTACTCAACAACTGTATTCTGCTCCTGTGTGAATGTGGCCAAAAAACACAATTTTATACAGACCTTGAGTAGGTAAAATACTGAAATAAATAAAGTGACCTTTTAAACTGTTTAACTGATTATATTAATCGGTCAAAATTCATATTGTTCGGTTAACGGTTAAAATGAACATCCCTACTGCATTCTCGAAAGCCCTTTACCATTTTGGACACTTGAGTTATTCCGGTCACGTAGGATTCTATGCATTTATGAAATCTGGCGAGGACACTCAGCAGAACTGTTTGGAGTAAGCAGGTTTATTTCATGCATGGCCTAGTGCCTGTTGATGGAGCTGATAACGGCTGGTGACAGTGCACACTTCTGTGCAGCACTGTCCATCTGCTGTGCAGCCACATGAAGTCCACAGCAAGTGATTGGAGGATAGTTATTGTGTTGCAGACTACTGTGATAACATTAGATACAGTAGGGTCCAAATGTCTTAGCCCAAATCTGTGATTCAGAGTCTAATTTAAACTTGAAACCGGAATTTCTAGGGTTTTGAATAAATATAGACACAGTATCACTAAGGCGGCATACATTTGATCAATACTAAAGTAAAAACTGTGAAATATCATTACAATATTAATGTCTATTCTTAATATATTTTAACATGTCATTTGTTCTTGTGAATTGTCATTGTTATTACTCCAGTCTTCAATGGCACGTCCTTCAGAAATCATGCTGATGTGGTGCTAAAGAAAATTTCTGGTTATTACACAATGGTGAAAATAGTTTTTCTGCTTCATATTTGTGGAAATAAATAATTACTTAGCAAAAACATGTTACATTCAAAGGAATTACATTTACTTGTAACAAATGTGAACATGTTTGGTGACATTATAAATGTCTTCCCTGTCAATTTTGATTGATTTAATGCATTCTTACTGAATAAACATATTTCTTAAAAAATATATATATAAATGATTCATGTTATTAATAATTAATCAGTGTACTTTTTAATGTCATGTTAAAAAATAAACAACACATGGTTTAAAATTAGGGGAGAAAGTTCAAAATAAAAGCAGAATAATTTCTGTACTTTTAAACCCTCACTCTATATAAATATTTATTCATCAAATGCATCATTTTTTGTAAAGTATCTTATCATCACTTTAAAGTTAACGCTGTAATTAATAGGCCTGCTTAGACAAATTCACTTAGGCATAACACTCACAGCTTTAAGTGAATTATTAACACAATAAAGATGTAATTAATTCAAATGAACAGTTTCTTTTAGGAATACATCAAAGCAAACTTTTTAAACCCATATTTAGTTTTGTGTTCCACATAGTGAAGACTAATGATGAAACATGTCAAACGAAAGTGTAAATAAGCTTAATGAAGTCTTTAGAGTGCTGTGCAGTCAGCCAGTGAAGTTATGAAGGGGCATCATTTTATATTTCATAGAAAAAGCGCCTGCCACTGTTTTCATTTGCTATCTTACAAGCAGTAAAACCGATCTGCGCTTCTTTTAAAGCAATAACTGTCTTCTTCAATTTCATGTCTATAATGTCAGAGCACTTGTAAGATGGAGTAAATTGTGATGGCAAACTCCTGTCATGTCTTTCTAAATCTTGTGTGACAAATGAATCAATAATGTACTTTATCGTCCTGTCCTTACTTTTAGTTTTGCAGCCAATGTTTTTCTAAATTGTCGACAAAGTAGGCCAGCAAGTGCAGTTGCCCATATGTTGTACTGATACCGTTCTCACCCCAAGAAGTTTATCCAGATGAGACAGGACAGTAAAGCTTATAAGATAGACCTCCAGCCTCTCTAGGAAGTGGAAGCCGCCACACAGCTAGTCTTAATCTCTAGTGGAGGACTGTTGCCAATAAATAACAATAAAGTGCCAGAGTGCTACGTCTTGCTCCAGAGGAGCGCTGCGGGGAGCCAAGCTGCAGTGTTGACAAACAACAAACAAGACTTATTGCCTTACTGAAAAGTGTCAGGCAGTAGGATATATTGTGGGTTCAATGTCGTTACAGTTTCTGTTCTGCAAGATCAGTGACCGGCCAAGCCTCGGAAACCCAATGCTATCGGAGCACCCTTCAAACGCCTACAGGCTAAATATTAAATATGTTTTTATTTCAATCTTTCTATATGCCTTCTAATGGACCGCAAAGTGGTCAAACATTAACCTTTAAAACTATATGAACTCTCTGAGGTCTGAAGTGATTTTGGGGTCGTTGATGTTTTGACATGCTATTTGTATATTTGTAGTTATTTCAGCTACTCATAATATACAATTATTCAACACAAACTGTGTTGCAATAGTATGTGACCAAGATGGATGTGCATGTTTGCATTGTTGGAAATTATGCACGCTAGTAAGTTTTGGAAAAATAAATGTAGCTGAAATAAGGCCATAAAACCCATTCCGAATAGTCCTGAATACGACTTTTGAGTAATCAGTCTTGTAAAACTACTGCATACACTTTACAATTTCAATTAAAATGTTTTGGGTTTTTTTGACTTTCTGGCTTTCCCAGTTTTTGAACTTTACTTTTGAGCTTTAATTTAACTGCTAAAACATTAAAAAATAAGCCTTACAGCATTATTTTAAGTATTTTTGTGTTTGTTTTTATTACAACAGAGTTACTAGAGGTACATATGAGTTTTATATGGAAGTCAGTTTCTGTCAAGGAAAAGTAATTTGGACTTTTTTTCCCCTGTGAGTTAACATCTAGCATATTTGATTTCTTATCTCACAACTCTGTTTGTCTGTTTCCATCGTATTTAAAAATACATTTTCTGACTGATTTATCACAATTGCTAGTTAGAAAAGCTTTATATAATAAAAATCACAATAAGCCAACTGCAGTTTGATTGAGATTCATTGGAATGTACAATGAAAACAAATATTTTTGAATATTGTTGAAAGAAAATTATTAAAAATAAACTATTTGCAAAAATAGTTTGTAAAAAAAACAATTAGTTTTTCCATTTTTACAGTGTCTTTTGTTTTTTCATAGTAAAAAATAATGTAAAAAAATTTTGTTTTTCCATTTTTACAGTGTCTTTGTTTTTTCATAGGTAATTATTATGGCACTCCAAAGCCTCCGGCAGAGCCCAGCCCCGTGCAGCCTGACCTGGTGGACCAAGTTCTGTTTGACGAGGAATTTGATGCAGAGGTCCAGCGCAAACGCACCACATCTGTCAGCAAAATGGATAGAAAGGACAGCGCAGCTCCTGAGGAAGAGGAGGAGGATGAGAGGCCACCCATGGTCAATGGGCTCACAGGTGAGACTAGGAAAATGTGCATTGATTTAGTAAGTTGATATGGGTTCTGAAAGTAATGTATGTTGGTGCAGAACTACAGTGTACTGCATATTTGGCCTAGGATACTGTACATTATATGGGAGAGAATTAAAAAATCAATATTGTACAAATGCAACTCAGCAGCGTTAGCCAAAAAAAAAATTCTATATTCATATTTAAAATATTTATAATTCGATTTTTATCTTAATATATTTATGTATTGAGATGTTGTGTATTTTTATGTGTAGCTAGCTAGCTATTTCTTCCAAAATAATATTTTAAGTGTGGTTTAAAGACTTCAAATTATGACTGGCTTATAGTTTGGAATGCTAGTTTCAAAGTGTCTCTAGCCTTGTGAATCACTGCATTGGCAGCTTGCCTGCTAGGCTTTCATTGTAAGTGCATTACTGTAAATGTGTTTTTACTTCATTTTTGCAAGCTGTGCGACTTTCCTTTCTGTGATAATTGACAGGATGGCACTGATGATGTCAGTAGAGATTAAGTTGTTATGGGCAGATTTGATTGCGTTCCCTGTGAGAGCAATATGAAGAGCTTTACAAGAGGGGTCCTTGGATGTGCAGTCAGTTGCATAAAGAGGGCATAATACTAAAGAGCCCCATGGTGCTAAAGGATGGTGCGACTAGTGTATTGTTTTCCACACATGCTGCTTCCTGTCACGCCGGAAGTCAGTTTTCCTCTGTTGAGTGCACCAGTACCAGCTGGTCAGTAAAACTTGCCCTTAAGAAGCTATGATGTAATTGTTTTAAATACATGCAATGCAAAAATTGACAGCAATTTAAAATCTATTTCATATTGTGATTTGGTGTTAGTTAATTGTGTTTTTTTTATTATTATTAATTGCACATTCATTTATTATTATTATTTTTATTATTATTTTTGAGTTTAAATCCAACTCTATCATGCAACTGTAAGTTATTCTCGTATTCAAATGTATGAATTGAAAATTGTTATTGTAAAATGTACCTTAGATTAAGTACAGTACAATGAATGTTGAGTTGGGGGTCGACCTGGATAATTATCGGCTCCGATATTAAGCATTTTTATGGTCATTGGTATCGGTTATTTTCAAAAACGATTTGCTGATAAAATAGTTTAAAAGCGTTTAAAGAACGTTTTTGTCATAGCCCTTGTGTTTTATTGTTATCCTTGTTATTGACCTTTTATTTTCTTTTTTACACTATATAGGTTCAAAATATCAATTATCGGTCTACTTGTTTTGTAATGAGTATCGGCCCTGAAAAAAAACGTATCAGTGAACCGCTAATGTTGAGGCCAACTATATTTTATTCAATATTCAACCACAGCATGAGCGGGGATGTCTGACTTGCAAGAAATAACTGTCATGAATCAATTCTTTTTGATGAATCACATAGAACTTTACCGATATGATTCAGACAGAGTTTACCGAGAGTCATTGTAATAATAAAATAATTATATCTGCGATATTGTTTTCAGTACAACGTATGTAATGTATAGGCCACATATTTTTTTACATTGTTACATTTATTTTTACGTTTATTTACCTCAGAATGTGATTTTGATGCTAAAGCCAATGCTTGTGTTTTTGAGTCTAACCACTGAAGAGCTGCTGGAGTCATAGTCTGTCTAAGCTGTTTCAGAAACTTGAGCAGTAGTTGAGCTGTTAAAGTAGGCCAAAAGCACAGTCAGTCAGATTTTTTTTATCCAGTGGCATAAATAGACCGTATTGAGCTCAGAATGAATGAGCTTATGGCTGGTATCACTTCAAGTAATGAGCATGTTAAAAAGGCTGCTGTTTGCTGTGAGGTATAAAAGTGTCTCTGCACACTACAGAGTAACTGCTGTGACTACCTATATCTGACTGTTGTGTACCAACCCCTGCACTCTGTCTTCTACCTTCTCATTAAAAAGATACCTCAGGCTTATTATTAGTCTTTTATAGTCATTTTGGTTCTACGTTAATGACTACATTTGAGCCAGCCCGCTGCCATCCTAATGTACACTCCTTTTTCTACTGTGAATTGATTAGATGTAGTAAAGTAGGTGTTTCATTCAGAAATGAACGCTGACGGTTGGAAGGGCGTGGTTAATGTTACACTCATGCCCAAGCAGACAAACTGACATCATCAGAGAAGGTGATTTAAAGGAGGAGGAGCATTTTCTTCTTTCAAAAAATCTTACCAGCCCCAAACTTTTTAACTTTGTGTGTGTGTGTGTGTGTGTGTGTGTATATATATACATTTTGAATTTAATTCTGTGATTTCATTGGAACGGATAGCAGCCGTGCATAACCCAGCCCTCATATAACTCCAAAATATTGCCTGAGAAATAGCTACTCTAAATAAAATCTATTTAAAAATGCATGCCCTTTTTTTCTGAGATTTCTAGCTCTTGATTTTAACCCACTTCATGGAATGTTATTTTTTTTTTTCTTGAGTTTGGGTTTTTGGGAAGGCTTCTGGGGAGCTCGGTGGGGTTCAACTGCACCGTGCTGAAAGTAGGCAGGATATACTGATGCTACCTGCACAGCAAGTTTTCTTTCCCATAAATCAATGGGATACGGCACAGTGAACAACTTCAGAGTATTCACATGCAGTGATAGTGAGCTTGGGGAAGAGACCTGCCAAAAAAAAAAGATTATATTCACAGCACATTAACCCACTGCAGTTTCCACTACTGTTCTGTTTGTGTTAGTATGATTGATCACCATGAGAGCTGATACCCTATCCCGCAGTATCTGGCTTCCTTTTGCTATTCGCCCATTCAGAATAGATATCGTTTAAACAGGTTTGTTCCAGACTGGCTTTTACTTAGATTGAGTAAGGTGAAAAAGTTATTTGGGCTTTAAGTTTTAAATTCTAGCTATATCTAACTTTAATAAACATGAGCTATTTTTTAGGGTCACTGGAGTAAATCCCAGTTTTTTTTTACCAGTAGGGCCAAAAGAGGTTTCTGGATGCACTGGGGGAGGCTTGGTTGGCCGTGTTCGTCTCTAGTTGGACAAGATGCCTCACAGCTGTCCTCCATTATGATTGGATAGAGCTTTGTAAACCCTCTGGCACAACTATAAGGACGATATGCAAATGGCAACAGTATCTAACCGAATTTGCCAAGTGCAAACTGAGACTTTTTTGCAACCTAGAAGTGTGTTTGTGGGTTTTTTGTTTTTTTATTGATTAAATTCACATCACTAAAATGACTAGTCTTGCCTTTGCTGTGAGGTTATAATGTTTGCCTTTACATGCTAAAGGAAAGTCTCTCACTAAAATAACTGTGTGGAAAGACTGAGCTGTAAGGCCGGAATAGCCACGTGTGGAAGCAAACCTTCACCATTAGGTTTCACCAAACACAACGTCTTCTGTTTATCATGTAGCTCAGCTTCTTTCTTCATTTGGCCACAAGCTTCTTATGATATTCGCTTTTGAATGGTGGAGCTTATGTTTCCGCCTGTGTCATGAATGGTGCCGCCATGGTTACGGTGAAGGAACAAGAAGTGCTGATTCATCTGCCACACATGCTGGCGTTTCAGCGGCAGACTCGAATCATTTTGATAAACGGGCTTCAATGAGGACTATGTCAGCAAAAGTATGTCAAGCCGTTTAATGACAGCATAAACTTTTTCCATTATCTCACCTCCTGTAAAACCAGTGTATCCAAAACCAGGCATGGTATCCTCTGTCAGCCATATTAATAACAGCTATTTTTTATGTGTATTTAGCTATTTTATGTGTTTAATAGGTACTGTAAATACAAATAGAGCTTCCATCTGTTTGATTTAGAGAGACTCTTAAAACAATACTTGAAGTGTCCTTCAATGTTGCGGTTTTACAAACACACACTTGCACACACACACATGTGTATATATATATGTGTGTGTGTGTAAAGCCGCTATATTGTGAATGTGTGTGTGTGTGTGTGTATGAATTTTCAGTTAATTCGTTTTCAATTAAGAAATGTAGTTTTGATCAATTTAATACGTCCTTGCTGAATAAAGGTAATTATTATAAAGATTTATTTTAAAGGTCAAAATCCCCAAGCTTTTGAACAGTGGTTTAGTTATAAAATTATATATACATATACAAATGTTAAATTCATTTTATCAGTATGTGATGTTGCCTGGTGACTACAGAAGCACCGTATTTTATCGTCGGACAACAGGAACACGTGCAAAGACAACTGGCTCTTTAAACTGAAGGATGGAACGTTTATACTTCTACTATCTCTGCCTGTGTTCTGATGCGCAAGCAGACTGTCTGTCTCACTCACATGCTCATTTGTGTATGTGACACACATCAGCTTCACGGAAGCGTCGTCCGGCTCTGACCCTGCCCGAGAGGCGGCTCTCTGAACATCAGTACTGGAATGCAAATCCAGTGGCGTGTGTTGTCTGCCTCCTTTCTCTCTCGGTTTCTCTCTCGCTCTGTTTTTCTCCGTCTCTTGAGACGGTTGGAAAGTTCGTTCTGCAGTGCTAGAGAGAGTTAAAGTATGTATTACTCCCCATTCCTGTGTGTTCTCCCCACCTCTTTCTCAAAGTCTAACTGGCTTTTTGCTCTTTCTACTCACAGAACACAAGGAGGGACCAGAGTGGAGGAAAGCTGTGCCCAGCTACACACAGTCCAGCAGCAGCATGGACTTCCGTAACTGGAACACACTGCCACGTGATGAGAGCCAGGAGTCTCTGCCTAAGAACTGGGAGATGGCCTATACGGAGACGGGCATGGTCTACTTTATAGAGTAAGTCCTGAATGCCAAGTAGGACATTTGCTTGGATCTACTACGGTCCGGTCAGATTTTAGGGTTTGGCATCTGGACTGTTTATTTGATAGAAATGTTCTTGGTTAGTTGCATGTGGTTAATGCTTTTAATTCATTTATTAATTTTTGAAATAGCACTTGTTTCAGTTATTTGATTTTACGTGCTCAAATGATAAATAAGCAGAAATAAGCAAAATTTGTTCTTTTGTGCTTCTTGAATGCAGTGCAGATTAAATACTGCTCCTCTTGTCTGGGCTGCAGAATGGGGAGAAAATTATAAACACATGTAATTTAGAAATTGGCCACTGAATGGAAGATGATTTTTTTTTTTATGTCGGTGCAATTTGCAGAGTTGTAATTTGATTTGCTGGATTGTCAGTTTTATGTACCGTTTTTTTTTTAAGTAAATATCCAAAGCAAAAATACATTTGCAGGAGCTCAAATACATATTTCAATTTAAACTTGCATAAATCCTGTTGTTTTCAAATGACATAAAAGTACCTGACGGAAGAAGCACGGTTTCCACAAAATTAAGTAGCACGATACAAGAAAATGTTCAGAAATGTCTTAGAAATGTGCATATTACAATTCTAAAGGATCATGTGACAGTGAAGACTAGATAAATGATGCTTAAATTTCAGAAAATTTTATTTTAAATTTTAATGTTTCACACCATTACTGTATTTTTAATAAAGTAAATGCTGCCTTGAAGACCATATGAATGTTTATATATATAGAAACAAGCCCAAACTTCTTTGTGTATGTTGTTTAGCTTCTTTAGTTATATAAGTATACAGATGTGTAGGTTGAACACTTCTGATCCCACTACATCTGCCATCTTATCATTGTCAGCCAGTTAAGTGTCCGTCAGATACACACGCCTGATTCTTGACGGTTGCAGAATGTCACCGAGGTTTTTTCCACCTTCGGTTTCATGCGTACTATGTATTCATGAATACTATCACTTTTAGTACACTGTATGGAAGGGAAGTTTATGGACCATGCAGAAGTTGTGCTGTATAACAAAGAACAATTTAAGGCTGCATCTTTTCAAATTTCTCCTGTGATTTCCTATAACCACCAGCTAAAGGTTCGCTCAGTAAACAGGAACTCCTGCAGGTACTCCTCCAGACACATCAAGCTCGAGAGACCGCTGGGAATTGAAACGGCTCTTCTCTTGCATGCTGACACAGAGGCTAGCTTACAGTTTTGCCAGCCTCTTCCTTTCAGTGTCCATTACCTGTGCCTGTGGTAGCAGCTCTTAACCAAGCATCTCTGCTGTCCACACAGAGGAAGAGAGAGCCAGCGAATCAATACTTCATTCTCCGAACAATGCAAACAATCGGCTAAATGGAGCCTTCCCAGCGGGCCTCGCTTCCACACGCGTGTCTGCCTGCATGAGTCTCGAAGGGCGAGCTGTACCTTGTCATGAATATTTCAGATTTTAAACACATTTGCATTTGGAGTAGAGTCCTCTCCCCTACTCAAGAGACACAACTGAAGTGGTTTTTGAAAAATGTTGTGTTTTAATGTATTGAGCTTTTCCCACGATCTCTTTAGCCCAAGCGTTGCTCCTTGTAATTTAAATATATTATACTATATTGTATTATTAAAATTATTTCTTCAAATTATGCTGTGTACACACTGTGTATATTACATATATTAGTGCTGCCAAATGATTAATTGCATCCAAATAATAAATATACAGCACACACATCAATTACTTTTATATATATATATATAAATACACGTACATATATACAGTATATATATTTAAGATATTTACGTGTATATATATTTATATATTTATATTCTTAGAATAAAATTTATTTATAAATATATATATATATATATATATATATATATACACACACACAAAACATTATTTTATAACATATATTTTACATTATTTAAAACCTGGATATAAAGTTTCTTTAAAATTCACTCACATTGCTCTGCTAATATGCTCTAAATCTAATCTAATCAAAGAAAAAATGCTGAAATGATGTCAGACCCCCAATTATAGAAATTTGGGGGAAAAAATTGTGACATTAAATTTTTTTTATATCATATTATTGTCCCATTTATTGATTAGTTGTGTCATTTAGCATTGTTACACTGAGCTCTAGTCATATTTCTGTTGTTTTCTGAGTCTTGTGCTGTTAAAGAGCAGATGCTTTTCAGTACAAAGATGGTCCATTCTCAGAAAGGCCTCATTCTATTTCAGGTGTTTGTTTACTAATGCTTCTTTCCTTCTCTGTGTAGTCATAATACCAAGACCACGACCTGGCTCGACCCACGACTGGCAAAGAAAGCCAAGCCTCCTGAAAAATGCGAAGATGGAGGTAAGACCGAGTTGCTTCATGAATCACACATAAGAGTAAACTGAGCCGAGCTGAGACGTGAGACATTAGCCTGCCTCTCTCCGGCCCGCCTGACTAATGGCTCACAGGAGACATGCTGAGAGCCCATCAGAGTCTCATCTCACACAAGCTATCCCAGCACCACTTTCCGAAATGGGCACGTACATCCGTGTCAGGCTGGTGGCTCCCCACACCTCTCACATCACAGGGAAAGATAACAAGTCATTTTCCGTACAGCTTACTAATACCCGCACCCCCTGCGTTTCCTCGCCGCTCAGCCTTTTGATCTCCTCTCTGCCCAAACACGTGTGGAAATCCAGCCAGACTTCTTGACCTACCTGGTGTTTGGCTTCTCAGAAATTCGCCGTCAGACAGCAGACCCCCTGCTGTCAAGCACATGGGTGATTTGCATCTGTTCTAGCTGTCTCTGATATGCCTGTCTGATTCTCCGCAGAGCTTCCATATGGCTGGGAGAAGATTGAGGACCCGCAGTATGGGACTTATTATGTGGAGTGAGTATGCTCATATCATTTATCGTCTAGTAAGAATGATGGATGGCACATTTTTGTCCACAGCATCTTGGTTTGCAGTACATTTAAGTTTTCCGTTTACTCGCTTACCTTTTACTTTTTTTTCACATTTAGAGGGTTTTTTTGTTTGTTTTTTTCGGAGTAAAACAAGTGAAAGTCTAAAGGGAGTGTAACATTCATCCTCAAAGAAAGATCACTAAATAACTTTATGAGTTGATTGATTTATCTAAATGATGTCAGAAGTCACTGTATTAGGCATCTATAATAAATGTCTACATAATGAATGGACATAAAATAATTGGCATTTGCTAGGACATTTTTTATTTTTAATTCTCTTACATTGCTTTTCTTGTCATATAAAATAAAAATACACAAAATGTTTAGTTTCTAAACACCTGATTGTTTTAAAATTATATAGTTTATTAATATTTTTCTGATGTAGACGGCTGATCAGTGTGACCTATCGATCATCATACTTGCCGGATTTGCTAATTTTCTGCTCTCAAAGCATTGTGGGATATTGAAGTAGTTGACTGGATAGCAGACCCGAGGGCTTTTGAAAGTGGATACATGATTTGATTTTGATGCCATTTATTTTGTATAAGGTCATTCCCCGCTGTGCCAGGATATTTATGCAAGGAAGTCAACACAACATTGTTTTATCTTTGATTTAAATATGGCTTGGCACAGTGCCTCATTATTCTCTGCCTGATTTATCAAAACGGGGAAGTTCAGCAGTCAGATGAGAGCACTCAGTCTCTCGCTCTCTGTGGATTGGGTGGATGAGTCTCAGCATGAGTCACCCACAGCAAAAGCACAAACAGTACCTTTCTTCTACAAATTTGCAGCACGCCGACTGGTTTTGTGAAGGATCCGAGGCTGTTAAAAGCCTTCCTGAGGTGCAGTCATGACCGGCAGGTACAACAGTTAAAGCCAAGTAACACAATGCAGACGATCAGCTTTTTTCACTTTATGTTAACCTGTAGGGTAGGAGGGATAAAACAACATACTCCAGCACTGAGCCTGAACCTCTACAGAGGAAATGCATGTGCTGTGAAGCTTGTGTCTCTGGAAAGGCTTGCCAAGGTAATATTGATTCATTTCGGCAGCTAACAAACAGGAAAACAAATGTGCTGGTTGTAGAGGAGAGTGTATGCGTGCAGCAATTACAGATGGGTTTGAAATATGCCTGTTCTGTGGCGCTTTTAATCAAATTGTGTTATTTGATCATTTTAGAAGGTCATAAAAAGATTCTAAGTACCAACAAAAGATTTTGGTCTTATTTATTAAACAAGAGCAATTCTAAAGTCAGCATGAAATGTATCTTATTGACTAAATGTGCTCTCCTAGTTTTATTGCAAACTATTCATCTCTGCATGGTTTTACAAAATGTCTTCTAAACCTTCTTCTAAAGCTTCTTCTGTAACAGCTTTTATTTTCTCTGATGTCATTTAGGGCATACAAACTAGTGGGTAATATTAGCAAATAGCTACATGGCTATGTTAAGCATCTTTGTCACAAACTTATTTAGTTTATTTTAGTATGTAACGTCGTTTTTTATCCACCAAGTCAATTCTCAATTCATTTAAAAAGAAAAGTCCTATTGTATTTTTAATCTCTTGTTTAATATCCTGTTTTATTTGAATATGTCACATTGTGGAAGTAACACATTGTTTACAGTTCGCATTAACTTCTACATATATTTTACGAGAATTAAAATGAGTTCAATTTATGGTACTCTTTATTTCAAACTTTTATCAAAAAGTTATTGAAAAGCATGTTTTAAAACTTACAACAATTGAAAATAAGGTAAGAAATATCGATATATATTTACTGATCTTAAACCTTTTGAATTTGTAGGTAAGTTTATCTCATTCTAGTATTAAAATCATACTGAAATGCTAAAATCCTTACTTTCAAATACTGATACAATATTTTTCCAGTATATAATTAAAGTCTTTGTCTTTCTCAAGGTTGTGTAGTTGAAAGTCTTGTGTGCTTCCCTAGTCAAACCAGTTCATGTCATTTTTCCAAGTTTCTGTCTCAGTATGTTGTTTATTTTTCTGTTCATTTACCAAATGTCTGTGGTAAAGGAAAAAGTGACTGCCTGGTTAGCAGACGACAAACAGGAAGGGACGCATGCGCACAGTTCCTTAACTTTGGCTCTGCTATGGTTTTGTCCTTTACAAAGCCTATGTTTGCATAAACGGATAAACATCGCTAATGTTCTCTGCTCTGAGTTTTTCTGCAAACACGTGTCATTGTTTCTGCCTCACTCTTTCCTTCAGCCACATCAACCAGAAGACTCAGTTTGAGAATCCAGTGCAGGAAGCCAAGAAGAAACTCAGCCAGGAATCATCTCCGACCAGTCAGCCATTAGCAGCGGCCGCAGGAGCAGTACCAACGCCCTTAAGTAAATCTCTACCTTCATTTTTACCACTTTAATCTATTCTAAAACATTTTCAAATTGTATTTTTTGTGATTAGCAGCCATAACTCCAGTCTTCAGTGTCACATGTTCCATCTGAAAACTTATCGTTTAATATATTTGTGACAACTGTGGTATGTAGTGTGTGTGTGTAACTGCTGTCAAACGATATATATATATATATATATATAATATAAATTTTTTCTTTACATAATGTGTATACTGTGTACGTTTATTATGTATATATACATACAAATGCATATGTATTTATGATATAAAGTATAAAAATATTAGTTTATACATAAAATGTCATGGTTATATATAATATAATATATAAGAATATTAATATTTACATGTATATAAGATATATTCTGTGTGCGTGTGTGCATTTATATATACATAATAAAATAAGCATACACAGTACACACAAATATATTATGTGAACAAAAACTTAATCACTTAATCATGATTAAGCATTGGACATCACTAATTTTTGTACTGCAGCACTAACCTTTTTTTGTAACAATGTAAATGTAAATGTGCATTTACAAAAAGGTATTTAGATTTTTGGTTGTCTGATCAAATAATATGTACCCCTAAAACCATCAAAACTAACTCCTAAGGCTGTTTTTTTAGCAATGGTGATAGGAAACAATGCAGTGAGAATGAGATCAGGATGTGATAATTGCCATAGAGATCAGGAAGTAACAAGAGCCACTGTTTTCAATTGCATTGTCACATAGTTTTTCTGTCCTCGCTTAAAAAGTGAGGAACAACATGATTTTGCACCAGTTTGATTTCACCGAAGCAGCACCAATCACTGAAACCAAGCACGCATATCTTTCCAGGTCCTGATTTGTTGGGACAAAAGCTAAAATTAGCATGTAACAGATATTTTTCAAGATATATTTCTTGATGCTTTATCGCACCACACCTGTTTAGGACATGGTTTCAGTGAGAACTGAGCTTATCAAATAAGAGGTGCATGAGCTGCTCAGGTGTTAGTTTGAGCAGAGGCAAATCATTCCCATCAGAAGAACATAATCAACATCTGTGGTTAATATGATCTCTCATAATCCCAGAGGCTCAGAGCTCCTTTCGCCATATACAGCAATTCTGTGTGTATTTATGTGTGACTTATTCAGTTACGCTCACTGGCACCAGTTTTGTATATTTCTGCACGCATTCCACTTTGTTGCTGGTGTTTCACTATTGATTTAACATTACACATCCTTGTTCTGTCTTCTGATGTGACACTAAGCAGTTGCTCTGTCTCTTTCAATTGCTCTTGTTCTCTGCGCTTTTTTCCCGTTTTCAATAGATGTTTGCTTACATCTCAGGTTTCAAAGCACGACCTGTTTTTGTCTCAATCTGCATGCTGACTGTCCTATAGATGAGTAGATAGATAGAGTGAGTGAGTGAGTGAGTGAGTGAGTGAGTGAGTCTGTGTCTGTGTCTGTGTCTGTGTCTGTGTCTGTGTCTGTGTCTGTGTCTGTGTGTGTCTTACAAGCTGATGACTACCACATAGATATGATCCCTAAAGTTGCAAAGACTAAAGTTTTAAAACCAAAGTCATATTCTTTGTAAAAGTTATGATTTCTTCCTAATGAGTCTGGTTGCCCAAATTTGTAATGTCATATTTTTAGTGTCTTTATTAAGAGGCATTCGTGATTGATGCTGCTTTATCTTCCACTGTCTAGCCCTATATCCAGTAATTCTATCTTGTTGAATGATTGGCACTGAATGATTTGGCCGGCCAACACATGATTGAGTTTGGTTTCAGGTTGTTCAAGGTTAGACCAGGCTGTTTGTTGTTCGGCCTCCCTGAGCGTCACTGTCTCCTGTGTGTTCCTCTGTCCTCTGGGCCTTGATTTTGTCCTCCTATCCCCTCTGGAAGGCTGGCAGTGGACGTCTGCTCTGTCTCATTAGTGAAAGCACACGCTATGCTCTGTTAGCTGGCCAAGACACTAATGAGTGGATGGTGATGCCTAGCTGAGAACAGGACAGGGATGAGTGCACAAAAATATAATGCAGTCATGCAGAGAATAATCCGAAATTATAACCATAACTATACAATTCCACCAACAATTATGATGGTAACGCCAAAATATTTGTTTTATTTATATACTCAAGCAATTATAAAACAATTTTTGCTCTTGCCGCTTGTGCACTTAGGTCATTACTACACAAGCACACACACATATATGTATACAGCATTTGTACTACGCCTTTAATTAAAGTCATAATCTGCTCGCCCCCTATGAGAGAAACAGTGGTCCTTTATGCATAATAAGGTAAACATAAACATCTACCTTCCCTCTTTTCCCAGAATTCCCACACCAGCTGAGTTTAAAAAACAGCAGCACAAGAGGGATGAATCTAATAATACACAAGGATGGGTTTGTGTGTACCTGTGTCCAACAACTAATTAACACGCACTTGTGGCTGACAGTTCAAATGTGTGTTATGGTTATTACAATCAACATAATCCATTTCATAAGGCCGGTCCAAGTTATCAATGTGGCTGTTATGCAAATCCAATTCCCACCACACATGGTGAGATATCCATCCCTGCTTTCCTAATGAGATTGATGTGGCCTCATCTGATGCTGCTGGCACTCTCAAATGAGACAAGTAAAAAAATAAAACCGCTGGCTGGGTTAAAAATTACTTTAATTAGTGTATGATCAGAGTCAGTGTTGAACACCTTCTTCTTAAAGGGATAGTTCACCCAAAAATCATTCAGAAGTGACAAAACAGAATTAAGAAAACTGGAGGCATATATTCAGACACTCAAACCATGAGTAAAAAATCAAATACACTGAGCTTGTGCAGAGTTTAGAAAGACTGCAGCCATCCGTTATTATTATTCATCAAACAGGTGAAACTGTAAAGTGATACTTGCGGTCTCTATTGTTTCATAACTCTGTGTGATTATCTGATGTAAGTGCTCAGTGCTGTTACGCTTCACATAACTTGTTGAGCAGCATGAAACTGGCTTTTTTATTTAATGGGTACTTTCTACACATCATTTCCACAGTCCTCCAGGGTTTTTTGTAATATCCTGTAATTGTAGAATGGAATTGGAAATGGGAAATATTCCGCTCAAGAACTGGAAAGCATAATCCTTGGTTAAGGATAGAATGATATTTAAAAATATTGTGCATTAATGAATGATAATGTACATGGAAAAATACATATTTTATTATTTACATTAAAAGTATTACTCAGATCTTGCTATAAATTGTCTATGATCATTGACGTGATAAAATGACCTTCGAAGAATTAGCAGTAAGGTAGTACAACTGAATACAGTATACTGGATGATGTTGTCAGTCATAAACATCATCACAAAATCAGTGTAGCTTAAATTTCTTCTCGACCTTGAAGCATCTTAACAAAATCATGTTTATGCCAGTGCTTAAAGTTTATTTATAGTAGTTCATCTTGGAAGGGTCGCCATGGCAACATAATTTATACATTTGACCAATTTGCATGTGCTCACTGACCCTACAAATTGGTTTAAGAAAAAAGGGATGATTATCATCCGAGGATATTTTATCAGATGAAAACGTCGCCAAAGGTTATTAATTTGGAGTTCCTAACCAGAACACTCTTATGAATGTGCTGCTGTGAGGGTAAATGGTTTAGGAGTAATTGAGGAAGAGTGTAGTGGATGGACTGCGATAATTAATTGAAGTGTATGTGGATATATACAGAACAATCTCACTATCTTTCACTCGTTTAGTAATGTATCTTTTACTCTCTCTATCGCTCTCTCTGTTGCATTATTCAATACGAATGACTAATGGAGTCCAGACCTCCCTTCTTTCCTCTAGTTCTCTCTGTACTCTGTTTCTTTCGAATACCATCTTTTTGTGATGGTTTCAGTAGTACAGTAAGAAGCACTGCAAGAACACTTAGAATATTTTAGTGTTTAACATTAATATATTTAATCCTTGCAGATCATTAATTTTTTTTAAATTATATGCCCTCATAATCTTTAAAGGTGCCATAGAATGCATTGAGAGAATATTTTAAATAGTTCTCTGATATGTACATAGAAGGTATGTAGCTTAGGTAAGGGGAGAAAATGCCCAGAAACGGTTTAACAGGTCCATTTACAACCCTAGAATTTGACCCTAGAATGAAACAGTCTGTTTT
>JAUMHG010000072.1:10577391-10600892 GCA_032359395.1 Enteromius anoplus | reverse complement strand
TTCAGTCGTCTTTTGCAAACACTTGATTTATATAAGAAGTAGGAAACGATGGTGTTTGAGACTCACAGTATGTTAAGACCATGAACTGAACTATTATTATTCAACCATGCCAAGGTAAATTCAGTTTTCCATTCTATGGCACCTTTAATCAAATTTAACTGTACTTATTCCCTTGCAATGAAATAGTTTCACTAATGGCATATTTACCTCCATGAGGAGGAAAAGATATCCTCTCCAGCTATTAATGACAGCAATGCAAAAATGTCCCCATGGACTGAATTAAAGGGTTAGTTCACCCTAAAATGACAATTCTATCATTAATGACTCACTCAGGTCGTTCCAAACCTGTAAGACCTTCGTTGTTGTTGATGCACTGATGTCACATGGACCTTTTTCTGACCTGTAAAACATTTCAGCTGTATTACTGTCTATGGAGGGCCAGAGAGCTCTCAGATTTCATCAATAATATCTTTGTTTGTGTTCTGAAGATGAACAGTCTTACAGGTTTGGAACAATGTGAGGGTGAGTATTTAATGACCCTTTACAACCCTATACATTTTCCTCATTTCACTGTATATACATCATAATAGAGCAGACTCCACTTCTGTTTCATGACTCTAGAGAAACTGTAGAGATTTCTAAACAAACAGTTCATTTCTTTGTCTTTGTAAACAAGCTTGTTCTAAATTCCCTTAAATACTCTCTCTATCTTTCCACTTTTAGATGAAACTGGTTTAAGGGGATTCACACGGGACCCATCTCAGCTGCAGGGTGCTATCTTGCGCACAGCTCTGAAGAAGAGTCCTCAGGGCTTTGGTTTCACCATCATCGGTGGAGACCGACCAGATGAATTCCTTCAAGTGAAGAACGTCCTGAGAGATGGACCCGCCGCGCACGATAACAAAATAGCTTCGGGTAAATCCACTCGGCTTCTGAGGCAACTTGTTGCTCATTTTATGTATGTTGATAAGTCATCAAGTAATTAATTTGATATAAGGATTGTTATGCACATTAACACCCTGGATCATTGGTGTTTATCGCTGTAGTCTCGAATGGTACCATATGGGGCATTGCTGGATACCGCATCTATTTCTTGGAGCATTGCCGGGTTACTAGATTCCAAGTAAATAATCCTGTGAAAGTGCCCACAGCAGGATCGCGTAGATAGCGATAAAATAAATCAGAACAGTGGGTGAGCATCAGGGGAGCTGGCTTTCCTGCAGAGTTGCGTTTGGCGATAATTGCAGCGCTTATACTAACACTCACTACCCTCCATTACAATGTGAAGAAACAACTGCCTGTATACTTCAACTCCCTGGAGACATCGATCTCTACATAGAATTGTAAAACGTTTTAACCGAGATATACATTTAGTTCTGGTGCAATAAAAGTGCTTCAGATGGCTCAAAAAGGCATGCTAAAGGGTAGATTCATCTGCATCCAATTTCCTTATGCAAATTTTTATGTTTGGTCAACAAGCTATCAAAAAAGCCATAGAGGGTTTTTATGAGCCTCTTTCTGACCTGGAAAAACAGTAATCGTAGTTGTGGATCGGTTTCTTTTCGTTCATTTGGTTTTTGTCTTGTATTGCCAGACTTTTGGTACCTTTAGCATTAAGTTTGGTCCACATTTATGTTTACTCTGGACACGAATAGCGCTATTAGTAAGAGACTATCTGATTGGGATGGAAAGCA
The DNA here is from genome assembly GCA_032359395.1 of Enteromius anoplus. Taxonomy (NCBI): domain Eukaryota; kingdom Metazoa; phylum Chordata; class Actinopteri; order Cypriniformes; family Cyprinidae; genus Enteromius; species Enteromius anoplus. The sequence goes on along the minus strand of JAUMHG010000072.1, from coordinate 10,599,198 downwards.
GCCAATAGCAGTTTGTTGAATTTTTATAGGGGCGGGATTAATTAAAGAAGACAAAATGACAATTATAGAATGTCCTGGCCAAATACATATAAACTGCATTTGTTTGCTAAAATAAAAACAGCATTGTGAAATATTATCACAATTTCACGTTGTAAAAAGTGCTATATATTTTCAAATAACATTTATTTCTGTGATAGCAAAGCTGAAATTTCAGCAGCCATTATACTAGTCACTTGATTCTTCAGAAATCATTTGAAAACAGCTGTGCTGTAACAGAGATATATTTTAACATTCTTAGACTGTTAGGGTAGGCTTAGGGTTAGTAGAATAAGTACACAAGTTTCTGATAGTCAGTATGTAGTATGTTGTGGACTCATCAAAATAAAGTGTTAGGAGATATTAAGCAGAAAGTCTACTAATACTCTAATGACTGTTTGTTGACAAGTACAGTAGTTGCATTTAATTTAAGTAATTTAATGCATTCTTGCTGATTAAAGTATTTATTTCAGTCAGGCAAACAGATCGGAAATTGATGAGTTTAGTCAGTGGTTGTTGTTTTTATTAATCTGGAGGTCAGTTTGTTAACAGAATATCTAAACTTTAAAACCATCATGGCTAGCAGTTACTTGATCATCTGAATGAAACGTTGACACTCGCAGCGCTTTGAGAGGTTGTGTGCTCTGTGCCAATATTACTGTATAAGCAGCAGGATGTTTGGGCAGAACAGTCACTTTCAAGAAGCGAACCTGGAAGGATGCCATTGATTGGCCGGGAGTAGAAAAGGATGCAGAAATCCCCCAACGTCCTCTGCATTGATCAATAGACACACTTCTCATTAGATAGACTGCACCAACTGAGCGGATCATTGACTTTAGCTGGAGTAATGGTTACGTGGGCACTGCCTCTTTATCACTGCATATCATACCCATACACACTCCCCCTTGAACAAAACAGAAGGAGCCAAGACAGCTCTTGTTGCTGGAATCAAAATGAACAGTTTAAACACACTTGGCAGGATTTGTATATGCGCTCAAATTGACACAGTGGCCATGTTCCAGATCCGAGTGAGTTTGCCTTGCTGCCTATTGTCTTTATACACAGTCCGATAGCTTCAAAGACACCCTGTTTATTAAAATTGAATCTTATTAGAGGCTTCATATAGACAGCAATTATAATGATCATTCACAACCCACACAAAACAGCAATCTTCAAAAGTGCATGATTCAAATGTTAGCATGTCACTGAACTAAAACATAACACACAGATTTCAGATGTAATTGTATTATAATTAGAGCTATGAACTTTTTTTGATACTAGATGCATACAAGTTTGTCTTATATTTTGCAAGGAATTAGCAAATTGAAAATTGCCTTTGCATCAGGAATGATTAAGAAACACTTCAAATGATAAAAAAAATTATATTCTGTTGTTACGGTGACAGAAAAACTATTAAAAATAATAGTTAAACACTTATGTGTGAAGCATAAATTCAGGGCTGCCTTTGGCCATTTTGGCCAAGAAAAGGTATCCAACTGTTTTTAAGTGTTTGAGAAACTTGACTAATGATTACCATATTGAATATTAAATATTGAATGCTTTTAAGATAAAACACAAAATGCATGTTACAAACAAATTTTGAGGTAAGTAGTGGACTTTAATCAGATCTTTGATTAAAATTTGTCAGTACCAAATAAATGTCATTTTTTAATTGAACCAATCTTTTGCAAGACATTATAACTTTGCCTAAACATGATACATATAGCTGCTTTATTCATACCTATTCTTTGTCTCTCATTTAGGTGATGTTATAGTGGACATAAATGGTGCATGCGTGCTGGGAAAGACCCATGCAGATGTGGTCCAGATGTTCCAGTCCATTCCTGTGAATCAGTATGTAGATATGGTCCTGTGCCGTGGATACCCTCTGCCAGAGGACACCAATTCCAGCGAAGAGGGCACGGGCGACATAATTCCTGCTATGCCCGGAATGGATGGGCAGCCCATTCATTCAGACGGGACCCCCTCCGTGCAGGACCTCCAATACATGACCACCGATGGCAGACATCCAGCTGCAGCGTTGCCCAACGGACGCTTTCCAGAGGCAGGAGAGACCACCCTGCTGCAGCCCGAGCTGGTCAGTGTGCCTTTGGTAAAGGGGCCGAGCGGATTCGGCTTTGCCATCGCAGACTGTCCGCTGGGTCAGAAAGTGAAGATGATTCTGGATGCGCAGTGGTGCCGAGGTCTGCTGAAGGGGGACGTGATAAAGGAAATTAACAGGCAGAACGTGCAAACTCTCACCCATGCGCAGGTGGTGGACATCCTCAAAGACCTGCCCATGGGCACCGAGGTCAACGTCCTGGTGCTCAGAGGAGGTGAGTGATGGAGAGAGTCTGAGGTTCAGTTACCTCCTGTTTAATTTGACTACTTCCTATTGCAGGCCTCATCTGGCTCTAATGACAGTTAAAGGGGTAATTCATCCATAAACGAATCTTTGAAACTCGAGTTGGGATTCAAAAACCAAGACGCAACAACATTGTATGTAGCCACATTGCACACAAAGGCGTTTATATGCTTTTCTAGTATTTATATATTAAAATTCTTTATATTTTCAGTTTTAATTTTCATCTTTGTTTCAGTTTTAGGTCTTTTCTTATATAAATTATAGTGAAACTTTAATAAGCTTAAATGAACTTTAGAAATACTAATATAAATATTAATAAATATGGCAATTAACACACAATACATTATAGCAGATTTTTTAATATTTAGATTTCGATTCTTGTTAATTTTTTTTATTTTAATTTGTGGCCCTTTTTTATTATTGTATGGTTTGTAGGACTAGACGATATTATATTATTATAATATAATAATATTAGATATAACTATTTGAACGCATTGAACGTTGTCCAAATGATATTCTAAGGCTTATTGCTAATCAAAAAATAAAGTTTTGGTATATTTACAGTAGGAAATTTACAAATTATCTTTATGGAACATGATCTACTTAATATGCTAATTATTTTTGGCATAAAAGAAAAATCTATATTTTTGACCCAAATATACACGTTTTTTTGTCCAGGGTCATTGGCATTTGTTGAAAAAAAAAATTCCATACAGTCAAAGTCAAAGGGGTTAAAGAAAGTCTAATGTTGGTTGGTACACATTTAGTTTGGAAAATTTAGCATTCCACGCACAAAACGAAAGTCAGTCTTACACATTACGATCAACATGAGCGACCTGAATAAACATGATGGCATTTTTGGTGAACTATCCCTTTAAAGAAGAACTTTAAGAGATAAAATTGTGATTACAGTGATTTATGTTAGTTGAAGATGTGTGAAGAGGAATAAAGCGAGAGACATAGCAGGAAGGGTGAGAGCTGAAAGAGATAGACACTTGTGTTTGTGCATGAAAGAGTTTAGTGAGACCGATCATAATATATCACTATAATACAGTTAACGCCTGAAGGAGAAAACGTTCACGCTTACACTCTGTAACACCCAAAATGGATTGCACCGGCTCGGTACAGCAGGTTACTTGGGGTGATTAAGTTAATTTGTGAAGTAATCGAAGTAAAGCGATGTCATTTTTAATTTGAGTACAAAGTCTCTACGACTCCTGCTGTGGTTTATGGACACTTTCAATAGTTGATATGCACGAGAGTTGCTACTCCAGTTTTACTCCCGAACTCATAGAGAAAACAACCCTACAATGTTTTAATTGAACTGAATCCTGTATTTGCATGCACAGCAGCAGGCACATAGCGGCTATACACACAGATCTATATTGCGTTTAGTCTGTGGTTTGTCTGCAGCCCAAGTGAAAATATCAGGTTCTGTGTTCACTTACTGACTTCCAAGTTTCGGCTGTCACAGACAGAGGATTGTGGCTGCAAAAGGTCAAGCGAATTCATAAGCAAGTTTTTCTTCTCTGACTTATACAAACATTATTATATGCTCAAAATATGCACAAAGAGCAGTGTACCATAAATCTGGATGCTCTTCATATTTATTGTTTTTTTGTTTGTTGCTTTATATATATATATATAGAGAGAGAGAGAGAGAGAGAGAGAGAGAGCTAGGCCTTGTTGGTATTTTGACTTAACATGCAGGCTTTATCATGCACACTCACATACTGTACATAAACATGCCCGCCACTGATCATTGTGTATATATTATGTCTTCATATTTGTTTCTCCAGTGTAAGTAAATGCATTGCGGATTATACTGCCCCCTTCTGGCTTGTGTTGATTTTTTTTTTTTTTTTTTTTTTTTTTTTTACGGTTTCCATTGTATTATAGTAAAGTAGTCTGGAATTCAGCTTCAAGGTTAAAACATTTTAATGTTTTTTGCTACCACGCAAAAGTTTGGGGCATGTAAGATTTTTTTATTTTTGTTGTTCTTTTATGCTCACCAAGGTTTTATCTATTTGATGAAAATACAGTACCTTTTTTGAAATATTATTACATATTATGTTTAAAAAATGTATTTTGTTCTTCAGAAATCACTCTAATTTGCTGTAATAATTTTTATTAGTGTTTTATTGATGAAAACTTTTTTGTGTGGAAACTGATGCTTTTTTCTGGATTCTTTGGTGAATAGAAAGTTCAGGTTTACATCATTTATTTGAAAGAAAAGTCGCTTTTTATCAATTGAATGCATCCTTGCTAGAAAAAAAACATTACTAATTTCTGTAAAACATACTGACCCCAAATTAAGGAACAGGTTGTGCTATATTTTTTTACATTGAGACAGTTGCTGACGTGATTAATGTTCCGCAAAGCTCTTGATTTTTGGCATTGCAAGTGAAGTGTGCAGAAAAACAGTAGCTAAAATACTTCCTCCAGCTTGTACAATGCTTATAGAAAGCCATTTATTGGTTGACTTCTATCTTTTTAAACATTCTGTCTCAACTTTGGCTCAACCAATGCCATGAGTTTGGGGCGGGGCTATCTGTTTATCTGACCAATGACGGAGGAGGCAGCTGTTCTGTCAACCTGTTTGAAATAATAATTGCATTTAGTGTCGCTGGTGACACTACATTTACCTGGCACACCTTACATTTAAAGGTTTTAAATGTACTAAATGAACTGATGAATTGCCCTTTTCCCGCAATAAATGATTCTGTCTAATTATATAGTCTTGAAACGTACCTCTTCAACTGTTCTTGCTCATTCTCATTTCCCTCTTCATATCTGTTTGTGCCTGCAGGTCAGACATCTCCCGTGAAGTCTCTGAAACCTGTAAGTTCAGCTAAATGTCTTTTAATTACTTAATTTTTGGGATTTAATTTAGACACACTAGGGAATTTTGATGAAATGAAGATGAAACAGGATGCATTATTTATCGTCCATGTTCTGGGTTCTTCAGCGATGCACGTTCCTTGCAGTCGTACATTATTCACGGGGCAAGTGCCAAACGCTATAATGTTATTTTAAGAGCAGGATGTGGTAAATCACGTCAAGGCAAACACGAGCTTCTGCAGCGAACATCACTGCTGAGTCAGCACGCCCCTCAGGAGCGCTTCCCATTGGGCTTCTCTCACAAGTGTTTCTCATACAGGCTCTAATGTTGATTATCTCTCACAGCAGTTTGAATGGCATTGTATTCAACACAAATGTAAACAATGTGAGTCATAAGGACATGCTTTAAGTGAATGCATTAAAAATAATGACATTTCTGCTTAATTAGTACTTGATTAAGCAGATCTAGAAATACATTGGTTTTGGGGAAGTAATACAAATGGCATGGGGATGAGTAAATGATGACAGAAATATCATTTTAGGGTGAACCATACCTTTCATATTGAGAGCACGTTTGGGATAGTTTTATTAACTGAAGTGCTGTATTGCTGCTGATTATTTAGTAATGTTTGTGGCTGTGTGTGTACGTCTGTTCATTAAGATCACTCCAGCTATTCCTAGTGCCCAGAAGCAGGACATTGCCACCAGTTCCATCAGTACTGAAACTCCCAGTCCGGCTGAGCCTGGACCCCAGTCCCTCCCCTTCCCTCCTCATGCCCTCCGCTCTAACTCCCCAAAACTGGACCCGTCTGAGCTCTACCTCAAGTCTAAAGCCATGCTGGACAGCAAACGTGAGTTCTAGAGAGCTAGTAGTGGACATGCGAGACATTTTTATAGCTGACAGCTAATTTTACTGGGGTTTTTTTCAGCCGCCAACACTAAAGAACTGGACGTGTTTATCAGGAGGAACCAGGAGACTGGATTTGGGTTCAGAGTGCTGGGTGGAGAAGGACCAGATCAGCCAGTGAGTGTTGACATGCTTTGATTTTCACAATGGTAAATGATGCCTACCTTTAACCTTGTAATCTCTCTTTAGGTGTACATTGGTGCCATTGTTCCTTTGGGTGCTGCAGAGAAGGACGGGCGCCTGCGGGCTGGAGATGAGCTTATCTGTATTGACGGCGTTCATGTCAAAGGCAAATCTCACAAACAAGTTCTGGAGCTCATGACCAATGCTGCCCGCAACGGGCAGGTGATGTTGACTGTGCGCAGAAAGCTCAACTATCCAGGTTCGTACCCTGCTGCTGTGTATCCGTGTGTGAGAACTGCATAGTTGCATTTATGTTCTGACAGCTGTAGACATCCTCCGGAGGTTTCAGTCGCATCTGACAATGATGTCTGAAAAAAGATCCACTCCCTGAGAGACGTGAGCGTTTTGCTCTATTAGTTCTGAGTAAAGGGCTGAGTTGAGCTATAAAATAATAACCACAAAATTTTAATTTAATGACCGCTGTTTTCAGTCAAAGCAGAAGACGTTTATGTGTTAACAGAACAATGACTCAATGCGCTGAGTAACTATAAAAGAAAGACGCCTCGAGACAGCACACACTTGGTAATTGGGGAAAAAAAAAACTTCAATTATGAACCCATTATGAAATTTGGCGTTATGCCTCGTAGCAGTTTTTCAACACTTTCATAATGTTCCCTTTCAGTTTAGTTAAATCACACTGGGATTTTGTTCGTTTGTTTTACTTCATGTTGAGCATCGGTAGAGATTTTTTGGCAATTGTTTTTTATAAATCATCAGAGCCAGATGGAATCGGGCAAACTATTTAAAAAAACAAAACAGTACAATAGGTGGATGTCTAAAATTAGCACCAGTAAAGCAAAATCAGGCTTTGATGACTATTACATACTGTATACAACATTATTACTTGCCAATAACCAAACACTTGAAGTAACTGCCAGAACAATGAAAATGATCCGCACTTCACTGATACAAAAACAATCCAATTGTTAATGTGTGTGTGTGTGTTTATATATATATTTGATATGCATGTATAAACAGGTTAAAAATATTATATAAATACAGTCTTTGCACAGTCTTTGTTCATTTAAATACTGAATCTTGCTTATACTTTAGCAGAAAGAGAGGGAGATGATGGGGGTCAGCCTCAAGCCCCACATGCCCCAGTACTGGTCAACGGCTCACCCAAACCACCCCACATCGAAGTGTCTGGCCACAGCCACCCTCAGCCCTACGACGTCACTCTTCAGCGCAAGGACAACGAGGGCTTCGGATTCGTCATCCTCACCTCTAAAAACAAGCCTCCGCCTGGAGGTTAGAAATGACTTTCAATGCTATTTTTCCATTTAGCCTCTCTTTGTGTCTCTGTCTGTCTTTCTTTCCTCATCCCACCCTAATTTTTAAGCTTTTTGCAACTTTGCCTTGTTCTGCTGCAACGACAGATTTATAACATTGTTGATAATGCAGCTGAAGTCTACATTACGTCTTACATCCAGTCTCTGGAAGGAGCGACATACTGCACAGTGCAATTACAATAATACAATCAAAGCTAGCTTAGCTGTGAAGCATTACCCTGATAAACCCAGAGCTGTAACAAAAAGCCTCATTCAGATATAATGCCTGTTACCATTAGCTCCAAATGTGAACGCTTGTTGGATTTATTTGTGAAATTATGCTGTGTTGTTGAAAATGTATTTTGAAGCTGAAGGGTCTATTTTCCTGTATTAAGTCAAATGGTCATATAGTGAAATATGAGTTTATTTTAAAATGTCATTTATTCCTGTGATGCAAAGCTGAATTTTCCAGTCTTCGCTGTCACATGATCCTTCAAAAATATGCTGCTTTGGAAACATTTCAGTGCTATTTTTTTATTGTGTAATTTATAGTGTACGTACCATGTAATGCATGGTACATGTTTTTCCTGATCATGTGACACAACTGTACATCTTGTAATAATAATAATCCCATTTATTTATATCTCATCTCTTGTGGTGCATCTAGTGTGTCAGTATGTCTAAGATGTATAGATAAAATAAGCATTGATCTCTGTCTGTTCTCAGTTATCCCACATAAGATTGGTCGCATCATAGACGGCAGTCCCACAGACCGTTGCGGTCGGCTGAAAGTGGGTGACCGCATCTCTGCTGTGAATGGTCAGTCAATTATCGAGCTGTCCCACAATGACATTGTGCAGCTCATCAAAGAAGCTGGGAATGCGGTTACCCTCACAGTGGTGCCTGAGGAGGGTAAGCTTTTGAGCAAACTGTATCATTTTTTTCTTCATCATTCTGGTGAACAATGAGCTCGTAGAAGGAAGCAGTAGAATGCATATTGATTTTTCTTCTGTAACAAACAGGTTGTTAAAGCATTTGACTTTGAGGTTCGAAAATGAAACTTGGGATGGAGGTGTGTGTGTATGTGTGTCTTTGATAATCCTGTTTACTTTTCAGAACACAGCGGACCGCCCTCAGGCACTAGTTCAGCCAAGCAGAGCCCAGCCACCCAGCACAGAGCCGTGGGACAGCAGCCTGCCAGCCGAGATGACAGGTACAAGCTCCATCCTGACGGCCAGATCAATCACAACACACACACACACACAGTTTTTATAGTCAACATGCACACATTTTATGGGATGTATGGCTATTGATGATTACTTTTTAAGGGCTATGATCGTTTAAACAACATGATTTCAGTATTTATTATGTGACATTCATCAGTTTGAAACTAGCGAGCCAAACATGGCCATTAAAAAAACATCTAAAAACAATTCAGCGATTTAAATGTGATTGAATTGACATGTTTGATTACACACACACAGACACACACACTTTCTTTTTTATTTTTTCCACAAAAATATTAATCTGTACAACTCTAACATTATTAAAGTCCAAAATCTTTTTTTTTTTTTTTTTTTATTTGATTCAGCGCTCAAGGAACATTTCTTATTGGAATTTAAATGTAATATGTTTTCCTATGTTGATTATTTTGTTACAAGTAGGTGTTTTAACTGTAACTTTCTTCAGTTTAATGCGGAATAAAAAATATCAGTTTATTTAAAAATAAAATATTACTAGCCCTAAAGCTTGACCCTAAGCATTTAAACAGTAATGTGTATTTTAGATCATTTTAAGAAATGTTGTCTGAGCAACAAATCATCAATAATGTAATTATTTCTGAAGGATCATAAAAAAATCAGGTTTGCTTTCACAGAAATAAATAATATTTTTAAAATATACGCTGGGCTGGTTTTGTGCATTCAGTGGATGGACATTCCTAGTAAACAAATTAAACTATTGTGTGGTTTAGGAGATCCGAAAATATACTGTTATTAGGAAATAATAAATACTACAGCTAAAATAGCTTGCCCCTGCAGACATGATAAAGTCACGTATCATGACACCCTGCCCTCTCCACTTCTAGATCTTTCCCATTTCAATTACCTCTTTCCATTTTCTCCTCTGTCAAGAATGCTCACGACCTCTCCTTTCATTTCAGTCCTGAGCACATGGCGCAGGTCATTCTTTTCAGCATAAAATTGAGTAGACTTGTTGTGAACTTGCTTCACAGTCAAGGCTCAGATAAGAGCTGCAGCCATTGTCGAAGCTTAAGAGCAACAAAAGGATGTAATGACCTCCGCAGACCGTAGAGGTCCGGAAAGAGAGACTCTCAGCCTCGTTGTGCAAATTACAATTTTGAACTGCACATTCTCATGAACAAAACCGCTCTTAGCTGCGCTGGATGACATGGCATTGGATGAAGAGAGATGCTTTTATTTTGCGCAGCAGTTCATTAAATGCCATAAAGCAGCATTTAATTGTCATTTAGGAATGGTGTAGAAATTGAGGAGAAGAAGGACACTATGGCCCGAGCGGAGTACAAATCCCAGTCGCAGGGTGAGATGGGGACAGCCATCACCTCAGGACCAAAGCAGGTGAGATGTAAACGAGACAACAGCAGTTCTTCAAGTAATAATTGGTGTAGTGATAAAGTTCACTGATTATTATGCAGCTGACTTAAGTATTTAATTTTCATGCAGCCCACGTTTTTTGAAGTCTAAATTAAATGTAAAACTTTGAGATGGAAGCGTTTGTCACCTTAAGGATTTATATTATAGGCTACATTGACTTCATGAGCTATGAAATGGAGGAAATGTTTGCAAAATAAGTCATATATAATGCTAATGACAGAGTGTAGATATGCAAATCAAGCGTTGTTTCTCATTAGTGCTGACAGGTGCGGGAGAGCAGTTTGTGTTTGCGTTCAGAACAGGATGTTGTGATGCACTGTATTAAATGTGTGATAATATATTTGTAAATCTACAGTGCAATTAAATGTAAAGTTGAATTCAGGCAAAATATGTAACTGATATCTTTCTTTTTCAGGGCTGTTATCCTGTGGAGTTGGCGAGAGGACAGAGAGGGTTTGGTTTCAGTCTGCGAGGTGGGAAGGAGTATAATATGGGCCTCTTCATCCTTAGACTAGCTGAGGACGGTCCTGCACTGAAAGATGGCAGAATACATGTGAGCTCCCGTGACATTAACACATAAAACACAAAGAACTGCAAGATATTCTCATACGTGATACAAAATAGTTAATAAAATAAAATGATGCAACTAATAATACAAAATAATGTATGTTTCCTTATTGATATTGTCAGTGGTTCTTGTTAAAATGACTGTGTGTTTGTGACCTGGCAGGTGGGAGATCAGATCGTGGAGATCAATGGTGAGCCCACGCAGGGCATTACACACACACGGGCCATTGAGCTCATCCAGGCCGGGGGAAATAAAGTGCTGCTGCTTTTGAGGCCTGGACTGGGCCTGGTTCCTGATCATAGTGAGTCTATTTAATACCTGACCTCTCAAACAATACAGGCCAATGAACCGACATAGCTGAGAGAAACATTCTCCATAGCAAACCTCCTCTTTAAATTTGTTCAAAAGTGCAGAAGCACTCATTTGAATTCCTTCTGCTTCATGAACCGAGGAAAATCAGTTCCCTGAAGCCGGCATGTTCCCCTCTGAGAAACAAATCAATTTCTGGAGATGGGGTTGTTTTCTGCTGCTGTTTCAAAAGCCATTGAAAATGTATTGTGACGGTTATCTTTTCTCAATAGAGTGTTTTCTAAAGCTGCTTCATGCAACATGGGTACTCTTGTTCAGGATATTATTACAAAATAGATGTATATAGAGTATAACCACCTGAAATATTACTATTATCATCACACTTTTGTATTGCCTGAACATTGCATGCATATGGATCCAATACCAATTGCAAAAATAGGTAACTACGCACACAAAAATTTATTTATTAGTGAATGAGGCCTATGATTTGGGTATGTGGGTCTTATGCATGTTATGTCAGATCTTCCTATCTTCATGCATTGCTGTCACTCTTGCTTCCTGTCTCAATTTTTGCTGGTTTCTTTCTCTGTCTGGGCACTGTTCTATGCATCTTTCTCTCTCTCTCTCTCTCTCTCTTTCTGGTTTAGGTCTGAACTCTTCCTCCTCCACACTGTGCTTCCACATGAAACCAGAGCATCACTAAAGGCTTCTCTGCTTTTCTTGGTCTGTCCCTAATAACTTTGGTAAACTTTGCTTTCCTCCTCTATGCTTATTTTGTGTGTGTGCAGTTCTACCTTTCTTTCCCTTTCATTTGAAAGAATCAACCATTTTCCCTTGAAATGAACCTTTTGCTTCTGAAGGAAATGTCAGTGATGAGAATTCTGCAGATTCATTTACATGCAGTGATTATTGGCCCTTCTCTAAAGCAGTTTCCTGTTTTTTGCAATTTTATTAAACAATTATCACACAAATTGTTGCTTTCAAGTAAGTATATAAAAAGAAGAAATGCTTCATCTGAATCTTTTTTTTTTTTTCAGAAAAATATATCTTTTTATAATTTTTTTATCTAGTATCTATTTTGTTTTAGTTTAGTTTAAAGGCACAATATGTACGTTTTTGCCACTAGTGGTCGCATTTTCAAAGCAATAACAGAAGGCGAAGTTCAGAGACTTGAACACTGGGAGATGTCGTTTTCACAAATCATGTTCACGGATGAAAAGCTCATTTATATCTGTTTAATTACCTAACCACCTGTACATGACTATTACTTGCACAATGAATAATATGCTTACCAGTCTATTAAAACACAGGCGAGAGTGGAGTCTCTGTCCAGGCTGAGGTTTTTGCGAAGCTCCCTCCATTTCGGAAACGACACGCCAATATTTGTTCTCGCTTAATTTGTTTCAATACATCTTGCCTCAGTTTGTATACATCTACGTTTTTTGAGATTTTTGCGAGTGTAATCATGATCAATGATCTGGAAATGTACAATAAAACAACTATCACTTCCGCATTTGTCCTCGCGAGGATAGCGCGGAGATTGCGTCATTGATAGGCGACAATGAACATGGACAGTTCATTATTTAAATCTGGAATTTTCTCTTTGAATGAACAAATCCTACAGAACTTTTGAGATAATGTAAGTTCACAGTTGCATGAAATACATTGTGCAAGTGGTTTTTACATCTTGTGCCTTTAAGATAAACGAAGTGTACTCAACTATGCTATTTTGGGACACAACAAATATGTGCTTTTAACAAAATATTTCTGTATTTAGTCACCGCTGGAGTATACTATGAGTTACAAGCATTATTTTTTTGCAGCATTATGTTGTTAAAAACACATTATATTCCATATTTATGGTGTCCCAAAAAAACACCGTTGAGCACACTTGGTTTATATTGAGTTGAAATCGTTTTTAGTGTATTAAGTACATTACTAGCACTGATCACAGGTAGATATTTTATTCGGTGACAGCACTTTTATCTGTAAGCTGTAATCTGACATGTCATAGTTTAATCAAAACTGAAATCTATTCATGAACCCCCTGGAGTTCACATGCCCTTAGTTGGGAGTACTGCTTCTTAATGTTGCATCCTGGGTAAATCTTAGAGACTAAATATGTGACCATATATATTTCTCAGCAGAAATATATGAGAAAGAAATTGAAACCCATATCAGGAGCCACCGGCTTGGTTTAATTTTTGGCTCTTGTTGCTTCACATCTTGTGGCGTGACATTTTATCTCGAGAGAAAATTGCGACTTTGCCATTCTGGGTCTGACTCTTTCTCATAGTCGCTTTCAGCTGCTTGATATGTGTCACTGTATCTGGAGGCCAAAAGCCACCGAAGACTGAAAACTGTGACAGTTTAATTGAGAATGTCTCTGCTGAAATGCATTTCAGAAGACAGGTTAATTATGTTCAGCCTATCAGTTGTATTCAGTAGATTTGCCAAATCCAATTCACAATGTTTAAACTCATTTTTTCTTCATTAAAAAAAGTTTTTGAGAGAAAAATGAACAACACATTTGAAAATACATATTTAACAAAGAACTATGTGCATTCACTTCAGTTATACTGTATCAATAATCTGATAAACTATGTTTTATTTTACTTGGAGCAGCTTATCTCGCGAGGGCCACCATATTTAGATGACATGGATGACCCAAAACTTTTTTTTAATGTGTATTCTCCCTGTTACTAAACGGTTTCTTCTAATGACTAAATGAATCATGGAGCGATCATGGCTGCATTCACAGCACAATGTTACGGTATAATCATATTTTTTTACAGAATATGATGTTGACTAAAATACGTTTGACAGGTTATTACAGAGAAAAGAATAAGGCTAAATAAATAAAACACAGCCAGTGTTTCTTTTTCTCACCAAGACTGCATTTATTCAGTTGCAAATAGTGAGAAAAAAAACTAATATTGTGAAATAGCACTACAATTTAAAATAATATTTTTTAGCATATTTTAAAATGTACATTTTTGTGTTGCCAAAGCTGAATTTTCAGCATCATAACTTCAGTCTTCAGCTTTACATGATCATTCTTATATGCTGAATTGGTGCGGAAGAAAATTATTCTATTCTTTTTATATCAGTGTGGATTTTTAGGAATAAAATGTTTTATTAGAACTGCATTTATTTCAAAAAAATAAATGACAAATTTCTCTTTACTGTCACTTTTCATCATCCTTGCTTCATGTTTTCCAAAAATATATCTTAACTAGGGCCGGGACTTTAACACGTTAATTTAGATTAATTAATTACACAAAAATAATACGTAAAAATTTTTTACCGCAGAACGTTTCTCACTGGATGAGTTTCAGCGGACCGATTATACTAGAGCACCAACTAGCGTTTCTAATGTTCTGAATGTACTTGAAAGGATGCACCGATGCAGATCGGCCGATATGTTTGCGCGTTTTGTCAGTAAAGCCGGTCCAGTAATCAGCGGTAAATGCCATCAGGTGTGTGATTTCACAATGAGGCGTATATACTACACACAGCCGTTGATCACTGACGAGCTGATAATGAACATGGTTCTGCGCAGCTCGTCAGTGAACAACGGCTGTGTGTCGTATATACGGCTCAATGTGAAATCACATACGGCACAATATTGGTCTGTTGGACTTGGTTGAACAAGAATAACCAATAATTTGTTGCTTAAGTTTATGTTTTCAGTCATTATTCAATTATATACTAAAAATCCATATGAAAAAAACTTACTTCTCACTGTTCTCAGGTCAAATATTTATATGCGATTAATTAATTACAAAGCCTCTAATTAATTAGATGAATTTTTTTAATCGAGTCCCGGCCCTAATCTTAACCAAAAAACACTAAACAGACTGAGTGCCTCTTTAAAGTAAATGGTTTTAAATTTATTCTCTATCTTCCGACACTAATCCTCATTTTTGCCTTTCAGACGTTAAGGATATGATGACAGGTCCATCTGCAAACTCTCCAAGGTATTCTGCATCCAATGAGCCGTCGACACCAGCATCTCCATCCTTCATCTCTCACTCCCCTGAGGTCAAACCTTCTCCACCCGAAGAGCTCTTCTTCGACCCGTTGGCCACTTCGCACGGACAACTTTATCAACATTACAGAGAAGCAAAGCAGCAAACTAGAAAGAGCGACCCAAGCATGCCTCGCGACAGCAATGACAATTATACTCTCTCTCGAAGACAGGATGGGAAAGAACGCTCACGGAGTCCAAAAAAGACCAAAAAAGACCCTAGCGAACGAGAACCTCGATCTGCAAGCCCCAGGAAGACCAAGAAGGAAAACACTGGGATCAGACAGGAACTGCCTCAAAAGGCCACTGAGGGATTGAAGCCTAACTCTGGAAAGAGATACAAAGATGAGGACACTATGCACAAGCATGACAGGGAAACGGGAGAAACCAGACCTGAGGTCTCCAGAGGTGGCAGTGACAGATACCAGAGGGACAAGACAGCAGAACCTCAGAGGTCTGAAAGCGGTACTCTCAACCATAAGGACCATAGAGGACGAGACAGGCCAGAGGACATGGAGGGCGTCCCTCAAGAGACTCCCCAGAATGGGAACCCTTCCTCCAAGAGAGCCCCAATAACCCCAGGCCCCTGGAAGGTGCCCAGCTCCACAAGGGTTCAGCCTCCGGTGCATGGAGTCTAATGCGTTTGGGATCAGTTATTGATGTGAATCACTGTGGATTTTGTCTTTTTTTTTTTTTTTTGTACAACTATCAATCTACACTGTTAACATACAGCGTTTGCTTGAGCTCACCAACAATGCGAGCCTCAGTTTTCTTTTGTGCCAATCAGACTGCAGCTACAGACTCATCGATGTCTCTTTGCTCTTGTGACGGTAACATGAAGGATGCCTTTCTGTGAAGGTTTAAAACGTCTGTTTTTAATTTAAATAAGGGGATAGTTCAGCCAAAGATGAAAATTCTGTCAGTATTTACTGGTATGAAAAGATGATATTGTGAAGAATGTTGGTAAGCAAATCAACTTCATAGTGTAGGACTATAAAAATCTTTTACCTTCCACTAAAGACAGGCAGAGCGTGAAACGATGAATGATGACAAAATAGATGTTTGGATAAACTATCCCCAATTCTCCATCTTTGATTCGCCGCATGTCCTTATAAAGACTTCTCCAGTGATGCAACTGTCCTCGAGATCCAGTACTGAGAAGTGACTCCATGTAGGCTGTGCATTATTCAGCTTTTTGCTGTGAATTTTCCACATATCCTTCTTTGAAAGACCAGAAACTTGTGGTTAAGTATATTGTTTACTACTTGTGTGTTGATGAAGACGCATATGTAATTTATTGAAATGAATATGATGATATTAACATATACATGTATAGAGGTATAGATATTTGTATCCATTCTGAGCCAGGTCACTTATTAGTGTTCCAGCTTGCCGAAACGTCTTTCGGCTTCCTAACAAACATATTTTTTCACAATGCTATAGCTTTTACAGCTTATCTCGGTGGAGCATTTGCAAGGTGTGTACATTTGGGATCAGATGTTCGCTCGTACCATTAGCAGGTGAAGCAGAACTGGGAGAAATTCAGATATATTTTTGCATACTATCCAATCGAACATATATTTTTTCTTATTCTTTTTAGCACCTCAAATGATCCATACTACACCCCAATATTGGGAATTCATATTCATTCAAAGTGTCTTTGTGCATCTGTATCTTTCAGATTAAATGTCAAGATGCTGTTTTATTTCTAAGGGAAATGTAGCTCTGAATTATGGACCGAACATGTTGGATGTTATTCACCAGGTTCTTTAAGCCTCAAACAATTGGCACAGATTCAGACGCAAGATATATAACATCATCTAATATCTTTTCGTAACAGTATTTTTGAAATACCATAAATATTGAGTGTCCATACGGACAGAGCAGAAATCAGTCAAACATTGCATATGTTACAGCGCTTGTTTTGTCATGATGAGAAATGTGAATACTTTCTAATGCGGTTTATGATTGCTTCGTTGGTCATTAATCTCAACCCTTTTGTAGCTTGTTTCTCTTGTGCATCTCATGTCATGAGGGTTGTATGTATGATACTGTGGCCTTGCATTGCTTTATCTTACACAAAAAAAGCCTTGTGGTCTCTACATTGTGGTAGTTGTAAATGTTTATAAAAAATACAATGTACAGCACCTGTATAAAACTTGCCTTCGTGAGGGGGAACACAAGAAAAAAAAATCTATAAATTGCTCCATTATTTTTTTAATTAATTGAGAGTATAAGCATATATAGAGAGAGAGTTGTTAAAGAAATTAATCTGGTCGTGACCTTCTGTTCATGCACTGATGAATAAAGATTTACTGAAAAGATGCCTCTTGATCTTTTAAGTTTCTGATTCCCTACATTATGTAACATGAGTGAAAGTACACGTTTGGTTACGTTTCAGTGAGTGTAACTCAAAAGTGATGAGAAGATTCATTCAACATCCGTGAGCAGGTTCTTTCGCACAGTTCATATCAAAGATCCAGTTCATAAATCGACTCAACGACTCTTTTGTAAGTAGTCCCATACCAGAATACGGATTCTGTAATAAAACATGTTTATCTTCTATTGATTCACAGTAATTTAGAATCTATACACTAAAATACTACAGTTCACTTAAAACAAGCAATACAAGAAACACATTTTCAATATTTTTATTTAACATTTCCACATCGTACAAAATGCTCTTACCATCGTACTTCTACAAGAGTCGGTGAGCTGTTGAATCGAAAGAATCACAAACCGATTCGTGAACAGTTCGTGCCAAAGTTGCGTTTCCCCAAATTCTTGTAAGGTAACGTTAGATCGTAGCAGCATTGGTTTCATCGGAGCCTTTGGGGAAAAGCGGCACAGTTCTGTAAACAGGTTCAATAGATTTTTTAAAAGATCCGACTCACATAAACGATTCGTTCACGAATCAGACATGGTTATATTTAATTTGACACGCTGACTTAAAAATGTGACGCTCGTGCCTCCAATAACAGACAGTTGCGACGCAATATCCGAAGACTTCAGTCTGACTCATGTTGTATATACAAACACCAACCAAAAATAGCTCAATTAGCAAGAAAGCGTCCCCCTGCAGAAATCCAACACCGTGCAACTATTACCTCCAGGATGTTGTGCGCTGCTCTTTTGTTGGCTGTGAGCTCATTTATCTCCTCTCAACGACGACACGGAACCGCCCAGCCCCTGAAGCTGCTACCGCATTACGTCAGTCACTGGCCGAGGTGCGTGCAGCAGCGCACGCAGCCCTTGAACCACGGCAGTGCAGAAACATCACTACCCACAAAGCAGCCGGTTGTGCGCATGCGCGCTCCTAGAGGGAGAACTACAAATGCGCGAGCTCTGATTGGCTACGGCCAAAAGAACTACAGCTCCCAAAAGACATGCGCAAACAGTCCCTCTTAAAGCCTTTTAAATTTACGTGCAAAATGGCTGCACAGGTCGATCTACTGCGCGTCAAAGTAGAGGAGAAGAGCAGGGACAGCTTTGACAAAGCCACCAAAGAGAAGAAAAAGAAGAAAAAACGGGAATGTTCGCCGTCCGATGACAAGTGCGAGAGAGCGGAGAAGGAAGCGAAGAAAATAAAGCTACATCACCATCAGCAACATGCCCAACAACGAGCGCATCCACCGCACCAACAACAGAACAGCCAAGCGCACAACTTCAGCAAAGAGCAGGCACCTGTGCAACCCCGCCATCACAACCATCACCAACATCAAAGCTCCAAGAAAGAATTACCTCCTGGATGGACGCCGCGCAAAGTGACACCAGCAGCGGCTCACGTCCCGCAGAAGACGGTCCCGCCGCCTACCCCGCTTTTCACTTTCACCCCGCTCAAAGTAGCGAAGGCCGAGACCCCCAATAACAAGCCCAAACACATCGAGAAGGACGCCAAACTCAAGCCTAA
The DNA here is from genome assembly GCA_032359395.1 of Enteromius anoplus. Taxonomy (NCBI): domain Eukaryota; kingdom Metazoa; phylum Chordata; class Actinopteri; order Cypriniformes; family Cyprinidae; genus Enteromius; species Enteromius anoplus. Next base: position 10,580,145 of record JAUMHG010000072.1, on the reverse strand, counting down.
GAAGGAAAACGCCGAGGCTAATGTAAAAGTGGTGGAATGCAAGAAGAAGAAAGGTAATTTTTTTTTACTACCAGATTAAAGGAAGCCAAACGATTTTATATGCATGGCTGGCTTCCAACTTGAGAAGTGAGCGGAGAAAGTGCCATTAGCCTCCGCTGCTAACCCATGCGCGAGCACGCCCCCATTCACGAGAGCTCAGTGTACGTGAAAATGAGCAAAATTACTACATTTTTTGAGAAAGAAACTTTTTAGCGCTGTCAAAGTGTTTTTAAATTAAATGCTTTTTCGCTGCTTAGTATTAGAGACGTTCTCTTGACAGCTGTCACGTTTACTAAACTCAGTGTAACTAACTAACGCTTATCTGTAACATTTCACAAACATAAGTGACGCGATACTACTTAGTTTTTATTAACACGATATCATAACAATGGCATGTGTATAGACACAATAGCTTGATTATTTTGTTTTTGTTTCGCGGTACCATATGTACTGTATATGGTAATAACTTTAATGTATTTTGCCACGTTTACACTTCAAAGTTGCTTCTGAACTGTCTTTTAGCTGTCGTTACATAGAAAGCTTATTGCTGCAAGGAATATGTGCTTTCACACAGCTAATAGAAATGTATGCTTTAATACTAGAGGCTAATGTGGGTCAGAGTAGACTTAATTTAGCCTGTCTTTTATTTGCCATTGTGTCTTTACATGACAGGCACTGAGCAGCCTTAACATTGTGTAAAGATTTAAGACACAATACCATGTTACCATCTGTCACTATCATTGTACCATGTACGATTTAATATGTCGGGTAATAACAACCACTGTAATAATTATTGTAATGTTCCCAGAACCCTTGTAAGTAATTACCATGGTAAATTGGTGTAAATGTGGTATTAGATGTGAAGTAGGAGCATATTACAGAACTTCCAAACAGATATGCTAGACTCGATTACTCAAAATAATTTCTGTGACGTTTGTCATGTTTACGTTTTTAAATGGTTAAAGACCTGAATGTTATGAACAGCAGTCAATAGTTTGTCTAAGTTCTACTGTATCTGTTGATCTTTTCAGAGCCCCATAATGAGAACGGAAAAACTCAGACCCTGGAGGAATACCTTCTAAAGAAAAAGAAAAAGAAGAAGCGGCATCGTGAAGATGAGCGTGGCAAGAAGCTGTTTGTACACAGCAAAGAGGTCCAGACGCTGTGTACAGGATTGACAGGAGATACTCAGCCCTCTTCTGAAGAGCCTGTGTTGCTAGCGTACATTAAAGATGAAAAGCCGTGTCCGACCTTAGGTGAGTTTCTCCCTCCCAAAGCTGAGAAGAAGACGTTCCTCTCACACCAAGACCACTTCATCCGCAGCTCGTGGCTTGAGACCAACACCTCCTTCAGCAGGCTGATCCACGAGGAAAAGCAGCCCAATGGAGGAGCGTCTGTTCTGCACGCTTATGCAGATGAACTGTCTTTACTGCGGCCGGGAGAAACTGAAAGATTTGCCCAGGAGTTTCTGGATCTCGCCTTTGCTGAACATCCTAAAGGTGCTGCACGCTACGCGCTGGCAGTGGTGCACGGAGCGGCTGCCTACCTGCCCGATTTCTTGGACTACTTTGCCTTCAATTTCCCAAATACACATGTCAAGATGGAAATCCTTGGGAAAAAGGACATTGAGACCACCACGATTGCCAGCTTTCACTCCCAGGTAAGACTCGTTCCCCTTATTCATTTTAAAATCATACATTTTATGCGAATTATAAACATAATGTTACAAATGAAAAATATGATATTGTTTCCCGCAAAACATTGACAGCCAATCAGAATCCACCTGACTTAAGAGATTGAGCATTTAAAGCAGCAAACGACATGACCGCAGCTTTGGCTTTTAATAAACCCATCATTATTGTTATTTTGGTGTGAGCACTAATGTTGTTATCTTTCTCTGCATAAATCGAATCTCTGTATCTTAACTTTAAACAGTAGTATATCACACATGCTGAAGGTTGTTATTAGTTGTTTGGGTTTTTTTGCATACTAAGATAAAGGGTGTGTGATATGATGTTTCCTGGATCTGAGGATCTCTTGTTTTGCAGGTGAACCGAACATACTGCTCTGGGACGTATAGAGCTGGTCCCATGAGGCAAATCAGTCTGGTCGGTGCAGTAGATGAGGAGGTGGGCGATTACTTCCCAGAGTTCTTGGACATGCTTGAGGAGTCTCCGTTTCTGAAGGTTAGGACATAATCTCTCACAGATGAGTGAGTTTGAAAGGCTTTGGGCTGAGGGTGTTTTGTAGTGGAAATTGTTTACCAGCAAAGTTTCTTACAATTTGAACCTGAATAAATGATGATGTCGTCTTGCACACTTATGTAAAGAGTTTTGTTTGCATCTCTTTGCTTTTAAGAATTGGAGATTTGTGACACTTGTCCATGTTTATTTGCTGAGATGTGTTCCATCCAAAAAGTATTCCTAAAAGTTGGCAAAATAAATAGAACAAAATATTGGGGCATGGTAATATTTTTCTAGAATAAAATGCACTAGGGCTGCACGATAAATCATATCGCAATCGCGATGTCAGCCTTTGCGATTCTGTAACAGCAAATCTTGCGATTATATTAAATACATAAATGCATTTGTGGACGTAACAAGACCTTCATTCTTGTTCACACCAGAAGTGAATGAAACGGTAAGCGCGAGTCATTTACATGTTAAGTCAATGCAAAGACGCAATTAGACATCCTGCAGCAGGATTCGCGCGAAT
>JAUMHG010000072.1:10554124-10577046 GCA_032359395.1 Enteromius anoplus | reverse complement strand
ATATATATTTAATATTTAAAGGAGTATTGGTTATGGCAATGGTAATCTAAATCTAAAAATAGGCAAGATGAGCAATTAGCTATCGTATATCGATTAAAAAATAATATCAGCCAGTAACTGATATGCATACCTAAGCAACAGCAAGTTGCAAATCATGAATAACGCCTGTGATATTTTCCGTCCCAATTTCTGGTTTCAATACTATGGTCAGGGTAAGACTACAGCACTGACTTAGGTTTCATTTGTTTATGCAGATGACTTTGCCATGGGGCAGCCTGTCCAGCCTAAAGCTTGACTGCAGGTCTCAGAGTGATGATGGTCCCATCATGTGGGTGAGACCAGGAGAGCAGATGGTCCCCACAGCCGATATGCCCAAATCTCCGTTCAAGAGACGAAGGTATTGATTCAATTGCAAATTAAATAGAATTTTTAACTATGAAAACCGTTTGAAGCTCACAAAACGCTTTCCTTATGATTTGTAGATCAATGAACGAGGTCAAGAACTTGCACTACCTCCCGAGAGCCAGTGAACCACGTGAGGTTCTCTTCGAGGATCGGACGCGAGCTCACGCTGATCACGTTGGCCAGAGTTTCGACTGGCAGAGCACAGCAGCTGTGGGTGTCCTGAAAGCAGTGCAGTTTGGGGAATGGTGAGCGCAGCCATCTGCCACGCAGAAACCTATGCACATGCTAGTACATGCGAAAGGCCGCGCATAATTAACCATGGATGAACTGATCTTTGATGTTCTCACCTCCCATAGGAGTGACCGGCCACGGATAACTAAAGATGTGGTCTGTTTTCATGCTGAGGACTTCAATGAAGTGGTTCAAAGGCTTCAGCTAGACCTGTATGAGCCACCTGTGTCCCAGGTAGGAGCTGCGTTACGGCTAAACGGAATGTGTCAGGACAGACTGTAAGCTTGTGTGTGTACATTAGTCATAGTTAGCATGGCAAGTTAAGTTGTGTAAGCACAACTCATACTGAGCAGGACTTTTTGTATGGAATGACAATACAGTTTCTTGGATATTGCGTTCAGTAGTAATTGAAGTACAAGCAAACATGTAATATTACATATGTTGAATATCACTCTTGCTGTGATTTGGCTGTAGACTTCAGGTCATTTTTGTCAAAGCAGCAAATTGTTATCTAATGCATAATATATATCACAAGATCACAATCTGATCTGGTAATGCCATGTGGTGTTGGGTAAGCAGTAACTTATTCATGATCCTGAACTGTGTGGAGACTATAAACAGGTAGACTGGTATAAAATTGGTCAGCATTCCCATAATGCCCCTCTTTCACCAGTGTGTCCAATGGGTGGACGACGCCAAACTCAACCAGTTACGGCGAGAGGGCATCCGCTACGTTCGCATGCAGCTCTGTGACGACGACATCTACTTCATCCCTCGCAACGTGATCCACCAGTTCAAAACCGTCTCAGCCGTGTGCAGCCTCGCCTGGCACATCCGTCTAAAGCAGTACTACTCCGAGGACGAGTCGAAGGACTTTAAGACCAAGGACCTGTGCTCCACATCATGTCCTCCCCCCTCTTCATCCCCTGTTCACCCGGACACCAAAGTCACCTCTTGTGCCCGGCTACAAGCAGACACGGCACAAGGTGGAGTGGCCAAAACGGACGAACTGGTTTTCCAGAGGCCCGCAACACCACCCAGAGAGCCTCAGCCCGCCCCTCCGCAGCAGGCTAAATCCGCCCACACTGTTCCCACCAGCCCTGTATCAGCACCCTGCCCTCTTTCCTTGCCCACACCAGAGCAAATGCTTCCACAGGCTCCCGCCAAGCCTGCATCAGACTCCTCACTCGACGGCAGCAGGTCCACGGAGTATCCCGAATGACTTCCAGATCCTTTCTTTTGCAGAGGGATGGGGTTTTACTTCGCCTAACAGACTTGACTGACATTCCACAGTGTAAAAAAAGGAATATCTGGACTGTATATTTTTCCTTTTTTTAGCGTTTGGTTAAGGAAATGACCCTGTGAGTACTTTTATGGTTTTTCTCAGCCAAAGTATTTAATTTGAAATATATTTTTTCTGATTACTCAGTATTGTTTTATATTTGTTGATATATTATTATTATTATTATTATAAATGAGACAAACTATCTCTCAAGAGGGACTTTTCATGTTGTTTCCCAGGCCGTCATTTGCATTATGGTAACTTCTAATTGGTTTTTACAAACGAAAAAAAAGGGGCGAAAAAGTGCCTGTCACAAGTGGAGAGCAGCAATCATATCTTAAAAGAGACTATAGTCTTATTTTTTATTTTTGGTCACTGAAATATTTGACATATTTAAGCTAGACTAGCGAGTAGGTATCGATTCACAGTGGGAGATATTTGCTTTTTCTGGTTCGCTTGAAGGAAATTAAATTATTTTTGGAACGACTAATAGTAGTAATTATCAAAGAGGAATTGTGCATTACCTCTCCTGTATGCAGGAAATGGAATTCGGCCTCCACAAGAAGGTTGTTCATTTGTTTGTTCGTTTTAATTATTTATTTTTGTCCAAAACAGTCTTTTAAGATCATTTGATAAATTAATTTGTCCTGTTTGTTTTCTGTCTGTGTTGTATGCCGAAGCCGTTGTGCTTTTGTTTTTATTTTTGACTAGGAAGACACATTCCATCAAGTCCGGATGTTAGCAGAAAACTAGATGGAAATGTAAATAACCAAACCTACACTCAGGGGCAACATACTGATGCCTTTTCATTTGGTCGAGTCTCCTTTTACTTTTGAAGTTTTACAGCAATCTAATCCGTACATTCAGATTATTGGGTTTTGGTTGAATCTGTAATTCTGACGCATTCATATGAGCTTCTCGTAAAGGAAACGCTCTCTTGATTCAGGTGCAACAAGCTTCCATTCAGATTTTACACAACTCTGCTCATACTTTTAGAGTAGTTTTAGAGTCACAATGGAAAGATCTTTTTAAATCATATTTTGGTTTTCTGTATGATGTTTTGACCTTTTGTTTTTTGTCTGTCATTGTCAAAACTTTTTTTTATTTTTTTTATTGTCCCCAATAATTAATCTTGTTGCTTTGGCCGTTTTAAATTCATTTGTTGATTTTAGATTTTTTTTTTTTTTCTTTCTTTGAAAATCAGTCTGTGCAAATATCAATTAACACAATAATATACATCAACAAGGCATGAATAAACTCCTGTTTTTCTTGTACAAGAAAACTGTTATTATATGTTGCTCTTCCCATAACCTGCTACCCAAAATCAAGCAGTTGACATTATTTCTGGGTATAGTAGCAGAAGGCACATGTCCAGTGCTATTGCATAACACACACTTCCTGTGTGTTTTAACTGAAGTTATCTGTTGTAATTTATGATAAGCATTCTAGGGTGACTTTCCCAGATACTTGGATGACTGCTTTCACTTGCAGAGTGTAGTTGCGTGTCAGTAATGTTTTTGCACATGTTGACGTGTTTCTTCTGAATAAGGAAGTCTTAAAGCAGGCATTTAGTGTTTCTGAAAGGGTCATGGGCAGTAGTTGTGCTTCTCGTTTGACGCCAAGTATTGCTAATGACTGATTTGAATGTAATTTCACACCAGCAAGCCAATCAGTCTACATTGATTATGGTTTCAACAAAACGTTCTTATGGCTTTCCCTAATCAAATGCATCCTCTATAAACGAGTGCCTTTTATATTAAGTCTTTAACTGTCTGCTATTAAGCTAAATAATGTTATTCAAGTTGTACAAAGCATTAATTGTGATGGAATTTCATAAAGTCTGGCAATAAGTAAAGATTGGGTATGTATTATTATTAAATTACACTGTCCCTGTTAATGGCCACCAAACACCAACAACAAAGAAAAATGGGTGGTAAATGACCTATAGAGAATTCAAAATCGTGCAATATGAAACTAATCTGCTTCTTCGGTTTCCCAGAGTTTTTAAATTAGGATTATACAAGCCGATGTCAAAGCCTAAACAAAAATAATTTTCCCTTTACTATACAAAGGCATTTCCTTAGTTACAGGTTAACATTTTTTGCTTAATGAAAGAAAAGATCATTTCATCCTTTTCACCCAGGATACTTTTAAGATGTTAAAAGATTCAATATTTGAAGATGAAGCTTCCCATATATACCGTTGCTTTTATACCTTACGGTTTCATGTTATACTGAAATAAACATGATGTTAAGTGTTCTATGTTTCTTCTGAATTTTGGCAGCTAGTTTTCTTTTTTTTGTGTTGATCAGGTTTCGATGGAAAAATCCACTTAGGGATCAAGGCATGCTCTGTGTGTTTGATTCATTATTAGCTCTGTTTGATATTTGTAAAAAGGTTTTCGATTTAATTGATTTTTAAGGACTAATTAGGTGGTCATTTATGAAAATAGTCAAAGTAATGTTTTGTAAATGCTAAGTAACATTTAATAGAACTGTCATGTGGATCTTTTCAATTGTGTAAAAATGCAATGGAATGCATAGACTTTTTTCTGTATTTTTTTAAATAAACCATTTTATGAGTGTACCAAGCGTTTTACTGCGTCAGAAACGGAAAATACACAAGATAAAGCAGAGTTTATTCACAACAGATATTCACACTCTTCTGTCATTTCCGTCTCTTTCAGATAGACATGGCACCAAATGCACAAGTCCAACGTTATATGACATAGAAAAGCTTGATTGGCCTTGGTTACCTGCAGTGCTATATATTATAAAATACATTAAAATGTTACCTATGAGATTATGGAAGTGTCTACTTTTCAGTACATTCATCCCCTTTATTATATTGTCTTTAGTTACACATGTGTAATCACTTTACATACATTTTCGTTCAGTACCCGCTTCAGTATTTAAAAATTGCATTAGCCTATACCTTTACAAAATGTCATTGACAAAAGCACAATCTTTATATATATATATATGTATATATATGTTCATCTACTGAGTGAGGTCCATTGTTGTGCTTCTATCCTTTAAAAACCACAGCGAAAGAAAACAAAATCTTGTGAGGCTGTTTTCCTTTTCTTTCACCTTCAGGGTCAACTAGACCCATGTTCCTGGCTTATTTCGTGGGCCTTTTGGCTTTCCGAAACGAGATCCAAAAGCTGTGGAGTAGGAGAAGTGTCACTTTGTCATGTACAAGCAAGGATTCAACAAGAACTGGAAAAAATATGAAATAGAGTAGCTCCATCTTGTGGCAGCATTTATAAAAATATTTAAAAGGGGGGCGATATCTTACAAAATAAGAACCCAACAGCGGCGCCATAGGGTGGTGGAGCAGACTGAGGCGGGGCTGGAGACTGGCCTGAAGGTGGAGCTGGGGGCGGGACCGGAGGCGGGGCTATTTTCGCTGGAAATGACAGGTACATAATGTTCAATCCATTAATTCAATCTATTTTTGGAAAGTGTTTTTTGACCTTGCATACATGTAAACCGGTTTTGAGAGACTCATGCAACAATATTAGCAACCTTTAAAATGGTATAATAGGGGCACTTTAACATGTTTGTTTGAAAAAAAATTTGTAGTAAGTGGTTATTATACATACTTTTCTGTTTTCCTTTCAAAAACTTGATACTCTGCAAGAAAAAAAAATGTGTTGACATTTATAATATTTTATTTTATATATAATATTTTATCCAAAGTAACAGGCATTGTTCACATTAGACGCCCTTCACATTGATGTTGAAAAAAATAATAAGGTCTAGATATGCATTTTTATTTTATTTTTAAGTTGAACTACTTTTAACTTGAGCACAACGTTTTTCGGGAGATGCTACAAAAGATGCAAACACAAACAATCAAACTAGTCTATATAGCAGGCTTTAGCATAGTGGAAAAGTACACAGGTTTTTTATTTTGTTTTGCCCATGTATGTCTTTATTTGAACTTACATAGAAAAGCTATGCAGTAAAACATGTTCCGTGTTAAACGCTATTTTGGGGCCATTTACCCAGAATATGTTTTTTACAATGAGAAAATTCTTCATTTAAGATAAACTTCATTTACTTTCGGGTACGCGTCAAACAAGTCTGTATAGCACATGTTTACATATAAAGACGATGGAAAAGTAGCCCAGTGGAATGCAAAAATGAAGTTACAATCAGTAACTCAACCTTGGTCCTGGCCTTGGTGACCAGTGAACTTTTCTCTCCACTCTTGTCTGGGTGGTTCACTGCTGGTCCCGTTGCTGTCAGGTGGCTGCTGGGTGCTGTCTGGTGCTCTACTGTATTAGCCACAGGGCAAGCTAAACTAAGGTCATGTAGCAATGCTTATGCAGTTTCATGAACTGACATCAATCACCATTAAGGGATTCATGCTGTCACTCACCTTGTCCTCCAGTTGCTATGGTTACAGCGACAGGCAGAGTCAGCGGAGCCACAGATAGAGACTCTGTAAAATTAAACACAGCTGTGCACACATAGATCCAATAATAGCGTGGCCTCTTTATCTCTGTCGCGCAGAGACAAACACTACACTACAGTGTACTTGAGAGAGGGCAAATTTGCCTGTACATGTTGTGTTGTAATGTCACCAGTGACTGAGGTGTGGGAGGACACAATGGAAACACCGGCCTACCTTGTTTTGAACTTTTTGCTCTGACGCTCTGTTAGAAAATGACATATTTTGGCAAGAATGAGCTAAGCATTGATCATTAAATTGGAAAATCATAACACAGCATTTCTGTTTTTTTAGTCTGTGTCTATATGCTTTACTCCTAAATGTTGACAAAAATCACTGTAGTGAGTATAAAGTATGTAGAAATAGTATAAAGGTAAATGTAAAGTAACCTTGCTTCTGCTGAAAGAATGCTCCAGGAATGATCTGGGCTGGGAGCTGCCTGACCATTCAGAAGACGTGCCCACTCTCAGTTTCTGCTGCTCTGCCTCAGCTGGCTGGCAGGGGGCGCTGCTGTCGCACACTTCAACCAAAACAAAACAGGTTTGTTAATAAATGTAGATCAGGTTTTTCTGTATACTGTGACTTCTTTATGCTGCACCTTTCTCCGTGTGAAAAATAAAAGACTCCGGGGTCCTTTCAGGGAGTGGTGGAGTTATACTTTCTTTATAAAACAAAACCACATTTTGGTTAACTTATTTGAATCAGCGAAAATATATTGGAGATTGTAAATGTAATGCGCAGTACCTGTCCCAGGAACTGAGTTGAATACCAGATCACGTGGCGTTGGGGTGTGTAGCAGAGGTTCTAAATTAAAAATATAATAGTTCAGATTCAATAGCCTCTAAAAGCCATCTTGGTCAGAAATGAGATAATGATACTGAGTGAATGCTCTCCACACGTTGTATATGTGTTGTATATAAGTACTTTTACTTCCAATGTGCTAAATCCTAGCCTCAACCCATTCAGAAGCACCAGAATGCACATAGAAACCTATACCAAAAAGAAATTATAATTTTAAAGAAAAACGTCAGACGTCCTTGGAGGCTTTTGCATCTGAACTCTTGAATAGGAAGTACATTTTAAAAATAGCCTATATTAAAATAATCAACCAAAATGACACTGACAGAACTTCCTTAAACCCATAGTTGTTATAGAAAAAGTTGTATATGATATGGAAAGGAATTTCAAACATGTATTCTCAGTATTGCTATAAATCTCTAGGCTATACGCCATTTGAAATATTGTAAGTATTTGATGCTTTAAGCAAATGATGTTTCTGTGAAAAGAAATATATATATATATGTATGTATAGATCTGTTCTTGTTTGCTTATGGATTATATAATTATTTGTTCCTTATTCACGTAATGGACAGTGCTTTGGTAATACTGCCCAAGTCATGCCAGTAGCTCATTTGAATATGAAAATATATATTCTGTAGAGATTTAGATCTTGGGATATATCTTCCATGACTAGGCGTTGAATTGAGAGTCAATTGTAAAACCCGAAGACGAATGGAAAGCAAATTGGTGGCGATTTCGATTATTTCCTGTGAATGTTATTCAATAAAAAGGCTCGTTTGGATTCTTTAACTAATATTTGGTAGCCTGGTCCCGCCCATACTTCCTTTGATGCTACGGTCTTTTCGCGAGCAAAGTCAGTCTGGCCAAGCTGCCGTTTTAGAGCATTTTAGATTCCCCAAAAATGGGAACCAATGAGAAACGAGCTCCCCCGCCCCCGGCACGACTGAGGCGGGAGTAACGCGATGACGCAGCAGTTCTGCGGCGTTCAAACATGGTGCAGCAACAATCGTTCGACTCTGCTGTTGCAGCTGTTTTGAGAAATTTTCATGACCGGTTTTCTTTGAAAACGGAGCAGAAGTACTTAAATTAAGACATTTTCCTACTGCTTTAATGAAGCTAGCTACAATTGGTTACGTTGGCTTCAGGTTTCGTCGCTACGCATACGTCATCAGAATGAGTGTTCTGATTGGTTGTAGATTCGTCCAGTAGTATACAGAGGCATCTGATGGACAAAGGTTAAGCCCACCTCCCAGAAGGTGAGTAGTAATGTAGCTTGGCCAGACTAAGCTCCTATGAGCTTTATAGTCGCGGAAGCCAGGCTAAATATTTGGTGACTTTCTCTTTAAGTTATTATTACCAGTAGGTGGCGACCAGTAAGTGTATATGGAAGTACGTCGTTGTCGTCCACCTAAAGAATTGCTCTGGAGTTTCTATGCTCCAACGCTTCTGTTCTACAGGCGCCTAAACAATAATTAAACCTAGAGGTAAGTGAACACAAGAACATTATTAATCATGAAATATTTGACGCTAAAGTGTGTTTATTCTGAGCAAACACCTCCAGCATTAAACTCAGGTAACGTTTGTTTATTAATGTTGTAACTTACGTCACCTATCTTCGGACTCGGAAAATTAAAGATTTTTATGGTATTTTCTTTGCATTGTTTTAAAGTCAAGTTTTTGACGTCATTAAAATTGCCATTAATATGCGCATGTAAATATAGCATGTTTTCACTTAGCATGCCACCCAGCTTTAACACCAGTATAGAACTGAGTATATTAAATGTGTACTGTACACTATTCCTGTTAAGCCTTACCTTGAGGATGCTTGTACAGTAGCGGAGGTGGACTGTGACTTGTGATTGAAATAGGACTGAGTGGAGTAGATGATGCTGCAGCAAAAAAGAGGAAGGTGTGAACAATGTAGCTTGGTTTGCTGGGTCTTATCTTTTACTGTAAAATAAATATATACGACTGACTTACCAGGAAGTGACATTCTTAGCTTTAAGCTCTGTAGTAAAAAAACAAAACAAAAACGGGCCTAAATTAATTTATGATCATATTGTTTGGCGTTTCCTATTAATATGCTGAAATGATTCATCAGCCAATACACCCTGCATTTTCCCACCTTGCTTCTGGACCAGGATCGTTTCATGTCTGTCTGAGCTTCATTTGATTGCCCAGACCATTCTAGAGATTTCCCAAATCTCATGACAACATCTTTTGGCTTTTCCTGTGTTATGTTTTGTACCAAATCTGTTGAAAATTAGATGACAATTTGATACGTTACAAAGAAGTGAGGACATGAAATCTGTTATATATTCATCCCTGCACAGCATTGTCATACCCTCATCTGTGGCCATTTCAAAAGACTCTGGCGTTCTCTCAGGTAGCGGGGGCACAGGTGAAGGTGGGCTGTCTTTTTAGAGAAAATGGGAACACTTACAGGTGCTGTCTATCAGATACATACACAAACGTTCAAGCGTGCAGAATGCTCACCTTTATTGACGCTCTCAGATTCTGAGCTGGCTGGGATCACCAATGTCAACATCGCAGTGTTTTCACTAATATCTGGAAAGAAGACCATACATAGATTTAAAAATTCTTTATTTTCTTTTAATGTACTGGACCAATTTGTATATGTTGTATGGCTTGAAATGACAGTTTATGTGAGAATGGACAGAATCAGTGTTGCTATTGTTACTATAACTAATATAATTATATAATTATATGTATAACTAAAGCTTAAAATAAAGCTAAACTGAAAACTGAAAAATTTAATCTAATAAAAATGACAATAGCACATAAAATTAAACTAATATAGAAAATGAAAGCTATTACATATAAATAAATAAAAACTAACAGTATATGAAATACAACAGAAATAGCATGTGGAGGATAGACATTTAGACCTTAAGACTAACCGTTAAGTTCATCTGCCATTATAAATGACTCTAGGGTTCGCTCTGGCAAAGGAGGAGGAGTGTCTTCATCAGATGAAGGTTTACTTGCACCTTTATACAAAATATGACACAAGAAATTAGCATAAGTGATTATACATTATTAATATGTTTCAGAAATCTGTTGCTAAAACAGCCATAGGTTTTCATACCTTTGTCGTGGCAGTCATGTTTCGGCTGTTCTAACACCTGATTATTAAGCGTTAAACTAGGTATTGTGAAACAGAGGTTCTCCATCCATGCTTCCTGAATTATAGGGTCTGTAACAGGGGGATTGCTGCTAACAGGTGGAGAATCAAGCCCAAAATAAGGATCTTCCACAGTGTAGCAGACTGGGTTGGGGATGATAGGGTTGTGGTCTGTGGCAGCAGGACTGACATTCTGGTTTTCTGCACATTCTAGATGCTTCATACTTGGCATCAGTTCCTGTGTTAGGCTGATGGGATAGTTTGAGCACGCAGCGTGAGTGAGATCAGTGTTAAAGCTGGTGGATGGCTCAGTTCTTTGAGAAGCACAGGTTGTAAAGTCTTTGTAAGGAGTTGCTGCTATGAATGGACTCTGGTCTGTAGTCTGGGTCCATTCACTTATTGTATCAAGCATGTCTGTAGGATTGGGTTTTGTAGAAATGACCTCTTGACTGAATGCCTCTGGGTGAGGCTGTAGCCAAGAAGTGGCGTTGTGTGTGATGTGATTGAGTATAGGGATTTCCGTCTCATTATTCCTATTAAAACAGTGAAAGATTTTGTTATGGTCCTCAGAAATACCACAAACACCGTTGCAACGTGTCTCAGGATGTTCATCGGCGCTTGTCTGGACTAGAAATTATAAGGCATAAGGATATTATTAAGGCATAAGGATACAAATCCTGTTCGTGGTTTGAGTAGATATATTTGGTCTATGTCCATCAAACATTTTAATAGAACCAAACAAGCCTTATGTGAAATTTCCCTTTGACATGATTGACAAAAATCAATGACATTTAGATGTAAAGTGTGAATTCAAGTAGGATTTTTCTGTTTGAGAGGCATTACACAATGGGGAAAAAACCTCTTTGGGCCTGTCTCAGTACCCAGAGTTCTTATCTTGGCCACATGAGAATGCGTGTATGCAACAGGAAATAAGTGTAAAAGCCTGCCCCAGATCTAAAAAATGCTAATGCTAATCTCAGTTCCCTTGATACACACTGAATCTCCAATACCGCCTCGGTATTTGAAGCTTGGTGTAGCACATCATGTTCAGGGACAAGCATATTTAAACTTTCCAGTTTCCAGTTAAATTACTTTGATGATATCAAACAATTTGGTATTAAAAAGTGTTGCATGTTGAATTGTTGCAGAAATGTTGCATATTTTGTAAAATATTTGCTACTGCTTTTTCTTACTCAAATGCATCCCAAAACAATTTGCTTCTCCTCACCCTAGGTGTATATGACTTTCTTCTTTCAGACGGATACAATCAGACTTAATTAAAAATATAAAAAACAAGTTTTATAAAGGCAGTGAAGGGGGAAAAATGTATCCATCCATCATAAAAAGTGCTGGGGGTTAATAAAGGCACTCTGAAGTGAAGCAATGTGTGTAAGAAAAATATCCATAATTAAAACTTGATAAAGCGTAATCTCTAGCTTCCATTAAATGTCATATGGGCGTTCATGAGTGAGTGGCCTTGGAGCAGATGAAACAGGAAGTGACAAACAAATAAAATGTGTAAATAAAGCTTTGCAAACAAAATGTCAACTACATCTTTACGGCACTTTCCACAGGTAATAAAAAGTGTTACACATGACCACTTGGGTCAAATACAGGAAATACATTAGGTTAAACCACAAATGTGGGTATTGGGACATTGTTATTATCTTTAGTGATGTTAATGTAGCAGAAGTTCTTGCCACACATCAGCTTTAAAGTGATAGTGATAGGCAAAAATTTAAATGTATTCACTTGCAGGAGGAAATGGTCAAAGAATGATAGTTTGGGGGGGAACTAGTCTTTTAAAATCTGTATAAAGTGTATTAAAGTTCCCTAATACCTGTGCCCAGTTTGAAGCAGTGCTCTCAAGCCTGTCCCAGTCTCTGATTCAGAGTCGCTGAAATCCGAGAGCTCACTTCCACTACTTAAGGTGACAGGAGAAAGGGGAGCTGGGACCTGATTCGTGATTAAAAAAAAAAAAATGTTAATTGAACAACACAAAAAAAGGCTGCATGCCACTGTTGTATAATGTGTCAAAACTGTGAAAACCAGCAAAATCTGTGAGAAATGAAATGATTTATAAATTACATAAAAAAAGAGTGAGTAATAATAACCTCTGTGTTTGGTTCATCCATTGCTGCCAGATATTTCTCAAACAGCAATTTGATGGTCCTGTATACAAGCTCATATTGTTCCTAGGAGGAGAAGAAAGGATCATTTTGTAAATTGGTTTTTATTGATTATGGCACTTTAAGGAGAAACTAAGTTGGTTACCTTAGTCTGAACCACAGAGGGTCTCTGTGTGCGCATGTCCTTCACCAGTTCAAAGATATTGAAATTCTCTGGTATCATCTAAACCAGATCAGCACCACGTCAGACTATATAGATGATATTTTGTCGGTATAATGAAAGCTTCAGTAAGGTGTTTTGAACTCTCACCTGTCTCTTCAGTAGATTCCAGGTGTAGTCAATGGCACACAATGCACCTGTTCTTCCACAGCCTGCACTGCAAACCCAAGAGTTTCAAGAGAATGAGCCACAGTGAAAACACAACTCCCTCTTCTCACAACTTAGATCCCTTGAGAGTAGTATATGAGTTGCAGTTTGCTACGTAACACTGCTGTGTGGAGTGATGAAAAAAAATGATTTGAAGTCACAAACTTTTCAACACTAATAATTTAATTACACTGTTGAAGGTAATCTTTAGCTTGTCTTAAAACAAATATCCAATTGTTTTTGTTGATGTGAAGTCATTGTTACTCAGTGCAGAAGCTTGTTGTTGGTCAACCACCTACACATTTCCTGTGTAAAGGTTGAAGGTGAGCAGTTTACATGGTTACCGTTGCAAATAATCTGTTTGTATCTGTGTCTTGCCTTCATTTCCACCAAATTTTGACCATGGCCACAATATGCCCTCAAATTAGATTTACTTTCAAAGGCAGGCATTGCAAAATCAATTCTAACAGTTAGTCCCAGCAAGTATAGGCGTTTACCTGCAGTGAATACAGATGGGAATCTCATCATGATCCTGGTAGATCCTCATGTCCTGCAGCAGCTCCAGGATGGGAGGAATGGAGTCGGGTACTCCGTGATCCGGCCAGTTCACGTAATGCAGCTGCTTCAGTGTCCGAGACACCTGGAAATAACCAATGTAGTACAGACTGTTTGTTTTTTCAAATAACCTGGTTTATAGTCAGTAAACCACTACATATTGGTGGTTTTCTTTCACCACTACACAAAAAATCTGCTGAAACGTAAGCACCTGTCTGTCTTTGTTTGTTCCACTACAATGTCCGCACCATCTCTGAAGTGTTTGAGTGTTGTACACTCTCACGCAATGACATTTTCAAGAAGGAAAAAACATGTCGTATGGACGAGTCGTAGGTAACCACAACATAATGTTCAACCTAAAGCAGTGTTTTTAAAGCTCACTGAACTTGACTGAAGTGTGAACACATCAGGGATCAGTTTATAAAGCAGATGTTAAATGGCGAACAATTAATACAATGGTTTTATTTTAATGTACAATCTTTTTGTATAAACTATAAAGACTGTTATTCAGTGCAGTGAAGTTTAGATCAAAGAAATGTTACTTACTTGTTTAAATGTCACCTTCAGCGTCCGTGTCAAATAATCTCCCTTATTCTCGTCAGACTCCTAGGTAAAATCAAACATGCTCATTGAATCATTAATCTGCTAATAATATTTTAGCTCATATTATTCAATAGTTAGATTTAAAGATAAAAACAAGCGCTAAAAGGTGCAGAATGTAAAACCCTTGTACATGACATTAATTTTTTATGGGATGCACCAATAAATATATTAATATAAACTATTTTATCTAAATAAATGAATAAATAATAAACTACAAATAAACTTTTTAAAAGTGCTACAAGGGAATTATTCAAGCATCCAGCACAATATTGTAAAGTACAATATGAAACTTTCAAATGCATTTTTGAGATTTCCTAAACATTCCATTTAGAAGTTTTATTACATTACTAGGCCTGGTTTCACAAACAGGGCTTATCTTAAAATTAGGATTAGGCCATAGTTCAATTAGGACATTTTAGGCAGTTTTATAAACATTCCTTAGATAAAAGCAATTATTGTGTATACAGTTTAGGATCTGTCAGTGCTAGTTTCTTTCAGTTGAACCGGCTCAGATTTACATTTAGTCTAGGACTAGGCTTAAGCTACTGGTAGTTTTCTGCCTGGACATTATCTGATGTTATCTTCATAATACGGTTTAAACACATGATAAATCAAACCAAGAATTGCTTCATGTTAAAACCAACTTTTCTAAATGCAGATGAAATTTTTGTTTGTTATAAATTAGATTAGATTTAGATATGATTCAACTTTATTGTCATTACACATCGAAATGCACTTTAGGGCTAACCAGGAGTGCAATAAGCAGCAAGTACAGGATAAAGGTATAAGTTATAAGTGCAAGCAAGGTGATATGTACAATGATAGGGAAAACTATGGGTATAAGTTACAAGTGCGTGTACTAAGAACACAGTATACAGGTTATTGACCAAAGGAATTTACAGATGGATAAGTATAAACAGTAATATACAGGATAGGAATACAACTAAATGTCAACTTATTAAGAAAACATAGTGATTTTGTGAAAGAACGCGTTTTTTTTTTTTTGTATCGTGCTTACTGGTTAAAGATGTTGTGCTTTAGATACTGAGAATTAGGGTTGAACAGATGTGTGTGAGCACAAATAAAACAGGGAAACAGGATAGGAAGTGTGGTGTGAGTGAGGAAAGAGGTGTTTCTTACGTAGTAGATGGTAAAGGGCTCACACACAAACACATCAGCCTTTGACTTCGGCCAGTAACGCTCACATTTTTTCTGAAAGAAAGAGGAAAAGCAGCATTCAAACTCAACTGCTCCCTTCTGTCTACGCTGTAAAAATGTATACGCTGCGTGCAAGGCAACACTGTCATCTGCATCAAATATTTTAAAAGGGTGGGAGCTCAAGATAAAAAAGAAGAAAAAAAAGAAGTAGAAGAAAATGTCAAGCTTGATGCATTGCCTCACCATTCTGAGGCAAGAAGGATGTGGTTAATGAAAATGTTTTCTTTTAAACACAGTGACTATCAGCATTTCTCTTTTAACACACTGTTAGTTACAACTTACTCTTCCCATTTCAAACTCCCGGCAAGCCATCACAATAACCTGTAGAGACATAGGCATTTAGAGGTCTGTGAATGTTTCTCCTTTGAATCTGACCAAAGCTCATCTAGCAGGTCGAACCTGTTTTCTACAAGAAGTGGAATGTATGTGAAATTGTCAAGCTCTCTCACCTGTACGTTGTATTCCCACAGCATCCTCCAGAAGTCGAGTACAGTGTTTGGCAGCGGGCCTTGTGTGGCGATATACGCCCTAGTACCCAACACTCCCTGAAATAAATACAGAACACATGGCAATCCTCCGGAATAGCACTGATATTTCGCGAGTTGACGTTTAAGCAGTGTATAGTTCATTTTGTGTATAGCGTGAGATCTTTCTTGCGCTTACTTACCTTAATGAAACTAGCATTGATGTAATCTGTGTCATGTTTGGATGTGATGAAGGAGAGCTTTACTCTGCTGTGATCGACTGTGAGAAAATACAGTTGCACATATTCAAAATCATCACCTTTTTATGGTTTTCAAATAAATGCTATGTTTACAAATCTTGTTTTAATCTCCTACATTGCTATCCGTGTTTGTCTTTGCCATGGTCTTATTTGATACAGCGCAGTATTGTATGCGTTTTCATTTAGAAAATGTGTTTAGAGCGTTTGTTCTTCTACAGTATTTCCTGCCAGATGTTGACTAGACATTTCAAGAACTTTTTAATGATTTTGAGCACTGTATGACATTTACATTTATACATGTTTCAGACCATTTTCTCACTTTTGTATATGACTTACAAATAAGGAAAACCGCAAGGGGAGGTAATACAGTGAGAAGTGCTAGCTATACAACTTTTCAGCCACCTTTCAGAATAGTACACGCTAGAACAGGAAGAGATTAAGAAATAGGACATACTTTTTTTGCAAGTGAATGTTAAAAAACCCTGTTGATTGTAAATGGTTTAACTGTCAAATGTATGTTTTTTTTAAATTATTGTGTAATTTGCAGTGGAAAGCAGTACAATAACAGTCCCACTGTTCACATAAATCTATTTTAAATTACCAAAATGGCGTTACACTGGTTGTCTCTGTGTATGACCATGTATGTGCAAGCGTTAAACCTTATTATGGACGAGCAATTTAAAATTCATCATGGTTTTTTAATTTTGCTACCTGTATTACAGTAGTTATCGGTATATTTCACAGTATAAGTGCAGATTTAGGTGCTTCAGGCTGACTGGTGTTTTAACATTACATAACTTCATGAAATGTACGGTTATGTTGTAAATACACATCAATCAATATGACATCCCATGTGTATTTTTATGCCAATTTTTTTGACTACCATATCTGCAGCTTCTTTTTTTTTCCTATTTTGCAGCAAAGGTCAACTTTTTAAACATGCTATCGGATATTACCATACTTGACTATTGTTATTTGTGTATTATTTTTCATCAAAAATAGCACAGTGCAACATATTATAGTACAGTCAAACGTCAGATGTGATACTCACAGGGAACAATGTCTTTATATCTGTTCTTTTTCACATTGTCTTGTTTGTCCGCAGCTGTGGTGGGGTATGTCTTCTCCGCACGGTATTTGGTAGACTGTCTCTTCAGTTTCTGTTTTGACCAAGTTACATTACATTCAGATTTTTTTGCAATAGAACTTTTGTATTGTTCTGTCATTTTATTTTTGTTTTCTGCTTATATTGCAAATACTAAAATAAAAAGTGAAAAATCGAGGGCAGAAATTGTAATACTTGTATTATTTCAAAGACAAAGCAAAATTATTCTCTTATTTTCCATGTATTTGACTTCTAAACTAATATGAGATTAAAAGACTCAAGTTTGAAGCCCTGTGGTTAAGATCTGTGAAAACTAGATAAGTCTGGCTGTGTGTGAGAGAGTGAGTGTGGCTGTGCATGTGGCATCTCTCTCCTGCGCACAAGCACCTTGATCTAGACTTTCCGACCACAGCTGAGCTCACGAGAACCTTATAAGCACAATATATCAAGCTAAGTAATTTTGTGTGGAATCTCTGAGTCGAAACAGTCAGGACTGCGTATGAGGAACCAGCCCAACCCACTGTGGAAAACCCTCATGTTCTATCTTCTGATAGTTTTGGACCTTTCTCTGCATATACGTCTCTTGCGTGGGCATAAATTGCAGGCCAGCATTGAGAACCAGTAGTTCTGTCCTCGTTGTGATGGTAACTTAGGGTTTCCATGCTCTGTGAATAGACCGTTTCTCTTCCTGTAAACACTTTATTTGTAAGGGACTTAAATCACTATTCTAGCAGCGGTTTGACAGAGATAATAGAGCAGAAAAAGTTGCTTCTGAAAGTGCTTTTTTTTTGTTTTTTTTGTTTTTTTTTAGCAGAGAAGGAAGAGACCACTTCATGCGTTTGTGATAGCAGACGAGGTCTCACTCATGGCTTGTTTTCACATTGAGAAAATAAACACTTTGCAGCCCCTGATGACTGTAAAAGACACTCTGTAGCGTTCAGGTTGGACTAAAGAGCATGATTTGTTCTGTGGCACACGATAAAGCTGTAGTGGCAAAGACAGCCCTAAACTGCTTTGGTACTTCAGGGTTTAGCAAAAATGTAGAATGGCATTTCAGCTGTAGACGTAAGAGCAACATATCTTGGTGATGAAATTCTAAGTCTTAAAATTGGAGTGATGGTGGTTGTATGCCTGCCCAGTGTTGTTTCCTCCTTTTACAGCAAGGGTTTTATAACATTCTGATGCTAATGACCCCAAATAACCACAAATTATACTTCCTAAAATATATTGCTGAATATTCTCCTTTACAGACATACACTAATGTAATCCTCTTTAGTCACAGTAGTTTTTGTAATGCTGGAATATAATTTTCAAATTTGTTGCTGAATATAATGTATATAAAACTATCTCCCCCAGTTTGGAAACCTCTAATGTAGAGAATATTCTGGCTAAGATGAAGTGACTAAAAGTTCCCCTTCAGAATATTTTCCTCATGATGTTACTTTGTAGACTCTAAGAAGCACACTTGCTGTTCCTTAATCGCTTATGTACTGTAGAAGAACAGCGTGGTACTGGCGACTCCATTGCATTGAGTTTATTTCCTAGTGAACACTGATATACTTTTTTATTTTTTTTGCGTTGGATTCATTTAGGTGAAGAAATAGCTTATGTACTTCTATTTAAATATAATGTCCTTAAATCAGCATGCAGAGAGACACCACAGTGCTATTTGAAAACCACAGTCCATCTATCACTGCCTGACATCCTGTTTCACTCTTAAGTGCACTGCTAGCTGATTTGGAGTGTCTTGCAAGTAAATGTATATAATAATAAATGTAAATAATCATAACAACAACAAAAAAATCTTATACGAATGTGCAATATTTGTGTATTATTTACTTTTGTGTTGCTAAGTTTGAGACTGTGCCAGTGACAGCTCAGGATGGGTCATGGGTAACTTCCTCTCAGACACTCACATGGAACATCTAACAGTTGACATTGAATGAGGGGAATAGCATAAGTAGGTTATTTTAGAAACAAATCTAAGCAGAAGTGAGACATAGCGACTACTTCAGGGTCCAAAAGTCCCTTGTTGTAGACAGTCATCCATAATCAATAATAAATTTGTTTGGTAATAAATAACCAAACCAGGGTAAAACCAATTGTACAAAAGCCTAAAGTAAGAGGCGCTCTGTTAGAAAGAGGAAGTCCACACTTTACCATTTAAGCCATTGCCTCAACTCACTGCCCAGACATGTTTTATTTTTAGCTTACTTTTGGCACATTTTTATTGTCGCTGTTCATTTATTTACAAAGTTTCACATAGCCAGACACACATTGCAAATAATGTCAAAGTAAAAAAAAAAAAAAAGGTTGTTTTTAGCTTAGCATACAGCTACTTCATCCAGGTGTATCTTGGCATCTTTTGCAACGTATGCGCTGTCACATGACTTGAATCTGAGAATGCATTCTTTTCTCGAACGAAACACTGACATTGTTAATAACTTACCAAAAACTCTCCGGCAAAGCCGTTCTCTGTCCCTTCCTCTTCTGCTTCCTTGCTGGCGATTTTGGCCAATAGGTCCCTCAGAATGTGGGTTTGGGCGTCCATGGCATGATGTGTGATACAGCAGCTTCTTCCTTCATGTCAGAGATAGGGGAGATCGGTGGGCTTCTGAAAGGAGTCCATCTTTCACTTTCTGCGTCTCTTGTATGTCTGTAGCTGAGTTGAGGAACTGTGCAATGTGGCGTCACGGAAGCAGTGGCAGCAGCAGTTCACAGGTTCTGTGGTCAACTCAAAGTATCACTGTGACCCTCTCCGCCCTCCATCTCTCACTTCAGTTTGTCTCGCTTTTTTCATTGTTGCATATGCATTTGCTCTCTGTATGTGGCCTTCTCTTTTTTTCTGCCTACTTGTTTCTTTCTGTCCAACACTTTGAAGCGCAAGGTCTAGAGTCCATACCCCCCACACAGGAAGCTTTTGTGGGTGGGTGTGTATGTAAAAACAAAATTGTCACTTGCTTCATTGCTGAAAGCAGCCAAGCCAGTCTGATGACATTTAAAACAGTTGTGGATGAACTAGAATTCAGAAAATGTTTAAATGTCATCAGACTAGACAGAGATACTGTACTGTACCTGACATATCAGGCAGTGACAAAAGTGTCCCCATTGCAATGTGATTTGCTTAAAATTATATTTAAAACTCTTTTTTTTTCTCTCAAAATGTAATATTTTACAATTCTTGTATTCTTGTATAACAACAAGTTGTCACACAAGATATGTGTCTCTTTAAAATGTATTAATTTAGGTTTTCCCCCAAAAACGTTAGGTTAAAAGTAATCTAAAATAATAGGATAACCAAGCTGATATAAAAAGGCAAAGAACCTAAAATAATAATAAAACATATTAGTAGTAACGTTGTTTCTGACAACATGAAGTGCGTTAAATATTACATTACATCACAATTTACCAAAATAGGTAAGTCTACCATCTAGTGGCTGGTTAGTTCAATTACATTTAAAGTTACTTTTTCATGAGTTTTTTTATTTTTTTATTGCTGTCTATGATCTTCTCCTTTGTTGAAAGATGCTATATTCCAGCTATACAAATTCCTTTATATACAGAACTTTCTAAACTCACCAAAAAAGGTTTGATTCTCTGTATTATAATTCTTATTCTTTGAAAGTTTTTTGCATGAAAAGTGCTCTTTCACTAAAATGTAGTAAAGGCTGCTTTTTTTTATGTATATTGGACATACAGCATGTCAGCATATTGAGATGCTATTTGAAAACCACATTTGGTCCGCTTTACATCCTGTTTCACTCTAAATAGCTTGCAACAAGGGGCTTCAACATGAAACATATAACTTTCACTCTCTCGTGAACAGCATGAAGGGCCTGTACATACTGCTTTTAGCACAGAGTAAGTCTCTTTCTACTGATCTATTTACGGGATTTTTGTGTTTATCAGCCTTGTATTTTCTATATTCATGTTTTTTTTAAATTAAACCTACATTTCCTATCAGAATATAATTTTATTTGTAAGAAGACCAGCGTTGGCATGGTTTAAGTTATAATACCTGCAGTTTTACAAACTGGGATGACATGACTAATATACATGACACGCCAAATTGTTGGACTACTTTTAGACAGGAAAAATGTATCTTGTCAATGCATCATGTGATCATGTTAATGCATTTTAATGAACTGAACTGGCACCAAAGGTCTAAACGTCACAGTGAAACGTAAGTAAGGACAGATTATTTCTTCTCTATTGTGAGTGACACACATCTGAGTGAAACAGATTATCAAGTGTAGGACAGGGACTTGATTATAACATCGGATATTGATAGAATTTTGAGATGTGGGCGATGCCCTTAAAAGCTGAAGCAAATGAACCGAAGCTTCCAGGCGTGGCTTTAAGCAGACTATATAATTAGAGAAATCCTGTATACCTCACCAGAGAAAAGTCATATCCACTGAAAGGTTCAGGTATGGCATTAAAACATTAGGAGGTCAAAATATAAAAGAAGAGAGAGAAAGAAAGAGAAAATACATAGGATTACTTTTTATTTTATGCCGACATTTAAGTGCGTTTGAATAAAACAATATTTTTTGATAATCTACTTTGATTATACAGTATTTAAAAATGTAACTTTTTTTCTCTTTAGTAAGTGTGCAGTTTAAATGTGATAATACAAAGATTCAAGCCACAATTGGAAGCACATTGACTATTACCTGTACCTACAAAACAAGCCAGTACCGATTTAGCAAGAAGTACTGGTGTGCTGGAGACTCCAGATCCTCATGTGAAGTTCTGATGGACACAGAAGGATTCACACACGCTGCGTACAGAACACGGGCTCAAATCATTGATGGAGTTTCTAGAGGCCTGATTGTAAATGTAAGAGATCTAAAGTTAGATGACAGTGGGATATACTGGGTTGCGATTGACAAAATCTATGCTGATTTAATGACACGGATACAAGTCACAATAACAAAAGGTAAGACTTTATTTCATCATCGTATAGAGTGTGATTAAGCCAATCTAAATCATTATTTGTCCAGTGCACTTGGAATTGTTTACAGTACGAAATCTCAATTTTTATTTCAGAGGCTGTTAAAAAACCGAACGTTTGGCCTCTCAGTTCCCCAGAGATGACTTGCTGGGGTCAACCATCTGTGTTTCGCTGTAGGAGTGAGAGAGGAACAGATGTGCGGTACACTTGGTACAGAGTTGGACACCCAAACAACATTTTCCTGCACCATTCCACTGATCTCTTTCTCTATTGTTCAAACATCACTGAAGACAGTCAGATTTTCTGCTCGGCCTTTAATGACGTCAGCAGCCAGAACAGCGAATATGTTTCTCTGCAACTACTTCAATCTGCAGAAAAGGACTGTGTTTATCTAATCTCATCAAACGGTGAGTTTAACCTGAACATTGATTAAGTATTTGTTTTTACATTGCATTCTGGAGTCCTTGATTCTGATTGGTCAGTTGTGCAATGCAGTGGGGCAGTTAAGGTGCATTTACACCAAGGACAATGACGCTTAAGATATAGGCTAGTTTTTAAAAAATCGTTCTTAAAAACCGTCCCTCGAGAGGAGCCTGGTTTAGAGGTTACTTCTCAAACCGAAGGCTGCATCATACCGAGTACTTCTTAGTTCAGTTCTTCAGAGGCTTGTAGCCTAGTGCTCCATTAAAGGACTCCTATTATGCAAAATTCACTTTTACATGTTGAACATAAAATGTGTGTTGGCAGTGTTTGTACACAACCACCCAATATTGATAAATATTGTCCCGCCCACTCCTTTTTTTTGAATCCCTATAAATTATGACATCACATTTTTCAAGCCTATAGTATTAGCAGACATCCTTATGGAACAAAAATCCTGCCTAAACTATTTGAAATAAAAAGCTTGTTGAATTTCACAAATCGAAAAAAAAATACATT
>JAUMHG010000072.1:10497447-10517621 GCA_032359395.1 Enteromius anoplus | reverse complement strand
TATATATATATAGAGAGAGAGAGAGAGAGAGAGAGAGAGAGAGAGAGAGAGAGAAATATAATATATAATATTAAATATATAAAAAAAAATTCCCCCTATCATTTATGCCAATCTATTAGGAGTTTCACTATAATTTGCAAGCTTCAAAAAGAAATCTTAAAAGATATCCATATGAATCTAGTAAGTATTCTGAAGAGATATGATCATTTTATATACTGAATAGATTTTGTTTTGCCTTTTATTCAGTAAATTATGACAGAATATCTTGTAATAATAGTTCAATATCTGAACTAACCCTTGAAAGTCTTACTACCCTGCATGTCTAAACTTGTCAAGACACCCCTCCTCTTCCAAATAAGAGTATAAAGGCTTTTGCAACAAAGGGGCAGTTAAAAATCTGATTCATTTTTTTTTTCTTCAGTAATCTTTATTTTGTCATATGGAAAAATGGTCTTTAAAATAGTGACCAGGTTGTCAATTCCTTAAATTTCGCGATCCACAGAATAAAGGCTGCAAGAAAATGAGGGTAGGTAAATTTTCATTTTAGGGCGAACAGTTCCTTTAAGGTTCCTGAATGTCAATTGGTAAACCTTCTACTATTCTACTAGTAAACAGTTGCCAAGTAAAGAAAAACAACCCAACCATTTTATTTAAACCAACACCAACTACAAATTTAGATCAGAGAATGTTTCAATTTGTTTTGGATATTTTGCAGACGTACAAATGCTGGAAACCAAAGCAGCCCTTACATCACTTACTCCTCCTCCTTCATACTTCTAAGTCTGATACAAAGAAGCGTCACGAATCATCGCAAAATTCCAATTTAGCCACAATATTCCAGCATAGCTTCAGCAGCGTCCTCCAAAAAGTAACGCGTCGGTGTGTTCTGTTACATTTGTAACGCTTGTTGGTTCACTAGCTAAACTATATGGGCTGTAATCATCCATCAGCACAGTAACAAGCACTAACCTCGATCCGCTTCACTTTCTTCCACTTGTTACTACGCCATACGCCATTCACTCTTTGTCGGGATTCCCCTTCATTTCCCAAAGCTCTTCCCGCATTCCACACTCCGATTCAATGGGTTTTACTTGATCCTGTCGAAGATTCCTGATCACATCCAACGCTCCGCTGACAGTCTGCTGAACACAATGAGAAGGAGGGATAGGGCTTTAAACAGCTGTTTCCAAAATGGAGTGATCCCACAGCCAATCACACTCCGTTCTGCTCTCTTACCAATAACAACACCTCGCTCTGTTCACGCGGAAAAGATTGTGCGCCGAGCAGCAACTTTGAGTAATCTGCATGTTGAAATGTTTGTTTTAAGGAAGATATAGGAAAAGGGAGCAAGTTTCCAAGCTGCAGTACGTGACTGCACCCTCACAAAATTACCATGGTAACCAGTTTCCGCCAAAACTAGCATGCTACAGTGATTGTTTCTTATTTGTGAAAATGTTTGTATTATGAAAACTTGTCAGCAAAAATGAACAAACTCAGCTTTGTAATTCCTTAATAATATACTTTAAAAATATAATGTAAGGTGTTTTACTATTTTTGCAGGATTTTATGGTATTTTCCAGACATTTCCCAGCTATATGAAGAAAGGAAGTGTGCTTGTGGATGAAGTTTCTATCAGATGGTGAATGTCTCCATCTTCTGGTGAACTCCGTACTACACAGCACTTCTTTTAAAAATAACTTCATTCCTTAAACTTTGAAAATGAATCATCTTTATTGAATGTTTCACAAAATATTTAAATAAGATATGTCTACAATACTGACTTTAAACGTAAGGCTTAAAAATAAGGCATAAAATGTGCTCAGTGAGACAAAAAATAAAATTACATCCCTTAAAGCCTAAAATTGAACAGTTATCTTTGCAAGGTGTATACCACATTAAAGGTTAATATTCATTTGAACAATTTGGCAAATGACAATATACAAACACACACTGTGAATTAGCCACTTAACTTATATACTGTGTAGTTGATAAGTGTAATGAGCTAACAGACCTCAGCTTCATCTATGCTGTACCACTATCTGATGTCTTTAAAGTTTATCATGTAACTTATAATGACTACGGTTTTGCGTGTACAAAAATGCAACACACACTCACGAAGAGTAAAAGGCATAAATAAGGGAAACAATATTCTGGAGCGGTCCACAAATTGGAAACAAACATGGTCATTATTTCATTCTCTGTATGATAAAATAATCTTTTGTAGTGAGGCTTTTAAATTTTAAAATTGCATATTGTTATTGCTTTGGATATAAGTGACACGAGCCACTATCTCCAATGTGCAATCTAAATCTTTTATTTAATTAACCTTTCTAAATACCTAATTTCCCCTTCACCGTCAATTAAGGCAAGCAATATTTGATTTGTGACATGAAATAATAGTGCTGAGCATTACACTAGACATTTAAATACTTATTGTAACAAATACAGACACATATTAAAACCCAAAGATGTGAGTAATGATTTTGAATCACGTTTTTTAAAACACATGGTAACCAGGTTAAGCCAAAGCAATAAGAATATACCCAGCATCTAAAAAGCCTTCTGTACTAGACATTGGAAAGTCAGACTCATCCGGTGACCTGTCAATACACAGTTGGTCATAGCTAAACAAATGTTTCAAAAAAAGCCATTGCACACTGCCCGGAGGTCAGTAACAATAATAAAGTTGGGAACGTAGATGTCTGAAGGAGTCCTCTCCATGTGCGCCAGCTTGCTCTCCCTGAAAAAGCATAGAGTCTGGCAGAACGACGCCCTCCAGAGGATCAGGCTGACAGAACTCCACCACAAACTCTTCCTCAGCTTCCAGAAGCGTTCTGGACCAGGCAGACATGTCAAGTCTTCCAGCCACCCCTCCATACTCTTGTGGCAGCACAGACTGAGGAATGACTCGATGGAGAGAGGCCAAGTCTGAACCATGCAGGACATACTGTTGGGAGAAGACAGGCCCTTGTTTCTAGTATTATTGCGTTAGAAATGTCTGTTTGTACATTTCAGGATAAGAAGTCGGTTACTTACCCTCTCTGCCATTTTCTCTTTGAGAAATGGCTTAATTATTGCAAAAATACCCTTGAAGATACGTGGTTCATTTATAATGTTTACAGCCTTTATTCTGATTGGGAAACCATCCTGAAACACAAAAGAAGCAGTCAGGAATCAATGACTTCATCGTAAATAATCTGTGGGCTACTTTTTAAACGTCTTACCTGAAGAATACCGACGACTTTCTTTGCCAAAAGCGGTCCTGGATTAGAGGCTTGAGAGAGGCCAACTCCTGTATAATCCACCAGGATAACTATTCCGTTCACTTGGGTTTCCTCAGGCTGAATCAGCTTCTCTAATGTCAAATAAATAGCCCGAATGTTGTCCACAAATGGGTAATCATTAGGCTTCCATTTACCTAGGAAGGCAAAAGGCAAGAAAAAATGTTTGTTGTAAAATGTTTCTTTTCATGTTAATTATAACATGTTTGTATGCACGGATAAATAATTCATAACCAAAAGAAAAAAATGCAATATTTAAAAAAAAGAAAGAAAAGCAGAATTCTGTTTAAATTGAGGCACAGTTCCAAAAGGCTTTAATGTATCATAATTCAAATCTGAGAATTTCTGAGGACTTGCTAAAAAACCTGTTGTACAGAATCTTCTACATCTTCACAATATTCTGTATGTTTTAGTAAATAAAAACCATTTTAGTATAATTCTAAAAACGTCAATCTTCAGGTCTTGGTATTTTTGCTGCAAAATCTTTACTGATTTTTATGACGTATGAATGACTTTTATATTGTATTATTTTAAGATGAACATTTTCTGGACTTAAGCAACTTAAATTACATTTTTTTAGACAAATGATTATGCATTATATGTTTTGCACCTTGAAAAGAAAAATACAAAGCTTTGACCATGAAACCACTTAATATAATCTTATTGGGAGATATAGAATGACAACTGAAGGGTGCATTTATTTACAGTATTTCTGCGGGAAGAAAATGTCATTTCATTTCATCCCTAAAGCACCTCCTGCTGGCTTAGAATATGTTTGCATTCGCTTGTTATCAAAAAGGTAATCTCTAGAAGGTCTTAGCTGTTGTTATTGATTTTATTTGGATGTCTACCTGGAAGATAAGTTAGGGTTAGCCAGGGTTAGTCTTATGTCAGGTTTCACATAGTTATTGTTTAATTATTCATTAATCTGACTATATGATTTGGATTTTATGTCTGATTAGGTCTTCAGCATTACCTGGTCGTAGACACAGTATGTAACGTCCATGAGGGTCTGGTCTGGGCAGGACAGTGAGAAAACCCAGATCTAGGACGTGCTTCACTGTGGAGGGCTTCAGGTCCTGAAACACCTCAGGCCAGGCTCTCCGGCTGGCATGATAATTCAAGAGCAGCTGAAGGGCCCGGTCATAATCAAACTTTCTGGCTCTGAGGAAACGCAGCAGGAATGCATCGTCTAACCTTGTCCTCAGATTGGGGTGGTCTTTTAGTATCATATCTCGTAATGCCTGGACATCCCGGAGCCTCCATTCAGGCTTCTCCTGCAGCTCTTCCCGTGCCTTGGCCACAAGTTCAGGAGTCAGGGTGCAGGCATAGATGGGAGGGGGAGGAGCTGGGAAGCCTACACCTGCCACTGCTTCCCTTGGCGGGCCAAGATCAATGTGACCATTTTGGTCTGCCATGGGCTATCGAAATGTTGTGTATAGAAATATGCAAATCTCATTAAATATAAAATAATGCAAATGACAAGCATAAAGCAGTTTATGGGCAATTGTTAATAAAGAAAACGGACAATATGCAATAGTGCATTTTTAGCAAATTTTAAACAATGTCTCAAAATAATACAATAAAGAAGTACAATAGAAAATTTACAGTAAATAAGGAATAAATAAGCATTTTGGATATTGATTCAGCTTAAAAATGATTAATTATATAACTAAGTCATTTACTGTACAACGTCTTGGAAACTGTATAAGCTCTTATTAAGGTAGTACGGAAGTATTTTCAATTCCCTTCAATACACTAGTGTGAAAATCAATCATGTTTGTTGGTAAATGCTAGATTTTTGCTGCTTAATACTTATACAGTGACAATGTACCTCTTTCCCGTGACCAATAAATTATTCTTGGTCTTATTTTCTACTGTATTTTCTAAATAAGATATTTTATGAAAAAAAAAATTGTAGCTGAACTTACATGCTTAAACATTAACTGCACTATTACATGAATAAGGAAAAATAAAAAAAAATAACGTTAATATCTGATGTCAGAACCATAGCTAAACCAATGATATATCATCTAGGCGCTCCTGTAGTGCTCATAAATTACAGTAATAATTGCATATATGAAAGACACGTTTGGTATTCTAAGATGCTGAATGATTACATTTATTCTAATAGATTCGGTTTTCCCAACGTTTAAAGGCCGTTTCCCCTTCACGTGAAACTAAACAGGAATCAAACAGGGAACATAATACAGAACCTACCTAAGAAATCCGCAATCAGTTCCGTGTACAGGTCGAAGCCGTTCTACCATTGGTCATTCTGTATCATGTGATGTATGACGAAAGACATCCCGTAATGCCGAAGAGAGTGTAAAACCTAGATATGTCCCAATTAATATGCAGAGGCAATTATAAACAAGGAGTTTGTAGACTCATATACTGTGATCTGTAAACGCTTTGATTTTATGACGGTATCAAAACATTGCTCGGATTGTTTTAGCATCTATACAGCGCAACATTGGCTCAACCAATGGGGAGGGTTTTGAGGCGGGACTATGTGTTTTTTGACCAATTACAGCAGACACAGCAAGTGTTCGGAGCAGAGCCTTTTAGATAGAGATGGCTCTGGTTCGAGGTAACAGGTAAGGCAAGAGGGTACAGGGACAGGCGTTGATTTAGGTTATAAATATCGACTTATACTTTTTATGTGCTGTTAATAGGCCTCCTTGTCACATTCTGACCCACCCAAGTACCCTAGGGTTATTATATAAAAAATGTTGAATTAGGCTACATCTTGAACTCTACTTGACACCAGGTTTATTGAATTATAAATGTGATTAACGTGAGGTTCATTCAGTAACTGGCTCATCTGGTTATATCATTCTTGACAAAGATTTCTTAAGAGAAACTATCAGTAAAGGCGCCTGCTTTATGAATTGTTTTATTGTCTGTTATCAGTGTTGAGAAGCACACACCCCCAGCACTAAAAATCCTTGACCATTCTCTGCCACGTACACTTACTTTTATCATCTTGTTTTGAAGCAGGTTTTACGACTGGAGAGAGGATTATGAGCCTAAAAAGTTCTTTTGAAAAAAATTGGGAAGGAAATACTGTATGCATGATAACAATTTAGGTGCCTGCTGAACAATAAATAAATAAATCATCTTAAACTATTCTTAAAAACTTGTTATTAGGCTATAACAGCTTGTGTGACCTAAAGATAAGATAAAAAAATATAATTATAGAGATATGAATGGAAAGAAACAACAGCACACTTTTATGTAAAAATATAGCCTTGACATTTAATATCAGTTCACATTGCAAGTTTGAAATTACTCTTCTCCCTGAAGGCAGTCATTGTAAATTGGCAGTAAATGACCAATAAGTAAAACTGTAAATGTGTGTGACATTCTCTTACTGTATGTATACATACACATCACTATATAGTTTCTGTTAAGGGGTTGAACAGGAGATAGAAATGTTTTTAATCCTAAAATCATGACATAAAATAGACTAAATCCATTTATGAAATAGGAAATCGTTATATTTACAATTGTAGTATGGCACAAACAGAAAAACATGAAATGCACATACTCTTAGCATACATAAAATAATTACCAGCATTTTGGTAAATAACAATATTTCCAAGGCACAAAATGTTATGTATTTCATCAGGCTACTGTAAAAGTACTATAAGAGCCAGAAGCAAGCCGTTAAAATACTGTACAATAAAACAAACATCCGATCACATTCAGGCCTGCTGTAACATTTATGGAATTTAAACTCTCCTTGAAAGAAGAATAAAACTTGCATAGCCTTTGTATAATATGGTCCTTTCTGACTTTTTGAATTTAGTTGTGACTCCTTGGGTAGTATAAATATGCACCACTAGTTCATTCTATAACATACATACAAACTAAAGAGATATATATATAAAGTGTGATTGGTGCACACCTATATACTCAATTATTTAGGTCTAAAGTCCTTAAAATAGGAAATTCTGAACAATTTCACATAATCTTTTTTCAAAAAAACGTAAAGTTAACAGCTAGTGAATAAAAATGTCAGTGTTACCAAGTCCAGATGCCTATGAGAATGAATTGTCACACTTAGCACAGCCTATTCATATTACCAAGTTAAATAACTTGATCTGCAATTCTCTGTGCACTTAGATGGCCTCTTGTTTGGTGATGGTTGGTTGTGGGATGGAGCTTGGCTGCTTGGGCACTGTGGCTATAACCCCCGGTGCCATTTTGTAGTGATCAGAACCTGAGGCCGTCGGGGGAGATGGGATTGGAGTTTCCGGAGTGGCTGTTTGAGGGGGGGGGGTAAAAAAGGCGATACATTTAATCAAGGGTTCACATAAACATAATTTGCATCGCATGATAACATGCGAAAGAAAGAAACCATTGGTTGACACGAAATAAGCATGCTTATGAAATTTCTGAAGGCATTAGGGTAGAAAAGCTTTACAGTAGCCTTCTTTGACAAATTAATCCTGATTAGTTTCTACAATTTTGGCAGGGATTACTCCAGGAAGCCTGTTTGTTTCCTAGTTTTCACATTTTAAGGTCTTAGATATTTTCTGGTCTTCCTTCATAATACTTTTTTTCACTCTGTTCAAGAAGATTACTTACACATCTGGCCGTTGTGAATTGGAGTGGCCATGTTTGTGGTGACTATGACATTGTTACTGAGGTGCTCCTGGACCAGATGTGGGTGTAGAGAATGATGGGCATGAGGAGCTTCATTAGCAGAACCTATAAGAAAAAGAGAGTGTCCTTTACAAATCTGAGTCAACTTGTTTTTTCAGTCTATATAATCTATGTAGAGCAGATTATTAAGAGAACGGTAGTCCTACGCTGCTTTTTTATCTTTTATAGCAAGTTGTTCCTGTTGTTCCCAGATGTTTATCATGCATCTCAGATATTGCAGCTTTTGACAGCTATCCAAAGTTAAGGGTCATTCATACACAGTGCTGTGCCACAATTGTCTGATAGCCATGACTTTGCACTTTTCTACAAAGTTTTATTTCATTAACAGAAATCAGTTACCTCCTAGAAGCATCTCTTGTAGCAGATTGTCTATCTTCGCCATTCCAAACAATTTAACAAACTGGATCTGCTCGATCATTTGCCAGGTGATACTCTGTAGCGTTGGCAACAGAAGTAGCAGCTCGCCGAAGCGTCCTCGCGAATCGTACTGCCGGTCATTTATGTAGTCCTCCAAACTAACTTGAACTTGGTATCGCATGCGTTTGATCTTGCTTGGGTCGCTTAAACCCTTTGCATCTAGATGAATAGAGAAAGGCCGTCACATTAGATCAGGTTGAAAACTCTGTTTTGGTCTCTCTTTTTAGGAAAATGCATGTACCTGGATCGAAAAATACAATGGCCTTCAAACAGGCATATTCATTGTCGTCGATCTGGAGATCCTGGAAGGGAAGGACTAACTCGTCAAGGATCCTTACAGCCACGCGGCTCACCTCCAATTCGGAGCAATTTCGTGGAATTATATGATCATTACCTGCGAGAATCATGGAAAATTGTGAGGTAAAACATTAGTAAGATAGCAGAAGACTGCCATATCCACATTTCCAATGTATCTTGCTTAAAAACTTACCTAGTAGTAAAATGTCCTTATACAGCATGGAGCGTTTGGCAGCTCCTAGCAGGAGATGTTCTCCAGCGTGAGCTCGCAGTAAAGCCACCTGATGCAAATGAGCAAGCATTTGATTGGTTAGAGTCATTTTTATAACCATAAGAGCTCTTTTTTTACTTAGGATTAAATGGAGATATATTTTAAATAGTTAATAGGCAAAATTGTTGGTCTTCACACCTGTATCCGTGTCATGTTTGTGTGAGAAGATGCAGTTTGAGGCACTCTCACCCACAGCTAAAACACTGATCAGTTATCATGTCTCAGTGCACAGCATGTTAATGATTCTGAATGTCTCAGATGTGAGATGTGACTTTCAAACCAGTTAATCATATTCTAACCTGAGCCATCTAAATACATTAACCACCCAAATTAAGGATCTCTGAACTGTTTTTCCGACTGATCCAAAAATATGAGCCAAATGGCATTAATATCTATGAAATATCTCTCTTTCTCTATAAATAGTGGGATTAAATTTTCAGCTAAATAAGAGGAGCTTACCTCTTAATGAGAGGGATCTTACCTGATCATCCAGGGGAAGGTCACAGAACGCTGGGATGTATTTAGCCCATTCAACCAGCACCAGCAGCTGCTGTTTCATAGACTCGCACACATCCGTTATAGTGGCTACCTTTTTCGTTCTGATGTCGCCATTCAAGATAGGACCAGGTGAGGAGATCTGTGCCGTAGCAATTGGGAGAATTTTAGATTTACAAATGTAAATCATATCGGTGAATTAAGTCATTTCTGTGCCTCAAGCTACACCCAGTGAAATATTTCCAAACAGGTTTCCTAAACAATCTCCTGGTCTACCATTGGTCAGATAGTCGTGCCCCAATCCTATGCTGTTGGTTGAGCATGTATGCAGTTCTGATTGGGATGCTCAAACAAACAAGGCAATGTTTTGATAGCTGTGCCTACAGATGTAGTCTCTTTATGTTAAACTGGGTTAAGAGAACATATTTTACACATTTGAACCTAGTTTGGAGTCACACTGTGTACCTGTCTAGAAAGGACATCCGCCTGAATGAGTGCGTTTATGGAGGGTAAGCTGCTGTCTTCATAGCTGGACCTTCTTGTGCTAATCCTGTCTCTTTCGTTCTGCACAGCTGAGAATGAGAGGAACGCTTGTGATCAGCAAATTAACTTTCAGTTTATTACAAATACATATAAAAGGTTTATCTTGACCAAAAGCAGCTCTGATTAAACCACTGAAATATACTCTTTCATTATCAGTAGCAGGGAACCAGTTCTTACAACCAGTTGAGATAGCAGAGATGAGGGATATTAGCTGACTTTGTGAGAGGGGGGAGTCCTCAAGGTTGCGCTTTTTTATCAGTGTGCAGTTATGATGGCTCTAAACTGTTTGTTCAGCATAAACAAGACATAGACCTCAGTGCATTGTTGAGTGAACATTAACAAAATGTCTCTCGCTAACTCTTTCCCTCATGTTGCAACATCTCTCATTTGCGCCACCTCATCCCCTAACCTCCCGTACAGGGCAGGGGGATTTAATCTCTGTTTTTTTTTAACAGCATTACATGAATGAAATCTAACAGCATGAGCAAGTACCTTCTTTCTTCATCCCAGCCCGAAAACATTTCTTTAGTCTGCAGTACCGACACTGATTTCTCTTGTCTTTGTCCACTATGCACTGTCTGTTAAATCTGTATGGAAGCATTAAGAAGGTTTACTTTGACATTGGATAAACTGGATGGAAACATGCTTTTTATGCAGAATTGTGGCATAGATTTAGCCAAAATGCAGGTTTCTGACCTGCAGGAATACATGTGGTTTTTGCGTACGCTGCGTCTGAAGAACCCCTTGCATCCGTCACAGCTGGAGGCCCCGTAGTGCTTTCCTGTGGCCCGGTCCCCACAGATGGCACATAGGGTGCCGGCCCCTAAGTGATTGGCAACATTCATGTTGGCACTCTCAGCTGGTGAGGAGTCTGAAATTGTGGAGAATCTTAAATTTAGTGTCACAAGTGATTTTAATTTTCGGTTTTTAACTATTTTTTTCAAGCCATAAAAAAATGTGAGAAAGAAGAGCTGCTTAAAATCCAATTATTACTCATTCAGAGAAAAAAAAAGTGTTTCCCAGCGTTATATGTGTATATAATGCCGTGAAACATTTCTTTTTCTGAATGAGACTTAATATCAGGGTTGTAGATTGAACCAATCAGACTCCTGATTCCAGACCAATCAGAGTCATAGTAAATAGGGGAAAGGTCATGAGGTGAAAAATACTCTCAAGAAGACATTTTTATAGCTAAATCAATTGGCAGTGAATCGTCATAATGAGCATGAGCTGGAAAGGGCTGTTTGCTAAGTAATCCAGAAGTGATTAGTGCTAAACACAAAAGCTACAACAAGATCATCTTAGATTATCTGAACTCTAATTAGTGTTCTTGATGACCTATTTAACAAAAGAAAAATAACAGTAATGTGTCATTCTTATGGGTCAGTTTGATTTTAAAAGATTTTGACTATAGTGATTTAATGATTTCTCTTTTTTGTATTGTTATTATTATGTTAGACTTAATCAAAGATAATTACATTAAAACCTGAGCAATGATCAAAGGCAAAAGGTTGTTAAATGGCTCATCAGTGTAAGTGGTTATTTGGTGATTATAGGGATGTAGAATAATTTGTGATTTCCCCTAAACTGTTGTGCTTAAATACACAATTTGATTTAAAATTGTTAAAATGTATTTATATATTTAAATATACTATTGAATAAACACCCTCTACAATGAATGACAATTTAACGTCACTATTTGGGTCAGTCAAAAAAATAAAAAAATAAAATAAAATCACATTTTACTTTCAAATGTCAATCTAACTCAAATGTAAACATTTTATAAATTGGACTCTTACTGCTTAACTTGAATATAACTTTACCATACATATTAGATTACTTTGCCAGGTCAATACTGGTTGGATATCAATTTGTTGCACAAAACCTAGACATGGGAGACTTAGCCGCAAAACATTTACATGACACCCTCTTTGCTCAGTAATCATTCATCCTGGTGTCAAACTTCTCTTGAAATACTATCCAAACAAGTCATTTTATCCCAAGCCGACTGCATGAGAACAAGCAAGAAGAGACAAATGAACCTCTTCTCCTGTTAGAGTACCATGTCTGCAGGACAGAGCATGCTGTGCTTCTTATCTTCCCCTGAAAAATTCATCTTGTATTGGCTTTTACAATCAGCATTGGGTGTTCTGTGCAAAAGGTTACGAACTTGCCAATTGGCACTTAACTATAAGCCTATCAACCCTGTTAAACATCTGCCTCCCACGCTTGACCGTATACTATATACTAAACTGTATAAGGTCTCAAAGTTCACCACGGGTCTGAGCGGATGACTCACCTGTGCTCATCGCAAGCACTTGCATGTTCTCAAACTCCAGGGTGGTGTAGGCTGGGTCCAAGGCCTCGCTATAGTCTGCCATCTCCATGTCTACTAGTGGTTTGGACAAACGCATTCTCAGCTACCTGATGCTGGGGGTAAAGACTTGTCCTCTCCACAGCGTTTGGACACCCCCTCATAGGCCAAGCCCCTCCTCTTGGAGGGGTAGACAGCTCTGAGGGACATGGGCCATGTCCTCAAGGGCAAAGATGAGGCTTGCTGTGATTGACAGTCCGGGCCTCCTCCCAGGGCACGGCCCCATTCTAAAGTGGGATGGCTCTTATGTTAATGATTAAAGTGCTAAATCAGAGTTATTTTTTTCAGAGACAGAGACAAACATGGGGTTTCACTGTTATATTTTTTTGTCTCACTGCCCTAAATTCACTACTAGCCAGTCTCAACACTATGCTTTCTATCTCAGTTCCCCAACAAGGGCTTTAGGGGTCAAGACAGATGACGCTTGGGTCTTGACACATATTAGACAGTATGAAAAAGTCATTCATATTTGACTGATGTATAAGATTGCAAGTAAATGGTCTGCGTTTCAACGTGCAAATTACGTGTTTGCTAAATCTCTGTTAATTCTAGCACAATAAACAACAGCAATAACTCACACAGAGGGAAATTTGTGGTCTTTATGTAAAAGAGCTCATTGTTCTGTTGAACTTTCTGCATGTGCACGTGATGCACAACTCCATTCCTGTTATACATTAGAGACCGTTTACTTCTCATCAAACCTGTGATAAACCAGCATTTGCTAGGCAGTAAGATATCTAGGGGAATTTGTGATAAAACACTGGCCGCTGTGCTGCCAGAAATTGACTGTAAAAAGTAACATTTCTGGACATTTTAATGCTATATCTCAATAAATGTTAATATTCTTTGTGGTTCAAAAGTTTGGGATGAGTATGATTTGTAATGTTTTTTAACAAAGCCCCTTATGCTCATCAAGGCTATGTATTTATTTGATCAGAAATATATATAATCTTGTGAATTTCTAATATTGGTTTCATATATTAATATACTTTAAAATCTAACTTCAAATCTTTCATTCATTTAACACATCCTTGTGACATAAAAGTATTAATCTCTTTACAAATTAAAAGAATATTTACTCATTTGCCAATGAATCAAAAAGTAAGTCAATGAATAGGCTACATTTAACTTATTTGTATTTATTTTACTGTAACTTGTATCCCAATTCATACTTTTTTTTCCTTTTCTGGGCATTTTACAGTAGAATTGCATGTATTGTCCTGTTATATCAATGAACACAGTAAGGTTTTTATTATTTTAGGTTACTCTATTATATTACATATTATTTTATTCCTTTCCCCGTTCAAATTTCAAACATTTTTTAGGTTTGGTCGCATCTGTTATTATCTCCACATATTGGCATTCAAGACTTGGCATTCAAAGTACTCTTAAAAATAAAGTGTCTTTATTGGCATCTATAGTTCCATGAAAAAGCTTCCCTTTGCTAAAAGGGCTGCTTAGATTATTAAAATGTTCTGCACACAAAAATATTCCAGGAATCCAGAATGATTCCTTGAATGGCTTTGCCGTGAAACCCCCTTTTTAGGAATCATATTGTACATATCTGTACATATTGTCAAATTTGAAGAACAATTGATGTTTTCCCAACTCTTTTGGGAGAGGATAAAACTATTTGTTACTCAAACAGGAAAATTTGATGTAACAATTACGCAAGTACTAACTTCAAGTACATAAGTATCAAGGCCAGTGCAAACAGGGGCAAGTATGTATATTTGAAGAGTACAAAGCAACAGAACAAACCATGGGTCATCGTTCCTCAGTTCAGAGCCAGTAAAATGCCTATATAGAGAATATACTGTAGAGCTACTTTCAGAGGAGCTACCTAGATTTTTGCTGTTTAAATCAAGTTTGTTTTAGATCCTTTATTGCTGTAATTGGTGTGTCATAGTAGTGTTCTGTGTTTGTTTTATGTTTAAATAAAATTACTCCACCGCATGAAATTTTATGAGAACGTGGGATTATGTATTTCATGTTGAGCTTGCTAAAACACCCCAGACATTGTTTACTATCTGTAAATGGCAGATCCCACCTGACCATCTCTGTGGACTAAAAGTGCTGAGCTGGTTTTAAACTGGCTGGAAAACACCTAAACTTACAAGATAGCTGATTTTGAATACATTAGACACTTGCATATTCATAGAGACATAAAAAGACTTATAAAAAGTGAATTATATTAACTAGAAGAAGTGTCTGTATGGTTGTGTCTCGCCTAAAACTTTGAATCGTGCATCTCAAAATAAATCTGATAAAGACTTTGCATTCTTTTTAGTTTAGGAAGACTAATTAATCTTCCTTATTTCTGTACAAGATGACTTCACTTCTCCAGTAATTAACCCGAATAATGACAATCAGTGTACAGGAATGACTCAATGGACGAATCTTATCTGAGTCACCATTAAATTCCTTATCGCAGCACACATCTCCATGTTTCTGTTAACTAAGGAATGACCTTTATAAAGTATAAGCTGTAAAGTTATGGCCCTTTCTCACATGCACCTCAGCGAGGCATAGATAACTACATTAGATCATTACCTCACATGGGCAAAAGCTTGGTGTACAAGCTTCTGCAGGATGTGCTGATGTGGAGTAAGAAAACAGTTGGTTTAGCTATGCATTCATTAACTGGGATTTGTGTGTCACTTATGGACTTGCATTAATATGACAGGCCATCGCTGAATTTGAGTAGAATATTTATGGATAATTCTATTTAACTGATCTCAAGCTTTATAGTAATGTAAAACACTGTTGAAAGGTATTCGTTTTGATTTATTTATTTGCTTTTATGAACACTTTGTTTCATTGATTTGTTTTTGTAAAGGAGTTGCTTTAGTAAAGTTATACACTTCATTTCATTTAATTAATAATCATCATATTGATTTAAAAAAATATCTTTTCAACCCACTATGGCAATGAATTATTGTTTTAATTAATAACATTCAATCACTTTTGAGTTAATTCTTTTATTTTATTTTTGCTTTTATGACTGCATATTAATTGACCGTCTAACAGACAGATTTGTTTTTGTAAAACCTTCCCTCTCATGCAATTGAATTTCATTTATATTATGTTAACAA
The DNA here is from genome assembly GCA_032359395.1 of Enteromius anoplus. Classification (NCBI taxonomy): domain Eukaryota; kingdom Metazoa; phylum Chordata; class Actinopteri; order Cypriniformes; family Cyprinidae; genus Enteromius; species Enteromius anoplus. The sequence continues at coordinate 10,502,174 of JAUMHG010000072.1, read as the reverse complement.
TAATATATTTTTTATTAATTATCAAATTGATTGTCACACCCAAACTTTTGAATGTTTATATTATTATATATTTATTTTATTTTATTTTGACCACATATTAATTGACAGACTGAATTGAACAAAAACAGTAACTTACAATTTTTTTATTGATGTGCATTCATAACTACTAATAAAAATGTTATATTACTATTAATCTTCATGTTGACTTAATGAATGTTTTGCGCCAAAACCAAGAGGCAAAGAATTATCAGCACTGTTCTTGCTGTCGTCAACACAACTGTAATAACTTGCATAGTTTTCATATTTTTGCACAATCCTGCCACTAATTTCTCCTTCTGGTATTTCCGCACTTGTTCCTTACTCTATCAGCGATGACACAAAGACCAAACCCTTAGATTGAACCAGTACAACAAATTCAAAGCAGCTCTCACACTATCTGAAAATAACACGCATCAAACGGTCAAAATATTCCACCATTATCTGATCAGTGTTGCAAGACGGACGTTTGCATGCGGCGTGGTGCAATCGTACTTTGAGTCTCATCACCAAAGACAGTATGACATAGCACATGTCCTGCCCTGATCGTCTTCTCTGTGTGATATGAGGCAGCGATGTCATGTCCTATAATCAGTCACCCATACCGCCTGCCTGGGGCTAAAAGTCAGAAGGTTGATGTAACTCCTCTGCCTATTTTCCCCTTTGAAACTTCAAACTCCAGTTTGTGAACAAAGTCCTGTCTATCTCCACAATAAGGATCTCCGACCACTGACCAAACTCCATTTGTAACCACTGCCTATTTGTACTTTCTCTCCAATGACTCGTTTTCATTTCACCTGTCTGACCAAATGGGAATAACAAGTAGCACTACAAAGGTGGATGAGAAATGCACATGTTGGCCTACAAGGAATAGCATGCTCTTGGAGTACTCGGGAATGTGTTTTACGTGGGAATAGGAGTGCTTTGCTTTCTTTTGCTTTTGAATATTTGATAAAAAGAGAAGACGGCAGGAATATGCTTACTAAAGCACATTTGAGGTCAGTAGAAAAGCCTCGGTAGATGGCACAGATATGTGAGTATGGCGACATAGTGAACACACAGCAGATTGTCAACAGATTGGTTGGTAACCTGCAAGCTCCCACGGCTCATGCCCTTGGGGGGCAAAATGTTCACTTTTGCCTACTGGAAATGATCTTTTATTGCATATTTGGCATCTATTTGTTGTTATATACAATTGCAGCATTAATATGACTTAATGTAAGACTGCTAAAATGTATCTGTATACTAAGCGTGGAGGGGCTGATAAAGTGTGGATAATGCCCCTCCCCTCTGTCTAAACTTTTTTTTTTGTCTCGTAAGGCTGTGGTGCTTTTTAAAGGCCCATCGAGTATAAATCGATGGTCAGATGCTTAGTATTCTAAAGCATTTAAGACATTTTCATTGTACATGATGGTTCATATTCAGTTTTAATTGTATATTTAATTAGCCGCAGAAAATCAAACTAAGAATTTCAAGTATTTGCTAATCAAACTCTTGTCAGCCCCAAGAACCTGGGAATCATGTGATCTTTTTAAGTTTTTAATACATAACTCAGGTGCAAATGAAGAGAATTTACAAGCAAAACCTGTGATTCCTGCCAAGATTCAATTCATGAGGTTGTTAGTGGCTTTATGATGGCCAGTTAAGACCTACAGATTTTCATGTTCTTTTTCTGACAACCTGACAAGGTTTTTTTTGTATTTGTTTGTTTCAGTGCATTTAAACAAAACATATGCTGCCAGTGTTATTTTAGGATCAAGATGCATAGTTTCCAATGTAATTTCCAATTTGTTTATATGCAGTATATACATATATATATATATATTTATTTTACTTTTTTAAATGGTTGGATTCCCTTTAATGAGTCTGGATACTGTATCAAGCAAATGTGTTTTCAGCAGTGTGTTCAATTTTAAAAGAGATACTTTTCTTAAGAAACAAAACCATCCTCCTCCATAACGATTAACAGGGTTAATCCCATAGTCCTCACCCATCACGGTATTTGTAGTCTAGGTAATCATAAACCCCTAGGGCCTAATATTGCACAGCCTCCATAAAATATTCCAGTTTAAAACTCCAAATCATTGGGTAATAATGTGTTTGACAAAAAAGGGTCACATTTAGCCAACCTTTGCTGTTACTTTCTGCTTATCTCCTATAATGTCATGCTTAACATCAGAAACATGATAAAGCCACTGATTGGATTTTGTCCTGTTGGCTTGCTTGTTTTTCGGGTGATCGCAGCTTTATGGGATCACACGCTATTTTACTAAAGCCTGCGCTACTGAAATGATCAAGCTTCTTTGTTACTTTCATCACGTTACAAAAGCTCAAGTAACTCTGTGCACATCATGCAAGTAAACAATTACATCAATAAACATTTAGAGCAATGCTCTTTGTAAATCAATCACATCTTCTGATAAAGCTCTTTCAATGATTAACTGTTTTTCTGCTGAGAATCGGTTTGGCTGTTGACCCAATCATATTTGCAGGCTGAGTGATGCTGCGTGGACAGTTATCACTCACTTGTTATCATCAATCAATCACCTTTTCATCACAGCCTACAGCTCACGAGAACATTTCACCCAAACAAGTTTAACTTTACCCCAGTTTATCGAAGCTTAAGTGGTTATTAAAGTTGTTATAAGTTAACGTTCTGGGGCTTGGTGTACCTTTACTAATTTGTGTTTTTTTCAATATTTTTTTACGATAGTACAAAACAAAGTACATAATAGTATAATGACTATGGTGTTTTACGAGTGTGATCATTCCTTAACCACTTTAATGACGCAATGGAAACTCTTTTTCCACCATGTTTTTTCATTAATCTTGGATGATGTTAGTATTTCTGCATTGATGCATCACATTTAGATTCTCAGATATATCATCGACAGATAATTTCTTACGTCATCATTATATTATAAGAATTGTTTTTAGATCCAGTCAGATATTCTGCGACATATAGAGTAGCTTTCAAGTAAATGTAATGTAAATAAATAGAACATTTTAGAATTTAGCAACATGCAAAACAAATAATGTTATAAAATGTATTTCTTAATTCACTAATCAAGTAATTAAATTAATTCTATTTTAATATCATTGATATACTATTATTTTTTTTATTTTGAATCAAGTTATTCTGAATATATATATAGCTATATAAACAGAATATATATATATAAATGCAGTTTTAGTTATTTAGATATTTTAGAACATTAAGTTTAAGTAATTTAAAATTGAAAATTTTGAGAAATTGGTTGAATTCCTTATATATCAATTAACAAAAATATTTTTAATATTTTCAATTTTACTTGGGTTTTTAGTTAAATGAAATGACTCTATAATAGACACTTTTTATAATATGTTGCATCAACCTTGGATTGTTTTTCTTACAGATATATAATTCCATTTTTAACAATATTTTAAGAAACAGGTCTAAGAATGTCCTTACATTTTTAGTGTGCACAATCAAGTAGACTACTTAGCAGCTCCTTCATGTGGACAACGCTGGTAATTACATCTACAAAGCGTTCTCAGTGTTGGGCCTTCCTGAGTAGAACCACAAAGACCTCACAAATTCTCAACTGAAATTCACGAAAATCTCAAGTCAGCTGTGATTTTAATAAGCACAGTCAGTTTTCCATTATAGCCATTCTGACATAAAGTAGTAACCGCAAACCAGACTTGGTGGTTACTCACACTGACCATAAGTAACTATATCTAAACGAGTAAAATATTAATTTTAAAGACATTCAACAACCCATATGTTTTATCTTGTCAACAAACGAAATAGAAGTCACGCAGATTTAGTGAACGCCACTCTATTTAGGATGTAAACAAACTCTCGACTGTACTAAAAGAGGCTGGGAATCTGTGCTGGCTGTACCTGGTGTGGTGTTGAAGTGGCCCGTGCCATGTCCTTCATACATCCTGAGAGCTGGCAGGGACCCCCCGCTCCTCAGCCTCCTCCACACAGTGACCTATCCATTCAGTCCTCAGTGTGTCTGTGTGAGTGTGAGAGTGTGTCAGGGAGCCGGCACTCTCACACACACTGACCGGCAGCTCGACCTAATCTCTTAATGCCTGTCACAATGAGATTTGATTGGAGGCTTGAGCGCACGGCCTTATAGTGTCGAGTATACAGAGCGTATAATTCATATCTGGCACTTCCTGTTCCCGAGGCCCCTGGATTCTTTCTAATTGGATGGGAAACACTAACTTGCCACTTGATAAGTGTGACACCAGTGTTAAGTCATTGAAGATGCTTCTGGTGCTGAGGAGAGACATCACTCACAGTTAGCTCTCTGAACTATTGGAGAGTACTAACTAGTAGCCAGTTTAGCTGAGGTTTTGCAGAATTGTTCTGGTGCAAATCAAAAAGTATGGGTTTGAGAAGTTTTTTTAAAAGTTTTTTGCTTATCATGGCTGTTTATTAGTATTGCAGAATACAGCAAAGAGAGTAAAACTGCAAAATGTTGTCACAATTTAAAAAAAAATGGTTCACTGTTAGAATATTTGCTGAACATCAATGTTGTGATGCTTCATGTTTCAGTATTTATTTGTTATTAAGTCTTTACTATTACTTTTTATCTATTCAATTTTATCTATTAAAGCTGCCATAGAATGAAAAACTGAGTTTACTTTGGCATGGTTGAATAATAACAGTTCAGTACATGTACACAACATACTGG
>JAUMHG010000072.1:10480817-10494362 GCA_032359395.1 Enteromius anoplus | reverse complement strand
CTTTTGAAATTGTAATAATATTTAACAATTTTTCTATTTTTACTGTATTTTTATAAACACATGTAGGCATAAAACAAATCTAATTATATTAACTGTATCACTAACGTTTGTTCTGCAGCTTTTATTTTTTCATGACCTTTCATAATGCTCACATTGTTCCAGCACTTTATCCAGAGTACTTCAATCCCAGCAAGAAAAGAGGAACTTCAGCCATTCTGTCCACATTATTCATCTTCTCCTGCAAATAGGCCCTATTTACCAGTCATTATGTATACACCACACCTCCCGAATTACAGCCGTGCACCACAAGCTCTCACGAATGGCGATGATAGCTACCATACCACATGAAATGTCAAGAAACAACGTGCCCATCCAACAACACGTTCCAGCAAGATCACCAAAGCACCCACCATGTTTTCCCTGAGAGCCGGAAGAGACCGAGCACTTACCGTACGGTGGATCCATATGGTTGCTGGCCTGAGTGTTCACATTGACCATGTTGTCTCTTCTGTTCCCCTAACACTGCGTTTTACTGATTTTGCTCTATTAAGAGTGAAAGATGTTAAAGAATTAACACATATAAGTTTTGCACAGTCCTCTGTGTTTCTGGTGAAGGTGTTGTTGGCGCAAGGTAAGGCCGGTACTCCTGTTATCTTATTGATTTTCCTAATCTGGGCAAATGTGGGTGGAGAGGTTAAACAGTAACCAGACTTGTATAGAGACCAATCCATATGACAGCTGTAGCTATGGCAACAGGATGATAGAAACTCAAATAGACAGTTTCTTATAATTTCTCTCCATTTCTGAAAGCCTGCATCTTTTTAAACTCATGCCATGTTCGGGAATGAATCATTAGGGTAGGAAGAGTTAAGTTTAGTCATGCACGAGAAGAAGGAAGGGTGTGAGAAATGAAAGGAGTAGAGGGTTTACACAGACTCATTTAGCTATTCTGATTTGTCCGATTCCCATTAGTTTGATAAGAAATAATACAAATGTACTGTTTGGCAACATGGCTCATATCAGCTTTCATTTCCGCTATACCGTAATTATTTGTCTTTGAACAGACTGACAACTTTGTCTTTACCTTTTGGGTTTGAATCTTAGATTTTTCCCCATTAGACCAACGCGATCAGATTTTAATTTTACACAGCTTGAGACATTCATATGCTTCACTGAATATGCTCCCTTTCTTCTTAACAGATGCTGTGTAAGTGTGAACAACTTTTCCCATGAATATAATATGATGCTTTCTGACAGATGTGTAGATTTACACAAGTCTAATGTTGCTTTCACTTTTAAGCAGCTTCGTGGGAAAGTCAGTGTTTTGAAACTTTAGATTTCCCCACTTTTGTCACACCTATGGTCTAAATTCTTCATTACCTTTGTGTCCGTTTGCTTTATAATACTTGTATAGAGTATCATTAGTTTAAAAAATACAGTAAAATTACAGTCAATATTAGTAGTAATATTTTGAAATGTTAGTAAAAATTTAAATAAGCTTTTTTTTCTATCTAAAATATGTTAAAATGTCATTTGTGATGACAATGGTGAATATTTGTGAACATTTGCCTTACTTAAATATTTACTAAATATAGTGAATAAGTAATTTTGTGAAATAATATTACAATTTAAAATAACATTTGTCTTATAATACTTAAATACATGAACACATAATGTGACTGTAATATTGTGAAATGTTATTAAAAATGTTCTACAGCCATTATCCCAGTCTTCAGTATCACATGATCTTTTATTTGTCCTTGAAATTATTCTAATTTGCTGATTTGTTGGGGGTGGGGGGATAGATAAATAAATATAACAACAAAAACTTAATTTTTGTCAACGACGAATTTTTTTGTGTGAAAGCTGTGATTCTCTGATGAATAGAACGTCCAAAAAACAGCATTTATTATCACTTTTGATCAAATTCTTACTGAACCCGAACTAAAATGTACATATTCAAAAGCAAACACTTTGATTGATGCCCGACTGAACCAAACAAAAATTGTAACTAGTATACTCATGTTGTCTCATTCAGATGAATGATTTCAATCACCGGTAGAGTACTCCCTATACATTGGACTAGAGAAAGTGGCCTAGCACTTTAGTTTATGACTTTAAAAGCCTTTTAGTTGTGGTTTACAGCAGATGTGTCTTATTTAGAAGGATTGAGCACATTAATGAGGCAATAAAAGATGGTTTCATTCTGCTTCTCAATACTGCTCACACACCTTTATAATATGGTTTACCTCTAATATATTATTGAAATTTGTCAATTATTTTTGCTGAATTTATTTTATTAATTTTTTTTTTAACTTATTGGCTATGTGCCTGCTGGGAAGGTGTTGGCAAACGTCTGTCTGTGTTATAAGAGAAACTGTAAATAAAATGATGGTTTTTATGAGGACAAATGTGTTTACAGTGCAGTCATGTCCTTTGTATGACATAAGTGCAATAGACATTTTTAAAAGAGATAGTAACTTAGAAACCAGTGGACATACGATTTTCCTAATCGAATGAAAATGTATTACTCGTACAAAAAGGACAACATTATAATGAAAGAACGAAAGTGCTTTATTATTTGTGAATTGTCACTGCGATGCAACTTAGTACAAACAAATTATAAGCAAAACAGTGCAAACAGTCCATAGCCTTGAGACAAAAAGGATAACATTAAACAACTAGCAATTAAAAAAATACAAAATTTGACACCTATGGGGTGGTAATAGACAGTAACAGTCGAAGCAATTTGACATTTACAAATTCGATTATTTGGACATTTTAAAGCGCTTAAAGGAATAGTTCACCCAAAACTGAAAATTCTGAACTAGTTCCAAACCCGTATGAATTTAATTGTTCAGCCGGACACAAAGAAAGATAAGAGAAAGAAGTTTGTTAACAAGCTGATTTGGGTCACTATTTATTTGCATAGTATTTTATTATCCTACTAAGTAAATGGTGACCAAAATGGTTAAATATCTTCCTTTGTGTTCAGCAGAACAAAACAATTCCTACAGATTTGGAACTACTTGAGGATGAGTAAATGATGACGGAATGAACTTAGTTTGGGTGAACTATTCCTTTAAATGCTGTTTAGTTTAAAATGACCACAGAGTAATTTGCATTGTGAAATTTACATTTTAGTGGTTTCTATTGTGTAACTTATTTACCTATTTTTTTAAGAAAGATTATTTTATTCTTTCCATTAGACTCTGACAGCGCTTGCACTTCTTCTTGACTTCGATCTGGAGTCGCACTGGTTTTTATTGCATGATCCTCCATAGCTTGAGGGACACGCTGAGCATGGTTTTCCTTTCTTATAAGGAGCCTCTCCAACCCAGTTCCCTCTGGAACAGAAGAAGAACACGTATAGGTTGTATTTCCGTTTTCTTTAGTTTCCCCCAAATCTGCCTCATAAAAAATCAACCATTATTTCCAGCATTTTTAAGATTAAACTACTGTTTTAATTGACACAGTAAAAACTCTTACTTGATAGAATAGTTGCAAACCAGAAAGGTGGCCTGTTTCCACATACTCCCAAACACATACATGTTTGAACATCTTCTGATAGCACACCCGATCTTATTGCTGTTGGACCACACCATCTAAATCAAAAAGTCATTACAGAAATTAATTAAAGGTAGATGTTACAATAGTCTGGATTGGTTTAAATGTATAATATAGATAATTACTTTTTATTATACATATTTGTATGTATATTTTATATAAAATATTTTATATAAAATGTATTTTGCAGACCCACCTGAGTGTAGTGTGTGCAGACAGAGCCACTGCATTTGTTGGGGTAGGAGAAATAATGTCTTTCCTCATACCAGGATCTTACCAGGTCGATGATGGATCTGTATCTGCAATATTTACATTTACAGTCGGAATAGACAGTGTGGATATGATCCAGAACTGACATGGTTCTTAGATATTAATACATGCTGATATATGACTGTACCCATAGGTTGTTGTACCTTCCAGAGATGATGGATAGATTCTGTCCAATGTGTCGCAAAGCATGAGGCGGTCCATGATCCCAAATGCACTGGGCAGCCCAAGACTCTGCAGATTTAGCCAGTCTCTCATCCCACACCTCACAAAGAAAAGAGAGGATAGATGACAAAAAAGAATATCTCACCCAAATAGCCCATGCAATGACAGTGACTACAAAATCTAGATGTTAAGCAACGAAAGGGAAGAAAAATCGTCATAAATGTTATTTTAACATGTATTTTGTAAGGACCAGATGGTGATTTAATATATTGTAGCTTTACTAAACCACAACAATGTCTCATTTGTGAGCAACGATTCTTTTGAATAAAAATTGTTGTGACCCCTTAACACAAACTCATCAGTAGCAGTAGCCAACAAACAATACATTGTATGGCTCAAAATTATTGATTTTTCTTTTGTGCCACAAACTCATTAGGATATAAAGTAAAGATGATGTTCCATAAATTTAAATGCCATACCATAAATTAAATAAACTTAATTTTTGATTAGTAATATGCATTGCAAAGAACATAATCTGGAAAACTTTCAAGGCAATTTTCTCAATACTTTGGGTTTTTTTTTTCCAGCACCCTTGGATTCCAGATTTTGAAATAGGCCTAGTATATCTCTGCCAAAACTACACATCAATAGAATGCTTATTTATCCAGCTTTCCTGTGTCCTTTAAGTTGACACTTATGACTCACAGTTTCATAATATTGGCCATTTAAAGTCATAAAGTCCACTTTTATGATAGGCTACTCTAACTTCTATGGTGAACTTCAGTATAACGTAAAAAAAGTAGGCTATATCTAATTTAAAAAGTCCTACCATGTATTCCATATTGGCCGCGGGTGGAAAGACCTGTGAGCGCACGCGGTTGTGATAGCCTAGAATGGCCGTCATATCTTTACTGGAGATGAAGCGCTTCCGCCGCGCTCGAGGCGCGCTGCTGTCGCTGCTGTTCCTCAGCAGGGCCTCCAGAGAAACATCTTTGAGATGAAGCAGCTCCGTTGCGCTTCTCACCGCCACAGCTGTTGTGGTGCAGGGCAGTGTCCACAGCGTGGCAGCAAAGAACAGCTGAACGCAGGACAAACTCATCGTCTGCTTTCTGTCTGGTTGGCTACAGGTGCTTTATTTGTGGAAAGAGAATTCGGTGTCAACAATCTCCCACTGTATTAGCCAGTAAAATAAGCTCAGGAACTGTACAGTCCCTACTCAAGTGTAAGTACATGCACACTTGTGTTATCCAAACTTTTATAGTTACCCCAAAAAATTGCCTAAAGCAGGCTTTCCTTTTGTGAAATAACATAAGGTTAAATTCTGAAAATAGTAATATAACGTAAAATCTTCATTGTTTATTTTTGTGTGAAATCTGTTTAAAAGGCAAAATGTATAATGAAAAAAATCTACATGCATTAAAATTAATTTGTATATAATCGTAAGTTAAAGTTACCATTTATAACTACAATTTTTACAATATGGGTTAGAATAGAGTTACACTGCAAAAACTCACTACTGCCCTAATGTAAACATCTATACCTTGGAAAATGCAGTAGTGCATCAACAACAAATATCTTTCACATTTGTTTTCTAATTTAATCATTAAAAGGCTGTTGAAAAGTAAATTTTGGCACATACTTATGAATGTAGTCCTGCAGTCTGAAGAGAGCAGGGGTCTTCAGCTGGAGTGTTCTTCACAGCACATACCTTCAACAGTGATCCCAGCACTTTAGCACAGCCTGGAGAAGAGCAGCTGAAAAGATCTCCACTTAAACTCTGGCCTTCGCAAACAACGTCTTTGACATGTGTGGCAGCGAACTTTAACTGGGCCAACTCTCTAAGGCCATTTGACGTAAATGAAAAGCCCTTGTCTCTTTTTCTTCCCCCACAGGGATGTTCCTGAGGTTCAGGAAACAATTTAATGGAAGGTTTTGCTTTTTCAGCACACACTCAGTATGGAAGCTTTAAACAGCCATGCTCTCCAATGGGATTTTTAAGATTGATGACTTTTCAACAGTTATTGCTCTTCCTTTCCATTACCTTTGTGATTCTCAAATGTTGTTTTACCGCTTTTTGGGCACCTCTCACCTCCGGATTCATCATTTATCTTTCTTTGAAAATCATAGAACACAGTCACTAAAATGCAGTGCATGCAAAGTAATATTCTAAAACAAATTGTCCATGCTTGTTTATAGTGGCTACATCGGGCTCTTTTTCCTTTAAATCATCTGTTTCTGTACTATGCTTATATTGGACATTTGTAATCTTTTTGTGAGCTTTGGTTGGAGCTGCACAGCTTAGCCATCCTGGCAAAATGTTGCAATAAAATAAGTTGAATAAACACATAATAGTTCTTCTATGAATCAAGGGCTGAATTTTAAAGTCTTAGCCCAGTCAGCACATTGTCCCAGCTGTCTAGGATTCCAGGAAGGACATGCCATGTGTAATATCTCCAGTCTCTGGGCAGTGCCAATATACACTGCACAACTTTGACTGCAGCAACAGGGTCATTGAGAGCACTGTGTTACAGATCTCTTATTAATGAAATGAGGCAATCCTTTGGAAAACACCAACCTCAGCATAAATTAAATTAAAAACATTAATAAAAACGTTACAACAGGACTTCTTTGCCGCTTTGGGTCATTTCTGATGCAAAGAGCATCCAAAAAGTATTTAAGTGCAGAAAGACACTGGAAAGACACTACCTTTATTTGATTTAATAATTGAATACACTAATAATAATACATTAATACAGCCACAATAAAAGCATTGAATCAACATCTGAAAATCTAAATTATTATTTCAACAATAAATCCACCCAAATCTGCATCACGCCCTGTAATTTAGAACAAATGGCTTCCACCCAGGGTTTTTTTTTTTTCTATCATTTGCATAAAATTAATAGTTTTTTTATATTTTGTTTGCACTTGTTCCATGCCACTGTCAGTCCCACAATCCATTAGGCGAAAGTCATCCTTCTAACTGAAAATATACTGCATTTTTAAAAATATATATACATAATTAATCAGCTTTTTAAATTCAGCATGTACCTATAGCCTATATTTAAGTTTCAGCATCCTCAAAGAAAACTTCAAAAGTTAGCAGTCATCATAAAACTGCCACGGTCAGCAGGGTCAAGGTTCAACTAAAGGCCTGTTTGGAAGACTTTCTGTTGACTTACTATATAGGCACGAAAGCCGCGACTTGTTCTCTAGACAAACACATGATGTCACTTCCTAAGGCACGTAATGTTGCCACCTTTACGGTTTTGTCCTTGTACACAAAATGCACAAGTTTGGCCATGCCATTGATTAAACGCATATGTAAACATTCCTTCCCGGGTCAAATGTTTGACAGTTTTATGTGCTAATATGATGAATACCGCACTCTAAGCTACAGTGAGCCCTTGTGAAGTGTAGTGTTTAAAAATAGCTGCAGGCATGTCTCTGTCAATTCTATCACATACTTAATAGTGCTGTCATCACACATCAAAGGAGGTGATGAATGTTGAGCAGAAATATCAAATGAATCATTCAGTGCATGTAAGCATCCCTGGAAAACGTTAAAGGTGGCCTATAACCAGCTATAGCTTACGTTAAACTCAATTCATTCACATGATGGTTACCTTGACTACATCTCGTTCATGTTTCCCATCTGCACAAGGCTGAAGAGTCTTTGTGCATTGTGGGATTGAGGGAAAAAGAGACTTAAAAAGGTGCACAGCTGTGCCATTATTTCCTCCACAGCAATGGAAAGGGCAGTCAGGTCTTTCTGTGTATGAATCACGTCATTTAACATAAATCCAGGGCTTCCCATTCCCTGCTGCCGCTCCATTTCTCATGTCAGCAGTCCAAACTTTGTTTTGGCAGCCCTGAAAACAAATTTGCTAAGTGATGTAGCTGTTTAGGGTGATGGATGGTTTTGAAGGGAATAGAGACAATGGGTCAGTTCTGACCATCGGTTACTGGAATTAAAAGACATCACACCACATGTATTCTCATTACGCATTGAATTACCATTAACATATTTACACCAGAGGAATTAAGTAAATCTGGATTAAGATAAAGGGAAATTGTACTTAATATGGCTTCCAAATAACGTGAGTATTTTCTGTTGCTTCCGAAGGGCAATACTAAACTAAAAAAAAAATGTGTTTCATCTAAATAATACAAATTTGGACATTTGCATCTTGTTCAAACGTTTTCATCCCCGGGTTTTAATGCGCATTGTATTTCCTTCTAAAATACCAATGAATGTTTGAAACTTTTTTAATAAGTTCCTCTGTTGCAATGTGAACAGATGGATCTGAAAATCATACAGTGTAATGATCGGGACTGACAAGGTTGGAGTCGATAGGAAGAGTCAAAACACTGGCAAACAGAGCAATGGGGGCGATACAGTATCAAGGTCGAGGTACACAGGAAGATATCGGGGCAGGCAGCAAACAGTGAGAAAAGAATAAACCGTCCTAGGTAACAACGGGAAAAACAAACACGGGAAGAACGCTCGGAAATGTAACACAAGGGAAAACAAGACTTTGCGGTTAGTTGGTGTGAGAGTCTGGCTTTTATGTGTGTGTGTTTGTAGTCAGGTGAATGACCTGCAGGTGTGTGTGGTGATGAGGTGCAGGTGCAGCGATCAGTCCAGGAGTGAGGCATGATGGGAAATGGAGTCTGTGATGATGGTAACCTTCTAGATGGAGTGCCCTCTGGTGGAGTTCGTGGACACTCTAGCTGGCCATTCTAACATACAGTCACTGCTGGAAAGGGTTCAAATATGCAAAAGATGCTGGAGAACTGACGAATCTGCAGGACATGGAGGAATTTTATAAAAATAAAAAAAAAGTGCTTGGTTTCAGGACAAACGAGGGACTCATGAACAACCATCACAAAATAAAATAACAGTCGTATTTCATCCAGGTAACAACACACTGTATAAAAAAAACAAGGTTTACCAAACGTTTGAAGGGGGTTATTTTAATAATTGCAACAATTAATTTGTCTTGTGGACTATATCTAAACATATTTTATGAAAAAATTCTTTCCAAAAATACTCTTTTTCACAAGATTTTCACAGATTCTGCAAGGGGTTCCCAAACTTTCGTATTTCCTCATAAATGAAAATGTCTGTCTTTTTCATGTTTGGAATATATTTTTTCCATTTGCTACCTATTTAACTACAGGAAACTATGTGTTTATTTCAAAATGAATTAGCAATCATTGCAAACGCTTATTATCTATTTAAAACCAAGCAAATGACAGATAATATAAGAAACCATTTTTAACATGAAATATAAGAATTCCTGACCATAAAGAGAAAAGAATTACTTTGAATATTTTCAAAACTGTATTTAAGTTACAGATCAAATTGCTATGTATACTCCTATCATTACAGGGATAGTTAAAATTCAAAATTTTTAATTCTGTGTTCGTTTACTTCTGTTTTACTTACTGGTTTAATAAAATTACTTAATTTCTTTGCTGAACACACAATGAATATATTCCATAGAATGGTTTTCTTGAAAATCAAAGGGGTCCAAAACAACACTCCCATTTTCTTTCAGTGTATATCTGTGTGTGTGTGTTCCACAGATGAAAAGAAAGTCAAACAGGTTTAAAACAACTTGAGACTGAATAAAGTTTTCATTTTGGGGTGGACTGTGCCCTTTTGTGAGACTTTACCCCATATTGACCAATTATATTTCTCTAATATGTGGGGTTCTGAAAAGTTCTATACTATAAACCATTTACGATGTCAAGCTGTAACACTTCAGATTTACGGTCAGGAATGCTCTGAGGAAGAGTAGACGAAGCCATAACTCACTGAGGCCCCCCTTCTGTGAGACAGTGTGAAATAGATCAAGCTTGGGTGGAACACCTCTAGACAATCAGGCCACAAACAATCTAACTTCCTCTAATGTGACATCATCCTGTCTAGACACGTACAAAAGTGTTTATTTGAAGGGAGTGGTAATACAAAAAAAAAAAAAAAGAAGCCTTGTATGAACAGTAAATGTATAATCATTAATATATTCTTACTGTTGTAATGTTTCATATGCATTTACTCATTTGCTTTATTCAGAAACACACACACACACACACACTTAACAAATGTAAATAAATGACATTTCATGCTATTTTCTTTAATTACTTTCTATGGTATAAATATTTTAAATAATTTTACCTTTTTATTTTAGGTTTAAATCTGACAATTTCAGCATACTCCTAAAACGCTTCAGTTTTTATATATCACATTAAATAATAAATCTAAAATGAATAGAAAAATCAATTGGGTTTAGGTTCTCCCATAACATATTTTGTCAGACATTTTAGGTCCATTCAGCTAACATCTCTAGTTCATTAAAATCCCATTACATTTATTCTCTTGACGATACTTAATTGCATCTAAGAGTGTCCAAACTGGATTCAGTGACTGAAATAAGGGTCTAAATGCACCTGTGCTGTTTCCAGTTGTAACTGTTTCAGAGATTTCCAAATGATTTTTAAATCCATGGCAATCACTTTTAAAACACCATCCTGTCAGACTGCTCTGTCTGGCACAATATGTGGAAGCGGAATGGAGAGACAGCCTAGCCAAATGGCACACATACTTGGAAACACTGCCTTTGAATAAATACACTCTTGCCAATAAAGAGTGCAACAAGGGCAAACCTGTGAAACTTTCCAAGTTATTTTTGAATCATACCAAACATATCATTCAAAACGATTGTGAAAATTAATATTAATAAAGATTTGCAAACTGAACAATATTCGCTACAGTACATCTGTAGATATTTAGGTTGTGTGCAAGAATGTGTGCAAAAATCGATTAAATAAAAAGATATGTTGTTTCTTAGGTAGCCATTTTATTGCATGTTTTTCTTTTTCCTCTTCATGACTACTATGCCACCTACTGGACAGTGAAAGCCCAGAGTAGACAAACCTACTAAAGATACCCAAAAGATATTCTACATTTTAAAAATATTTTTTAGATTATAGTATATTTTTATGTTTTAAAGTAACTATATTTATTGAAACTTTTAAATACGCATTAAAATCAAACCGTGCCGTCTTAGCGAAGGTTTTGCTCATGCATATTAATCAGACAGCGCTGACGTGTTTAGTAACCCTCCAATGGCGGACGTCTCTCACTTGAATATTCAATAAGGTAATGGAAGCGACGTTGCGTAGTAGTTCTCCAATGAGGAAAGCTTGCTCATGAATATTAATTAACACCCGTCACCATAGTAGGATTCGTAGTAGCGTGTTGGTCTCTGTTTCCGCATTCAAACACACACACACAGCAGCACACAGTACAACATGGCTGCAGTAGGCAGCTTAGTGAACAGTTTGGGTTGTCTTTGGAGACAGCAGTATACCCGTACTTGTTTACCGCATTTGTTCTTTTGTATTTCGTTTACAGGATCGATTTTGAAAGCGATGGGCCTCGTGCCGGAGAGCTACTTCAGTAACAGCAGAAATGTTTTAAATCTGTGAGTACAAGTCTATTGTGAATGACAGCAGTCACCTTACCCATAACTTAATTAAAGAATTTAAAACGAAATTATTTTAGTAGAAATGTGTTCTTAGTTTTTAGAAAATAACAATAATAATACGTTATAAAGTCGCAGCAGAGTTTTAACGATGTTAAAAAGCAGTGCTTGTCATTGACAACTTACTATGACATTGATGTTTGGCTCCAAAGTCATTTAATCGTTTTCACTTCGTTTTTTTACTTTCAGATATTTTGTGAAAGTTTCATGGGGATGGACCATCGTTTTACTTCTGCCTTTCATCTTTTACTCCAACCTTTACAACAGAAGCCACACATATGTGTTGAGGCGGCTGATGTCACTACTTGTGGCGACATTCATTTGGTACACCTGCACTGAGGCTTTTTTCTACATCGAAGATTATACAGGTTCATGCTATGAGTCCGACAACTTGCAAGTTATCCGTGGTGACATTACCACAAAGGCGGAGTGCAGAAAGGCTGGATTCATCTGGGAAGGATTTGACATATCAGGGCACTCTTTCATCTTGACTTACTCTTCTCTTGTGATCGTAGAGGAAATGGTGCCCATGTTACACATTCCCCAGAGTGACAGAAACATTCGACTTGATTGTCTTTATATAGCTCTCAATGTGATTGTGGTGATCTGGATATGGATGTTTGGATGCACTTCGGTGTATTTCCACGATATGATTGACAAGGTTATAGGGACATTGTGTGGGATATTAGGGTGGTACGTGACTTATGTTGTTTGGTACCCAATGCCTTTTTCTCCAGGTCTCCCTCCACAGCAGAAACAGCATGCATAGCGTGTGAGAACTAAATGCTACAAGTGCACTACAACAAGATTCACATGTCTTTTGTGAGATCAATGACAGGTTAGCCAACCAAGTGAGGCGGCAGGCAGCTGGTGTTCCTAAAATGACAATCTGTAATCTGAGAGGTCACATCTGAATCTTATTGTTGCCTTGGCTTCAAACCGGGCTGATAATACATTTAGCTTATACGGTAGTCTGCTGCTGCTTCTTGTAAATTAACCTTCAACCATCAGCTAAGCTGCCTTTTAACAGAAACAGTTCCTCATGACACTAGTATTTTAAATATTTGTAAATGTCCTATTTATTGGTGTTAACAAAAACATGAAATCGGATGAATTTGTGGTTAAGAGATATATAGTGTAATGCAGTGGTGTAAATTATATTTGTATTTTAATAGGACCATTTTATGTGCTCTGTTGTTTCTTCATCCGTGCCATTGTTAGATTAGCCTAGTAATTTGTAGTTGTCGTTATTCCTCATATCACTGATGAGTGTTAAAAGTCTGATCAGTTTGTCGCAGGAAATCTGACACCATCTGTTCTTAGAAACCCAAAACACTTCAAACATACCGTTTGGAATATTATAAGACTATGTTGATGTTTGAATGATGCTTATTAGCCCTTCTTATGGGTTGGAAGCACAGTACAAATTAGATGTAAATGAATTCCAGAATACAAGCGATGGGACATGCTGGTTATGGAGGGCACGTCCATTAGTCATTTCATGTGAGTCAATTAAAAATGTTTTCAGACAATTATCATTGCAATTATGCTTAATGCATCAATATTCCAAAGAATGCAACATGCCATTATGTAGAGGTACTGTTTGACGCAGTTCTCGTTAGCATAACAACAAATCACTGAATTGTATTTTTATTTAATTTATTGTGTTGTTTGAATGAATAAATAGCTTTGAATCGAGGACCTCTAGTAGATGTTTTGATTTTGTTAATGCAAGGTAAGGCTCTAAACCAAATGAAAATTTACTAGCTTGCAAGATGTTTTGTTTCTTCATTGGAACTGATTGGAAGAAATTTAGCATTACATCAGTTGGCAATTAATGGGCAGTCAATGGGTGACATCAGAATGACAGTCCAAACAGTGGATAAAAGCATCACAAGTACAGGTCCTTTTCAAACAATTAGCATATTGTGATAAAGTTCATTATTTTCTGTAATGTACTGATAAACATTAGACTTTCATATATTTTAGATTC
>JAUMHG010000072.1:10449206-10474926 GCA_032359395.1 Enteromius anoplus | reverse complement strand
TTTTACAATCACCATGTGGTAAAAGTTCTCGAGGGCTAGCACAGGCTGACTGAAAGAGTGGGGAAAATCAACTTTATTAACAGATTCAGACTCCGTACATACAGTACAGTATATAGGCTTACAGCTAGGGCTGGGTATCGTTCAAAAAAATTTAATACCAATACGATACCTTGAGTTGTATATATACATATACATATATATATTTTTGTATATAATACATTGAACGATACCTTTTTTGATACTAATTTTTTTTATGAATTCAGATTTAACAAATTACACTCAAAATTACATCTCTAAAAAAATGTTTTTGGGTACCAAATAACGAGGCGTTTCTCGAAACTTGGTTGTATAGAGGTAATTGGGTTGGTACCTAAAAAGTATTGAACTCGATACTCAGCTCTACTTACAGCTACAATATTTCATATTGTGTTGTTACGGTATTATTGCAGTATGTTAAGGACATTAAATACATACTTTTACACCAATTTTTTTTTTCTTATCTTGTTTTATGTTTCACATCAAAGTTAAAATTCATCTGAGAGCTCAACACTCCTTATGGAGAAAAATAGCGTTATATCAGTTGAATGAATGAAATTTAAAATTAATTTAACCTAAACCTACAATTTTGTTACCGCATTTTTTATAGCCGAATTCCAGCAACCACAGCTGCCGTTTTTTTTTTTACCATAAATTTTACAGGACTTTTTTTTTTCAGTGTTAACAATTCAAGTTGCTGTCTATGAGCATAGTCTTTTTTGCAAACTGATTAATGCATTTTTGTTGCATTAAACCCTTTTAACCTATTTTAACAGTAAGCAGAAGGAAATGTTGTTGGTCAAATGCATTCAAGTCTATTTGTGTAATTATAGAGAAACAAAAAGAGTGGTTTGCACTGATGTGAGGCTTTGAGAATAACCACAGGGAGAGCAATCCGGCACTCTTCCGTCTGGCTGGGAAGTGCATGACACCCGACCGGCTTGACATGGAGAGCCTTCTCTTAATGAATTCCTGATGAGTTTTTGCTGGAATTAAAATGCACGATCTGCCACTTTTGAGGCATCCAGTCCTTCACAGAATGAGTGTGAATGCTAATTCATTCAGCCTTCACTCCAGTACAGGTGTACCTGAAGGTACAAGATTTGATTTTAGTGCCTATCTTGAGACAACTCAATTAAGCCAACTGTGATTTCTGACGTGCCATCTCGATTTGGAGAGGAATCAACTTCACATTGACAAAAAGTGTGAGTGCAAAGCTAAACTAGGCGTTTTGTGTGCATTCATGGTGTTGTTTTTTTCTCTCAGGTAAATGACAAACGTTTCTAATTTAACGATAGCAGGCTGACCCACTTTTTATTTTAACTGCAAACGTAGTGAAAAAAAATGAGACCGTTTCACATCAACTTGCAGCAAATCTGTCATTTCCATCTCTATTATGCCCTAAAGCACCACATACAAAAATGATATGTTTTACAATGTCAAGTAAATATTTTTCTCTCTATGTTTCGAGTACAAAAAGAGCCTATTTAATAAAATAATACAAATACATAAAATAAAATAAAGTACAAAATATGACAACTGAATCATATCTAAAATGTATGAAGTTTAATATATATTGTTGATGTAATCTGAAAAGATTGTAAAAAAAACCTGAAATGTATAATTAAACTAATTATAAAATAATTTGTAACACAGTAAATTATACAAATTTTACAAAATAAAATAAACACTGTGATCTAATGAAAAAGGGCAAATAAAGCAGTTGCTGAACTCTGCAGCTTTCGTATATAGTCAAATTATTTATTATAAAAATTTATAATAATAATAATTTTTTTTAAAATCTATATTTCATGTCCATTTATTTGGTTGTTCACCAATCAAGCTCTAAAAATACCAAAAACACCATAAAATGTAATTTTCTGCACCACATAAACTGCACTAAAAACGTAGCTTGTTGATTTAACTTAAAGTGCCCCTATTATCCAATTAAAAGGTGGCTTATATTGTTTTATGAGTGCCTTAAAACAGGTTTATGTGTATGCAAGGTCAAAAAACACTTTAGTTTTCTCTAAAAATAGATTTTATTTTACCCCATTTCTAAATGATTCATAAACAACTTGTGTGAATCAGTTCCAAGACTGATTGGTCAGATGGCGCTGTCCTGTATGATTGGTCTACCGCTACAGCAGCGCTACACAGACTCAAAGCTTGAACCAAAACTAATGTGGACAGTGCCTTTGTAAGCGAATCGGCACACCTCTACGTAGTGAACTTCAGCATTGCATAAAGCATAACACTGCCATTAAGCCATTGTTTATTATTACTTAGGCCACATTTACACATAGCCGGGTATTAAGTGAAATGAATAATTCCTACCCTCTGTTTTCAATAATATAATTGTGCACACAACACTGTTTTCAAAAGGCTTGTCATTTATATCAACCCCCATAAATATGCAGTCGAACATGATAATAACTATGCCAAACCTATGTAACGTTAAATAGGGCACTCACATGACGTTAAGCATTTTCTGGCGCATAACCAAACCGCAGGGAAATACCTGCGTCTTGCCTTCCTGTAAACGGGACCTTAAACTAATGACAAGACCGACAGACAGTCAAGCTGCATCAATTACAGTATTAGAATACATTAGGCTAACTGCCGAACAACAGAACTACAGAATCGCAAGCTAGCCGGTTACCAAGACATGTGCAGGGTTGTTACACAACATCACGTACACAAATACTGTACAATCGCAAGAAAATATAATCATCAATTATTAATCTTACTTACAGGTAGAAGTTCAGAGGAGCAAGCAGGTCCAAATAAACTGGGCTCTGGTCCTTCTTTTAAGAGCAAGCGTTTGGTGAATATCACATTGTACTCCAAGATTGGAAAAGCAGTAATCAGTAAAATGACGTGAACACAACAATAGACTGCACTGCTAAAAATGAATGTTAATCACTCATTCTTTGTAAATTCATCTTTCAGAAGGGCATATAAAAACAACTTAAACCTCACAGGGACACAGTGTCTTCTTGACATGATGTAACCCACACGGAAATTGTACTGTTTGGGGGCGGGTCAAGCTGTTTGCGACGTAGAACCTGGGTGGACATTATGCAAAATATGTTACTTTGTGACATGTGGCCGTAACAGAGAAAGGTTCAAATTGCTGACGACTCGTGTAGGCGAATGTGAGCCGATTCTTTTTTTTTTTTATAGACAATAACTTTATTTATAGTGCACTGTTGTTGTCACAACTTTGCAGATAGTTTATGTTCACATACAGCTACATGACACACTGCATGAACGATCATGTTTAAAAAAGCATAATAGGGGCACTTTAATGTTTTAAATGCATAATTCATTACATACTTAGGGCACAACAACATATAAAATGATCAACATATCAAAGATGGAATAGGCAAGTAAACCCCAGTAATACACGGAAATTGCAGCAAAAATGTTTTGCCTAAAACAGTATTTAAGGAAATTAACTTAAATAGTTTTGACTGTGTGAATATTTCGTGCATACAAGTCACAACATACTGTAAGTCTATTTATTTTCCATCCTAAATATTGCATGGTTAATTGCATTTGATTATTTGCATTTGGTTTAGTGTTATCCCTGCTGTCACTATCAGTGCAGCCCAGGGGTGAACAGACAGTTAGTCATGTGTGAGATCCAACCAAGAGTCATGGTCAAGTGAGCACTATGAGATGGGCTGCAGATATTAGTGTAGCAAAATAAAAAGTACTCATCTCTCTCACAGCATCGGTTGGACAGTTAGCTCTACAATTAGTGACAAGAAAGGGCTTTACTTCTGTAATGCTTCGGTGACTTGGATTCATCCAGAAACAAAACACATTCATTCAAAACACTTGATTCATTCAGAAACAAATCATTCACTCGACTGATTCCGTCAAAATGTTGCTTCCATTTGAAAATATTTTCATTGACAGATTTAAAACAAAGTTACTACTTGTAATTTCTTTCATATTGAAGAAATATTCTTGCAAAGTGCACTCTTGCTCGTGATAATGCTTGCATATACCAGAAATATAAATGTCATTGTCGTCTATTTCTTAGTTAAGATATCCCCTGCATTCACGACCTGCGAGTTCTGAAACCATTGGGTTTGTGATCTGCTCTCTCATCTTCTATAAAGGGAACAGGAATTACTTTACCAAATAAATATCCCCTCCGCCAACAGCTTCTTTGCTTAGAAACACCTGATATATTTGAGTTAGCTCTTATCTTTCGCTCTCTCAGTCTCTCTTTCTCACACTCTCACAGCTTCTCCCCACCCCCATCACCAACAAGTTTTCGTCTCCTCTCCCTCCCAGCTGTTGCCCTTGTTTGTCTTTCCCTTTCCCCCTGGGCTCAGAGTTTCCTGTAGGGCTGGGCAGCCTCACCTCAGCCGTTCCTTCCAGAGAGGGCCTCGCTCTCCAGTATTATACTTCTCAAACCTGTGCACTTTCTTTCTGCGCCATCTTAAATATATGAGCGGAAAACTGAATATGTATTTTAATAAGGTTTAAGAAAATACATCACATTTTTTATAGCCAAAATAAATGACATCAAAAATGGGCAAATACATTGAGATTTGGCAATTTAATAAAACACATAAGATTGAAATTAGTGTTATTTATTAAAAGTAGTGCTGTCATTAGATTAAATACATCCAAATAATTATTTATATTTTTTACATAATATATGTGTCTGTACTGTGTATATGTATTGTACTAAAATCACACGTACAGTATATATTTTCAAAATATTTACCCGTTAAAATTAATCATTTGAATGCACGCATAACTATATAATAAACACTGTTTATGTAATACTTCGAATTAGCTTTTATTTTTAAAATTTTCAAATATCATTTTTATTTTCATATTATGTGCTATTATGTCATTTTTATTAGTTTTTTATTCTATTAAGTTTTTTAGTACTACAGCTTTCACTTATTTATTTATTTTTTTTGTCTTTTCCAAGGTAAAATTTTTAAATTTCGTTCAAGTTTTTCAGCTATTTTTTCATATTTCATTTTAGCTTTTTTCAATTACTAAAAATACAATTAATTTACTTAAACGTTATAACTGCATTGCAGTTACAGATTTATAAACCAAATGTAACCTTTTAATTAAAATCAAAGGAAATCGAATCAAACCTCTAAAGCACAAAGTCAAATAGAAATTATCAAAAGTGTTGCTAAAAGGTCAAATAGATGAAAATAACTATTGTTTGAAAACAACATAATCTATTTTTGTGTATGATTTGGCAGATCTAGGTGGGAGTAGCCAAAGCCAAAATATCTCTCTCCCTTACTTTTCATCAGCCCTAAAAGGAAGTGAGGTGCAGGCAGGGAAAGAGCGAGGAGGGGGAACCGTCGTGCCTAGCTGTTGGAAACACTGCAAAAGAGCTTTGTTTGAAATCCAAACCTCTGTTGAGTTTATGTCATTACATTCCACCAAAACATCATCTAACATGAAAGCATGGATCTGATGGGGATAAAGTGATATGAGATTTATTTCAAAAGATGAATTCCCGCCGTACCAACAAAAACACACCGAATGAGAACCAACACCAAGATGAAGAAGGAGCACCCCTCAGGCGTCGCACCAAAATGTTCTAAAACATCAAAAACGTCTGATGAATAGAAATGTGTGATTTACACAACGTCCACTAAATCAAGAAGCTCTACAGGCTCATCCAAAAACACTTCAAGTTGAAACGAATGCGAATTATCTGCCAGCAGTGCATTTCTAACCTCATCTTAAAGGGTCAAATCAGGACGCTTAAAGCCTGAGATTTTCTCTCCCACACACTCCTTCTGTTATTTAATGCATTTTCTGCTCTCATTATACCCCCTCTCCAACTGCTGATTATGAACCTGACCTTACTTGTCTCCACCATTTCTAATCCTACATTCATTTCCATGTGAAACAAGGACACTCACGGTTGACAGAGCTTGACCAGGTCCTGGTCTGTGGTTCCTGGATGGAGACCACGGATGTACAGGTTGGTTTTGCTCAGCTGGTCCCCACCGCTGCTGCTTCCATTACTGCTGCTGGTGGTGGTAGTGTTGGGACTGGGCGGCGCCATCTGCTGGGTGGAGGACGCATACGCCTGCTGTAAAAACAGAGATAAGTCGAGATACATTATTAAAATTCCAAAGGTCTTTCCTTTCATTTTCCCTTTGACTTATGTGGAAGTACTTATTGTGCTGGCCATTAGTGACTCAGTCTTGCAGAGTAAAACAATCAAATATTATAATGATGCAGTTGTAACATGAACGTAACCTTCATTCATGTTGATATCAGAGAGCTATCTGACCCTCCATAGACAGCAACACAACTGAAATGATCCCAGATCCGGAAACATAGTAAAAACATCGGTAAAACGCTCCATGTGACATCAGTGGATTAACTTCACTTTTGTGATGCTACGAGAATACTTTTTTTGTGCCAATAAAACAAAATTACTCGTGACTTACCGTGACTTGCGTCTTCCGCTATTTTACAGTATCTCAATGCACAGTGCAGAATACGCAAGCTGTAACGTATTTGATGTAATTAGCCTTGTTTACATCCGGGTGTATGCACATGCACTTACGTAATCTGCGGCTGCTTGTGCCTAGAAGAAAGCGTTTCATTTTTTGGGTGAACTAAACCTTTAAAATTATGTAATTATTACACACCCTGATGTCATTTCGAACCCATGTATTGTTTTTCTGTTGTTTTTCTGAGATTTCGATGCAACGACAAATCAAAAAAGTCTCAATAACGATGTTGTTGTGTGGTATATTCCCAGTCTTTTTGAAGACAACCAAAAGCTTTGTGTGGAAAACTTAAATCTTTAACCCTATTCAGTAAAGAGAAAAGAACAATTAATATAGAAACAAGTAATATGTATGAGACAAGTTTGTGTGAGATGTAGTTTAATTTCATGCATCTTTACTGAAAAATATTTAACGATTAGGTTTGGAACAACACGAGGGTGACTAAATAATGACAGAATGTTAATTTTGGGTTGAACTGGCCCTTTAACAATGTGATTTGGTTTACAAAACCCAGCAGATTCTGAAACAGAAAACGCTTCTGATTGTTGTTGTGTCCAAAGCCTGGGGCTTTTCCTCTCCTGAGAGGTTCTGTTGGTTTTCTAATTAACTCCTGATCAGTCAGAGGGGCAGGCAAGGATGAAGTATTTCATTAGCCAAGCCTGTGAAATCAAATCTCAGACGGGGAACAATGGGCCAGTTTAATACATGCCACAACTTCACTGGTTTGGCTGAGATTGTTGGAAAAAGGAGAGAGGGGCACATCCAGAAGGGCTTGTACAACCGTTATGTCAAATATAGGGCTCTTGTCTTTTGCTCTCCTCTTGAGCCGGTTGAACTTAGTTATAGAAGCCTGTCTAATTGAGATCTGAGCTTGTTAGCGTTGAGCGCTAATCCCTATCATGTGCTGGGTGCAGTCAGAAAGCACTGTCTCATTAGGACCGCTCTACTCGACTAACTCTGCCTCTGCATGGGAAAACAGATGACTGAACCACTGCCCCCACCCCACCATCAAGCCCATCTGCCCTGCAACGCTGTTCAAGGTTGAGCAGAGCCACACACCTAACTAACAGCACCAGTCTTCCCCACACAAACACTACATGCTAAAAATAACACAACCCCTTAATGGCATCAATCCAGATAGATGTGTTGTTCAAATCATGCCATATTATTTTCCAATTTATTATTTTAAATGTATCCAATTTATATTATTACCTTATCTAAAAAATCTTCATTCAGTTTGAAATCTTTATGTAACTTGGCTTTTCAGCACTATTTTAAATGTAATATATATATATATATATATATATATATAAACACTGTAAAAAAAAAAGTGTAAAATGTACGGTTAAAAAACTGGCAGCTGTGGTTCCCGGAATTCATTCATTCATTCATTCAATCAATAAATAAACATTAATTTGACAACATTACATGTAACATACAACCATAATAAACATCACTGATGAGAAAACTGTAAGAACAAGAGTTATTTCAAAGAAAAAACATCAAATTCAAACTAAATTTGAAATGCAATGCAGGGAATTCTGGGAATGTCCGTTTACAGGAATTTACCGTTAACCATTTAACAGTTTTTTTCCCGTAGCATTTTCACAGTTTTTTACTGTTAAAATCACAGCCATTTCTTAAAGTGTAGAGAGAGATTTCTTAATGTTACAAAAGATTTCAGATGTTGCTTTTGCATTTTCTGTTTATCGAAGAATTCTGAGAATAAAATGTATCACTGTCTATATAAAAAAATATTAAGCAGCACAACGATTATTACATTTGATAATAAGAATCATGTTACACTGAAGACTTGAGTAATGTCTGCTAAAACCTCAGCTTTGTCATCACAGGAATAAAATACATTTTAAAATATATTTAAATAGAAGAACTATTTTAAATGGTAATAATATTTGACAAAATTTGTACTTTTCTTTAGCATTTTTGATCAAATAAGTGCAGCTTTAGAGAGCATAAAAGACTTCTTTCAAAAGCATTAATAAAACCTTATTAAACCCAAACGTTCAGCGTGTATATATAATATTATGGAAGTATTCTGCCGGTTTTGTCGGGTTTAGCTCAATTCTGCAGAAAATTGTATTCCCAAACTATGCTCTAAAAAGTGTTTTCAAAATTGTAAATAAATGTTAAATATGAAAATACAATTCAGTCTTTCTGCTTAAATATTTTTTAAAAAGTCTAAGCCACTTGCCTTTTCTTTGTAACTATTGATAAAATGTAATGCAATATCAGACTGAAAATTGTTTAAATGACCATTTTTGTTTTTTCAGTGTGCGCTGAATTAATTAAATCTACTTTAATTAAATCTACTTTAATTGACAAGTTGTACAAACATGTACAATTGCAAAATGGGTCACTTTATGCACTTTATGATTCTGGGAAAAAAAGTGGCTATGCATTTTAGTTCCGCTTAACTAAGTTTGCGTGCCTTGTATTCTCCACGACTTCTCATGACCCATACGGACCCTACACAAACAACTCCCATTCATGTACATCTGTTAAACCTACAGCTTTAATTCTTGTTCATGCAAAGCATGTGATATATGAAGTGAAGACATTCCTCAGAGTCCACGAGCGCGCTGACAGTAATTGACGCATCGCGACCATCCACACTGCTCTATTTCCTTTAGATTGGGCTCTATGCATCTGAATGCAGAACAAATCCTTGTCAACATCTAATCAATACCAGCAAACCTGCCTTTGAACATGTCAGTTGCACTATAATGAAACCCGAGAGTCCTCCCTTATTTGCACTTGAGGACAGCACTGCAGTGGAACCGGCTATAGGCCGCCTCTTCATTTCCATAGATATGCGCAGTGTGGTAATGAGAGCATGGCGGGGTTTGCACCTTTCTTGATTACTCTATTGCAGTGCCACTAGGGCAGACCCTTGGGAAAGCTTGCAGAAATAGAGGTCACAGGAAGCAGTAAGCAGCTCGGAAGGGTTAGCAGGGGATCTGGCTCTAAAGAGCTGGTACCAGGTGTGACTGTGGATGGGAATAAATGGTCTGTCTATCGCTCCAACCTGCGTAGGTAACAATATTGTGGTGCACGCTTTTGGTTTTCCCAGAAATATGGATGTTTAATGACCTACCAACACACATTGCAGCATAATGCAGTCTTCCAAAGCAAATGAAAAAAACTTGTATTTTATATATATCGTTACTGCATGTATTTTATATATGGTCACTGTTGGAAAGGAGCTATTTGCACAACGGCATAATGGCTTTTGTTTTTATAAAATGAATAAAACCAAGAAAAAGGTGCCTTTTTAAATCATTTTTAGTTTTCAATTTCTGAAAATATGAAAACATATATATATAAAATACAATATCATACTGTCTGGGTCAATGCAATAATTTTGTGATTATTTTTAGTGTGTAGTTAGTCAAAATACACGGTGGTTTAAAAATTATATTAGAATCTAAATTTTGATTTTTTTTTTATTATGAACATTTTGAGAATATATGAATATGATTTCTAAAACAATATATTACATTTTTTTTTTTTAAACTAGCAAATATTTTAATTTATTAAATTAATTTATTTTAAAAAAAACATTATTTATATTGTGTGGTGGCAGTCAAATTAGATTAAAAATGGTGTTTGCCTAATAATATAAATACATAAAGCAAAAAGCATTTGTTTTTAATCTTTGCATGAGAATTTTGAGACAATATTATTAAGTAAAATATACTTCAGAATACTATCATTTTTGTCCCTCGCTCCCATTTCCTGAAAAATGAATAAAAGCTTTGGCTTGTAAATCACATATTTTTATCACAAGACTTTTTTTCACTCATGGTTTACTGGATTAAAGATGAGGGGGAGGGGCTGAGAACCGAAAAAAAGATTCTCCACCCTTTTCAAGTTACACGTACAAATCAGGATTTAATACTGTCAGGCACTTCGTTAGCTTCTCTGTTTGTATAGCAAAAATGTCAAACTAGCAGTTTTGCAAAAATTGAAGGAAATAAAAGTAGCCACAGCCAGTATCCCAGGATCCACGCACAATGTTCGAGACCGGAATTCCATGAATTCCAAGTCATTTATCTCTGAGCAATCTGCATCCCTGCCAAGAGTGCAAGAAGGAGGGGAATGAGTCTTCTTCTAGGCTGCTTGGTTTTCAAAACTGTGTCTTTCAGCAGTGATTCATCCCGTGAAGGAGAATTTCGAACTAAGTGCGTGTGAGTGAACACACATTTCTACAGCAGTACCAACAAAAACAGACTCCGTCCCAAGGAATCTTCAGCATGCGTTACTGAGAGATTCAAATATTTCTGGAGAATCACACAATCTAAAGGAAAATTAACAATATTACAGTACACAACTTTACAAAGGTTACAACTCAAATATTGCAGTTTAGTGTTGTTTTATTAGTACATTAAACTATTCTTGAATATAGTTTTGCACCATATACTATCATTTTCCAGTGTTGAAGCTGTACATATATATTAATATTAATTATATTAATATTTTAAGAATGTACTTTTATATTAATGATATCATTTTATACATATTTTAATATTAATATTCTCATTAAAGTATATATTTAAAAAATGTCTTTTGCAACCGGTATATATTGGGTTTGAAGTTTTTGAAGCATAAGCAGCTCTTTTCGCATGCACAGCTGGCTCTCGTTGTTCCTCTCTATTTTATGCTGTTCAAGGCACATCTCAAAGCTCTCAACTTTACATTCAAAACTGAATGATTCGCATAAAAAGGGTGTTTCATTACCTGAGAGGTCACAGAATATTTGGAAGACTCTAATGA
Organism: Enteromius anoplus; assembly: GCA_032359395.1. NCBI lineage: Eukaryota > Metazoa > Chordata > Actinopteri > Cypriniformes > Cyprinidae > Enteromius > Enteromius anoplus. The sequence goes on along the minus strand of JAUMHG010000072.1, from coordinate 10,463,566 downwards.
GCTTCAAATATTCATACTGTGCAAAGTGATTTGCAACATTTTGCCGCCCCACAGAGTGTCATTCTCCAGTGGATTTTATTCCGCCAGAGCTGACAGCAGTTGGGTGAGTCAGTGCAGCAGTGCTTAGCAGACCTGCAGGGCTTAGGAAGCCTATCTAAGTTTGGGGCACTTAAGGAGGAAATTAGAGACCACTGGCTGCACACGCTCACAATCCAGAAATTCTGGAAAAATTAATGTCCCCTAGTAACTTGTAAGCACACAGGCTGAGGAAACAGTATTTCAAATTACATTTTGAGCAAACATTTGTATTATCAGGTATGCATCTTGCATTACAGCATATGACCTTGCACTGGTAGAATTGTTATCATGCATTTAGTGCTTTCTCACACATAACAACTTTTTTTTTTTTTTTTTTACTGAAAACATTGTCATTTTAAAGACAGGAAATGCATGCTTTCCTTAAGCGCCGACAGTACAGCATAACACTTATAGCAAGCTGAGAATGCGTAACTGGATGAAAATTTGGATGAAAGTGTCTGCCAACTGAAAAAATGTAAAGGTAAATACCCTCAGAGGCAGAGAAACTGACAAAACAAAATACACCTAAGAATGCTTTTATTTCAGTTGATATAATAATCATAATAGACATTCTGCAAGAAAACACTCCACAAAACAGTGGGAGTGTCAACCCTTTGTAATCACGTTCAAAAACTGGAAATTCAAAAGAATATAATCATAGTTTTAGCAGTATTTCCAATCAACTCAAAAGTAATAATGGTCAGAATGACCCAGAATTTAAGCAAGTAAATGAGAGTTCTTTTGGTTAGCCTTCTACAAGATCTTTAGCTTCACAACTAGTTTGTTGGTCTTCCTTCTGCCCCACACTGCAGAAATACAGTTTAGTAGTTTGACCCACACCTGACATCCTCTTGCTGTATTTTTACATAGCTACAGCAACTAAAAATTAATGTGCTCCCTCAGATTCACAAACACTAGACTCGTCCAAGGGAAACCTGAAGTTGTTGTCCAAACTGGACATGTCATTCCTCTTTTGGGCTTCTATTGGCAGCAACAACAGCCATCGTTACTCAACAGATAGGGCCCCCTCTAGGCTTTTGGCCAATAGCTGCTACTCAAACCCACTGAATGCTTTTTCATCCAGTCTGTTCCAGCAGGTGAAGTGCATCCTGACATAAATAGGTTATTTTTTCATTACAAACAGATGCCCTGAATTAAATTCTGCCCAAAACAGCTTCCAGAAAGACCTTCTACCATCTTCACTGCCTTCCATTCCGCGGCAATATACAAACTTTCAGTAATGACAAATATGTCCTTTTTATGACCTAGGGACATGATGCCCACCTGCCCAACGCAGCTCACTTCCTTTCACACTACTACCTACACTTCCTCCCCCAGCACTCGTCCCGCTGTGAGAGTTATTGAGAAAAGATGCACCATGGGCTCGGACACCTGCCTGCTCAGCGGCCAGTGCTGGTGGAAGCTCTGCGATCAGGCAGCTCAGTGTTTTCTAGAGCAGCACTTAGAAGGGAAGTGTTGGTTTTGTAAAAATCGAGTCCACGGTCAGCTCTAATAACAAAAGGATAATGAGGTCAATGTATGTGGTTAAAACATGTAACTGTGTGAATCTCAATAGCTGCGGTCTTCTCTAGTTTCTTTATAAACTGAAAGGTAAGATGAAATCAGGAACCAGGTCTGCTTTGCATCGTCGCGTTGTTTTTTGGATTATTTCATGAGCATGGGCGTGAAGCTGAAATAACATTTATAAAGCCAAGCTGGATCAGATCACAGGGTGTATGCTTGTGAAACTGTTAAAGAGTAGATACACCATCATACTCACTCTCAGGAAAACCGCTTCCCTTTATCTATTTTATAACTTATCATGCAATTATTCATTAAATGGTGAACGCGTTAATATCCGTTCTTTCTTCGCTTTCCATTGTAATCTTGTTTCAGTCTATTTATTATGATGACCTTGTAGGGGGGAATTGGAGATTGCAAATGATAAAGACAGTGCTTTGAATGGATTTGCAAGAAAGCACACCTGATTCACTCATGATGTTAAAAATATATGTTTGACGACATTAAGTAAATTTCATAGCATTGAAATAATCTCAAGTCAGTTAGAGACTGACAAAAAAAATAGTACACAATAACACCAATGTATCACTGCGGGTCCAACCGGAAAATAATGTTCACAGGTGAAGTAACTTACTTTATGTAGCTAATGTTTGCATACATTTGCATACCAAAACTCAACAGCAATTCATTCTTAAGTGATAAATACGTAGCATTTTGAGCTTAAACTCAAAACAGAGAGGAAAATACTTTTGTTTATATATATATATGGGTTAAAAACATATATAGCTTGTTTACTAAAAAATGTTTACCAGTAGGTCTATTAAAATGATAATAGCCTAGAAAAAAATAGGTAAAATTGAATGCGAGTTATTGGAAACTTAATCCTTAAAATAACTAGTGCCATACCTGTCATTTAAAAATATATGATATGATTATAAGCTATTTTTATCTATAGCCTGTAATTCACAATTAATGTGACCAATATAACGTTACATGTCGTTATTACAAATAAATTAACTGCGCCATTAACATGTTATAAACGAAAATGTAGCGTTTTTCTCGCATTCTGACCTTTGTCTCTCCGACAAATAAATAGCTCGTAAATCAAAAGGCATCCAATGTCGGATTCATTGACTTTCTGTCTCTGCAAAGTCAATCCGAAACCTAGATGTTTCCTGTCATAGTAGTGGGATTTATAGGGGTGGGGCGAATGACTCAACGTAAAACTTGGTTAAACTAATTTAATTTTTTTCCCCATCGAACAATTTTCCTCATTAATCCCAAATAATAGTCGTCTATGCTGATTTACTGCAGCGAATCCACAAGCATAATAATAAGTGTATCTATCCGGGAACATTTCGGACCGCAAGTTCCGTACAGCCTGTGACTTCCCAGCCATCTAAATTAAGATGCCCACTTTTTAATACACGCCGACTTCAGTACGACGCTCCGCAGCGGCACGATCGCGCGATGATACACTTCAGTATTTTCTCGGTTCCACTTTCAAGGACACTGCAGCTCACACTCATGCAGTTACACACACACACAGAACACACAGATAAGCGACAGAAATCAGCGTTTTCCGCCGGCTGTCGCCACCGCATACGAAGATGGCTTTACCTTTTTACTGGTTCTGCTGGGATAACCGTTATATGGGTTGATTCCTGTCCTTGGCGGCACAGAGAGCAGCATTTTTACAGCAGCAGCAGCAGCAGCAGCAGCGCGCGCTGTGTCCGGAGCGCCTAGTACAGCCAAAACAGTCAGCTGACGTCACCGGGGACATTCAGCCTGGAGTCTGTGGAAGAGATTGAGTCGCTTACACACACACACGCACACACACTGCTGTTCATTAACACACAGGAAGAAAACAGCAATAGTACACGCTATTATGTTCTAAAGGATAGTGAAAGCTATAATCTCTTATGACTAGTAAAAGATTTTTGATTTCATATTAACTTTTTTTCTTTTTTGAACAAGTATCGTTATGGAGGAAATCTACTGAAAGACCCATTTTTGAACTTTCTGGAAATTGACGCTGAATTTTCCCAGCTGCATAAACACAATTAAATATGATATTCACTGGTTATATATGCGCCGCCTCTGGGAAGCAGGGCATATAGGCTGTTCTTATTGGGATATCCTACTCAGTAAAACACTACCAAATGACAATGATTGGTCCACCATATAGGGTACCATTCACCACAAAAATGAAAAATTATAGTAAAATTAATGGGGTAATGTATGTAATTTCCATATAAAATACTGTAAAGATGATGTTTTGTGAAAACAATTCCCAGTGAAAATGTATGTTTAGGAAGGTAATACATTTATTTTGAAAATAAAATATTGTTAAATGGATTTTTGCATGTATAGAAAGCTGTATAATTATGTTAAAAAATACAGCAATAATATTTAGCATGATTTGACATTAAACCACAGTAAAAAGGGGTCAATTATAGCTTTTACAACATCTGAAAGTGAAATAAATAAGCGTAAATGAGTCTGAGGGTGCAAAAAATCAAATACTGAGAAAATCGCCTTTAATGCTGTCCAAATAAAGTCCTTAGCAATGCATATTGTTGACCAAAAATGAAGTTTTGATATATGTACAGTACTAAACATACAAAATAAATTCATTGAAACACAATCTTTACCTGGCACAAAAGAAAAATCAGTTACTTAAATTATATAAATATTTTGTTGGCTATTGCTACAAATAAACCCATGTGACTTAAAATGGTTTTGTGGTTCAGGGTCACATATACAAAATGATATGAATAATATTGTGATGTGAAAGAATTGTTTTCAGAACTGTCAGAATATATTTTAAAATCAGATTTATTCCTTCGATGGCAAAGCTGATTTTTCATCCTTCTGTAATTATTAATATGCTGACTTAGTGCTCATTTGGTTCTCATTATTCTAAACGTTTGAAAGTTATGTGTAAGTTATGAATTTCTATTAAATATGCAGCCACAGAAATGTCTCCCATACTGCCTGTCAACTTATTTTTATGGGGAAATTCACACAACCACACCTGCTATTTTTCTTATTACAGTGTAGGCAAAGGAACACCATGTTTCCAGCAAAGCCCAAAAGACACTTGGGATCATGAGTCAGCCCACAGCAGAACCCAGTCATACACCACTAAGTCACCTCCTCCAGCATCACAGCCACAGCCGAGAACCCGACAGTGTTTATCTGAAGCCAGATGAGTGGTTAATGTGGGAGGATAGTTGCATAAAACTCTGATTTTTTTCTTTAGCCACTGCAGATGAAATCTCTTTGCTTCCAGTGCTCTGTCTACAGGTCTCTGGCATTTTCCTTGTTTATGTTTAGATAAGAGCTACACGCTACATTCCTACGGTGTTGGTACAGTGTTTAATATGTACAGACATATTTACACTTTCTGTATATTTTAATGATTAAAGCCTTGTTGGGTGTTCTCAGAGAGTTCGGAAATGTATATATCCATTTTCACAAATGATTTTTAATTTGCCAAGAGTTCAGTTCAATTTAGTTTTGCAGTTCATTTTATTTAAAACATTTCAGATTGGGTAATATCAGAAAATTGGGAATTAAACAGAGCAGCGTTTCCAAGCCTGTAAGCTGTCCTGGAAAAATGAAGGTCACTGTGCTATTGATTTGCATATGTACACAAGAAGATAAACAGTTTGGCCTTCAACAGAGCAAATCGAACATCAGATACTTACAAACACCCTTTGGGAAAATAGATTAATATTGATTATACATTTTTTTTATCATAAAGATTTCATAAAAATATGTAAATTGGAATATATGCCTGGCGAAGCCGACTTTTTAGAAGCCATTACTCCAGTGTTGTCACATATTACATTTCAATGAATCACCAACTTTTTTACCATGCTTAAAGCAAATAAGTATGAATTCTTACTCAGACACCGGCTGTCTTTCAGAGGGACCTGGAGAATCTTGATGGGGGTTGGGATTTTCTTTGGTGTTTGCGCATACCTTGAATTCTTCAGGTGTTTTCAGCATGGCCCTAGCGGTAATTATCACCCTGTGGAAGCCTGGCTCACTTCCCTACCTGCTATTTAGGACGTCTTCCTTTGAAGGAAATACCTTTTTTTGGATAGAAAGAGCATACATTGTTACCCTTTAGGTTGCACACGTTCAGCTTTTGTTGTAAGGATTTCGTTGCAACGCTTTCTTTGATGCAACGCTATCTTTCCAGTGTCACTGTTGGCGAATGCGATCCCATTCTGAGCTCGGTGACATCTGCAGTGCAGGGCTTGGAGTTTCACAGGCCTGATTTATGCAACTATCCATCTTCACTCAAGTCTGAGGGCCAGAGGAGTAATGTTGGCCTAGCATGACATCCCACAGTCCAAGATGTGTGATGTAATTTACCCAATGTTCACACGCATACACAAACACAAGCGCACACTAGAGAAAAGGTCTCAATTGCTGCCAATTATTCATGGCGCTCTCACACATTATGGTGATGCTCAAAGGTAACAGAAGCAAAGCTCAATGCAGCAATGCAATATACTGAGCCGTCACATATTCAGCTCCATTTCCTAGCTAGAAACTAATTTTGTACATATATATAACGTGAACTAGATGCATGTACACAAAATAGCAGGAGAACCAAATCACCAGAGAGTGATTCAATTCAATAAATCACAGCATGGACCTTTTTGTGATTTCGTCTCTCGTACGCCCGCCTGTCTACTTCGGGTTGGTGGAGTCTGGGAAAGCAGTCCATTCCTCTCCCTCCCCCCTATTGTAACCAGCTCAGACTCCAGCTCTGTGGATGGTGAAGGCGGGGGGATTGTGTGCAGATGTGCTTGGAGAGTGGCCAGGCGCTTTGCCCTGAGAGAACATGTGGTCTGGGACTGTTTACGCTGGCACTGTGTCAAATCAACCCCAACACAACATGCTAGGCCTCACAGGACACCACACACACATAGATCTCTTTCCCCCGCTGCTGCTCAGGAGTCATTCTGCTAACTAAGCAACATCAATCTTCGTGTCAATTGTTGAACGTGAGGTGCATGCATTCACCAAAATGAAGCAAATGCATTTTAAATATTGACTATTTTGTTGAAGTTGGCATGAAATGAAAATGAATCATATACTATGCATCTAACTGTGATCAATTGAATCATGTATGCTTTCTTGAGGTTGTAATTTTATTCAATATATCATAATTGTATCTTCTCTCTGGTGACATATGCAGGACTTCTCCAATCAAATCATTTAGTTCACTTAAACCCCGCCCCAAAATCTATTGCTTAACCCAATCAACAGCTGATGGATTGAATCAAGTCCCATGTATCTATCCTCATGGAATCTCCAAGTCCGCTCTATATTTTTTTCTTTCTGTTCCTGTATCTGTTACTCTCAGATGTATATCACAATATGGAAACATCTCTTACTACTACTTCTTCTTTTGTTTTTACAGACATAGGAAAGCTGCATATTCTGGCCTCATTTATATAAAAAAACTCCTTTGTTTTAAACTTCCTTTGATTTGTGGAACACAAAAGGAGATGTTTAGCAAAATGTTTATGCTGCTCTTTTCCATTCTATGAAATTGCATGGTGACCACGGTTTGTGAAGTACCAAAATAAAAATAATAAATAAAAGGCATAACAAAATGTGCGATATGGCATATTTTAAGTTTCTATTTTAATTTAGGCTTGACTTTTTTATACAAAACAGACCAACATATTCATGATTATCCTTTCGATCTCATTCACATATGCACATAAATAAATATGTCGCATAAAAATGTACCACATTTGACATCAGTGATGCCATATTATTTCTGTTGTACTGTGACTTGACCCCAATATGCCACATTTTAAAATGCAAATATTCTTAAATAACATGCACATATTGCATAAACGGCATTTTTGAGAATGGAGGGAAAGGTTTTCTGTGAATAATGACTTTAATTTCTTTCTGTTCCTTGTGTGAAAAAGAAATTAAGTTTGGAAAACATGAGGGTTCAGCTTTATTTTTGTGTGAACTATCCCTTTCATTCAATTTTTGGATGAGAGCAGATGTTTTGATGCAGGATGGCATAATAACCCACAGATTCATAGTGGCTCGGGATGACAAATCTAATGGTTCACTTGAAACCGAAAAAAAACCCCCACTTGCTTTACCCAAATTGGCGGCCAAATCTTGTGCTGGGTTAGTTTCAGACAGTTGAATGCACAGATTGTCACAGATGCCTAGGGGGAGGAGGTCATTAAGCATGCATGGTTGTCGTGCTGTGTCAGACGAAGACCTTGTTGGATTTATACCCCAATGTACAATGAGCTTTATCACCACCCCCAAGCCTTTCTCCCAGTGAGGCATGGGGAATGAAGATAGATACATGTTGAGGCACGTGAACGGCCAGACATCCCTGCTACGCTACTCCCAGATGCTCCACATAGCCAGAACACTGCTCTCCTTCCACAACATCTGCCGGCTGCACATCTTCCCAAAAGACTGGAATGGATGTCCCCACATCACAGACCGAGTCTCTTGTCGTGACCTCTCTATGGATTGCAGATGTCATTCAGATGGAGAATTTATTTTTCTTCAGTAAGATTTTTTTAAAGGGTTTGGCCACACCAAAAAGAGGACGAAATTAAAGTACACCATGAGTGCACCAAGTAAAACAAGGAAACTATTAAAAAAATAAACAGCGCAAATTTAGCTGTGATTACGCACGTTCATTAAAAGTGACTCATAAGTGTTACGTGACATCATTTGATCTATTAGGTCATTTCAATGAGCCTCCCTTAAAGAGAAGTCTAGTCCATGAATCACTCCACTTATATTACGCATTGGTTGGATCTGTAAAATATCCAAGAACTGTGTGGTATCTTGTTCACTATAACAGTGGGATTTATTAGAGAGGGTGGAGGACAAAACCCTGAAATGAGAAAATGTGCACTGGCTGGAGAAAAAAGTGCAAATAGATTGGTGTCTAGTGCCACCCAGAGGACACTTTGATGGAACAATGAGGTATTTCACGTATTAACTTGTTTTGGGCTGTTGGGAGCAGCCTGATTATAGTAGTGTTTGAAAATGTAAATTATATTATACTATAGACGGTTTAAATGACAACAACATAAACAAATGTTACTGCGCATGCGTGCTTTTGTGACCCTAACTTATCTTCAGGTAAACATCCAAATAGAATCAATAACAGCTACTAAGACCTTCTAAAGTAAAATTATTATTGTTCGCTGCGTAAATCAGACGGATTTATTAAAAATGCAAACACTAACCAGGGGTGCGTTTATCAAAAGCATGGTTAGCTAACTATGATCGTTAGTTGCAGTGAACTCTATTGGTAACGACGGACCTTGCGACCATGTTGCTTTTGGGAAACGCACCCCAGACCAATAAACTGACACAGACCGGAAGGTAACATAGGTCCAGGCGCGTGCCCCCGATGAAACCGTCTGTAGTATTTATTATTGGTTTTTTTTCATTAGTTTTTAACCTAATTTAAATTAAGTTTGAACAGTGTATGTGTCATATTTGTATATTTTGTATCGGTCATATTTGATTGATTTATATGTATTTCCGTTTGAGTTGAACATCTTCTATTCCAATCAGTTAACAATACAAAACATTTAATTTTCATTAATGAGGTTTATTTAGCTTAGTTTTTAATAATGAATGGTTTCAGTTTTACTTAACAATAGCAACATTTGTTGTGAGAAGCATGGAAATAGTAATTTTTAAAAGGAAGATTTTAAAAGGATAAAACTGCTTTAAATGTTTATTACTTATACAAAATATTATTATCAAATTAAAATTATTTAATGATTATTTTACATTATACATATTTAATGATAAAATGATTGCATTGATTTCTTAAATATTTATTTATATTTCATTAAATATATTTAATTAATTTCTTAACTATCTATAAGTACGTGAATTCTTAGTGTTGAAATTTAATAAAAGCCCAGACCATTTCTGAAACTGTAAATGAATAATTAGTTTTGATAATAACATTAAAATAAAAATAGTTATGGCATTATAAAATATCCCAGTTGGGCTCGACTGATCCATGAGCTTGCAGTTGGTCTCTCTGTTTCCTCTCTGTCCATATCAGGTAAGACACTTTGATCAAAACCATATAGGCTTAGAAGATGTTGCATTTTCCGCTGGTTAGATAATCCGCCACAGGCATCTAGCATGAAGAAACATTTAATCACTCTCTTCATGGTTGGTGCTCCAAGTGTAAATGCAAGAAACAGCACAATTATATCTACACAATTGAGAATATGGTGCTTGTAGAGATGCATTTTCTGAGCTGTCTCTCTGGATTGTTTGGAACAAAAACTCGTTCCTGCTGTTAGTGAGGTTGATTTTCCAAGCTTCAGATAATTCCACTGTCTAGAGATGTGTTTATCTGTTCCTTGGATTGTGACCTCCAATAAACTTCCTCCGGGATAAAAGACATGTGGATTTAAGACAGGAAGAGAGCACAAAAAGAAACTGCACACTTACTAGTGTTTCTGATTTTACAGATGCTATTTTTTTTATTAAGTCAAATTTCCCCCTAACCATTAAGTTTTTACCTCTATATAGGCCTACCAACGACAAAGCAGATGAAAACCAGCTCCGCTCATGCAATAACCTTTATTGACCACTAGATGGAATCATGTCACTTTAAATAGGAGACAAAAGAACTCAAACCTGAAAAGGAACAAAGGAATAAACAGACGGGGAAACGAACAGCTAACCCTAATTATTACACAGCTGCTCGTTGAATTAAATACTATATTTCAATTAATTACATGTCCGTTTACAGTGCTTTAATAACTGATCAATGCACGAAATGTAAATAAAGCAAAATAGCAACTGGAGAATCCTAGCCACCTAAACGTATTTCAGAACTCTCCATGACCAGCAACAACATATAAAGACTACGTATTTTACATTATTAATTATTTAGGCAGTTTTTGTTGTTGTTCTTCATCCACAATGTTATCAACGCTGAAGAAAATACAATCTAAAGTAATAAGCCTGTATGTATTACAAGACCTGAATTTAAAACTTTATTTTATTTTATTACTAGCTACAACTATCTAGCTCAAAAGCAATCCCTTATAAAGCTAGTCAGCTAATACAAACGAATTACTTAGAGTCATAATTATAGAGCCAAAATGGCTGCGTGGCGGGATCAGTTTCCACCGACTGAGGGGAAAAACAAATGGTCAGCCGTAAGCTGAGCCGCGCGTGCGCAGGAGCCCAGTGCCGCGTAGGGCTTTCAGTTTTTTGGACTCCTGTCGAGGTGGATGACGTCATGCAGCAGTCCAGTAGAGGCTCCACTTTTCCCCCCTCACTCAAATTGTAACCACCAGCATCAGAAGCGGTGGGGCACAGAAGAGAAGAGCCTTTTTTATTTTTATTTTTTGCAGCGAGTTCGCCAACGGACGATCTTGCATTTCATCCTCTTGATTTTGCAGAAGGACTAATTTGATCACAGAGAAGACCGCTTTGATTTTAAGGATTTTTTTTTAAAAAGACACCACATACCTCTGTTTGCATGCTGTTATTCAGTACGCAACATACATGACCGTGCCATTGTACAACACCTCGCCTTTTTAGGCTGGAAAAGCCTTTTTATGCATAGATTTTAATGACACATTCTCTGCTGTGTTACATCGTCTGCTCAGCTACATTTGCTAGCGTGTCGGAGGGCGCAAGAAAACAACAGACAACGGCGGACAATCGTGAGGTTTGGATGAGGTGTTTGAATCCAGCCTTACGTGAACAATTGTGATATTTCCATAGGCAATGCCATCTTGCAATGCAAACATGCTGGCTGTTGGAATGCTTTCCCTGGGATTAGTTCTTGCAATAGAGATTGTAGGTCCCACCAGAGCCATTGAAGGTGAGTAGCCACGATTAAACCTAATATTTTGCCCATGCATGTATTTAGGAGACAGTCTGTAAAGTTTTCAGACATGGCCTGGTGATAGTGACCAGGCAACGTGTGGGCTGCTGCTTTCGACACCCACTATGTGGGCAGCAGTGATTATTTCAGGCTTGCGGGATTGGTTTTGAATAAATGCATGTGCCTAGAAGGGTACTTGCGCAATTTTGCTATCACCTGTGTTGAGATTGCTACATCTGCTACATTTGTTATCCTCATCCAGTCTCGCGCTAATTTATTATGAAACATTCGCATTATCAGCATTTGTGTACAGAAGCACGGTTTAACGCGCCTAATGGGGACAGATTGGTGATGTGGGAGTCATTTCGTAATAGCTTCATAGGCCCGTGTGTTCGCCGGAGACGTTTATAAACTCAAACGCCTGTCAAATGTTATTCTTCTCCTTGCGCGCATTGTTACAGTACGAGTGAAAGCCGAGCTCTGCATGCTCCATATTCCCGCATTCTTAGCGGTCTATTCCAGTGCGTGGATAGATACATCCTCTGCCAGTGCTGCTTCTTGCCCACAAAAGAGAGCTGTCGATTCTTTAGCGTTTGTTTCGCGTGACGTAAACATTATCTAAGGCAGATTGTAAATGTAAATAACTTCTATTTACTCCAAAATCAGGTATCTAAAACCAGTTTAGCAGTACTTTGCCCAAGTTTGCGCAGCTTGGTTTGAAGCGATTTCAATTAGAGCGTGCACATAGTGCTTATTTAGTTCAAGCATCAAATCTTTTTTCATTGTAAATATAGTGCACCAAAATATGAAACCTAAAACATATATATGATGTCAAAAATTGGCATGTTTTTTTTAATTAGAAAATGGATGGTAAAACTATTTTTATACTGCAAATGTAGTATGGTTTTTATAATACAGCCTGATATTTCTATTTTTATTGCATGTTTATAGAATTATCATGTTTTTTTGACGATTAGAGCACACCACAAAACAAGTCTGTGTTGGCATATGGAAATTTAAATTGTTTTGCGCTGTTAAACATGAGTGGACACAGACTGGCTACAAAAGATTAAACATGTTAAAAGTTGTGCAGTTTAATAGTTGCATTAAGCGTGATCTTTTCCCTTCTGTCTTGTGACCCACAAGTTGAGAACCACAGTTTGGTTGTCATTTGTCTCTCACGCCTGATTAGTCCATGCCATTTTTGTAAGGTATTCAAGATGCATTCATATGCTAAAAAAAAACAAAAAAAACAAACAAACCAAAGAGCTCGATCTAGTTATTACGTTTATAGCATTTGTTTTAAAATTGTGATGTTAGCAAAAACAATGCAAAGAAACGAGAGGAAAATGGTGCCTATAAAAGCACACCAGATGCTCTTTAAATAAATACTCCAGATAGTTTTCTGTGACATCTTTATAAATTATGCAACAGTCCTTTTTAGTATGGCTCAGAAAACTGGCCTGCAAAAGGCTCACATTTTGAATTATGCAGATCCAAATGTAATGCTCATGCCCAAGAAATAAGCGCATAATAATGTAGGCCTGATCAAGAGAAGTTAAAACACTGTGATTCACTTTATTTAGTCATTCACTAGGCAGTGCATTACACGTTAACTGTAAAGAATAGGCTGCGGCGTTGTCTAAAAGGTATAGTTTAACCAACATTTTTATTTTTATTTACTCTCATTCCAGACCTCCTGTGGTTTAGCCTTATAATATCCGTACAGTGATAGACAGTGAGGTTCAGTTCATGTTTAGGCGTGACTGTCCCTTTAAATTCTTAAAATTTGTACAAATCATCAGTTATTTCAGGAGGCTTAACTAACTGATATGACTGTTGATGCATTAACTAAATATGAGTAGTTCTGTCCAAAGTCATGCGACTGAGTCATTGACCATGTGACGCCACCTCAGACGGCCTGTCAGATTATTTCGACTGTTGCAGATGAGTCTTTTCTGCCAAATTCTGGTAATAGCTTTAGATGAGGCCACAAAAAACAGAACATAAGCAGACCTCAGATGAACCTTTATCTTGTCTAGACAGAATTCGGAGCCTGGGGGATGTGGGTATTTTTATTATACTGGAAAGTAAAGATAACGGTCATTCAACAAATATTCTATATTCGAGCAAACATCTGCCAACTCAGTACACTTTTAAAATGAATGAAACGAGATTATCTTGGTGTGGTATGAGAGTAATGTAGGTTTATGATATATCAATGACCTGGGAGTTTGTCTGCTCTGTGGAAGACGAGGAGGAAATGGTCTAGCGGACAGAGGCAGGGTTGAAGTTCTTGTGCTTTACTATCTGGCTCCACCTCCACTCTCTCTGGAACATCTGGATTTAGGAGAGCCGTTAGCTTAGATGTTATATGGGCACGAATGAGAAAGCAGACCATTAGCGACTGGCCTTGGCCTTACAGGATTGGGAGTATGTGTCTGTAAAAGCATTGCTTCACTGTTGAATCACATTCTGGCATGTGATGCGAAGCACTAATTTAATGTACATGTTAGCATGTGGCTGCATGGAATGCAGAGTGACCCTTTCAGTGGTTCAGGCGTAGGTGGTGAGTGGGCCCGAGTTGGAATGGGAATGCTTTCAACGACTACAGCAGAAACTTTTTTTATTTATCCGAGTAGAATGTTTTTTCGATAGACCATGTCCGTAAATATTCTAAATATGAAGTCCTTTTGGTTTGTATTTTATGTTTAGTTTGTCTTGTACACAGTTTTTAAAATGGTTAATTCTAGGTTTTAGTATTTTTAATTTTGTATTTAATTAGGGGTGTAACGGTTCACAAAAATCACGGTTCGGTTCGATACGATACAGTAGTGTCACGGTTCGGTATGTTTTC
>JAUMHG010000072.1:10425713-10445446 GCA_032359395.1 Enteromius anoplus | reverse complement strand
TCTTTTATTTGGCAAAAAAGGAGAACGTGTATTGCCATCTACATGAATATATGTGCCTTTTTAGCACACAAAGATTGAAATATTGCAGAATATCTTGCATTTATCAAACTGCAAACTTCAGTGTAACTCTTACAAAATGATATCTTCTCAGATGAAATTACATGTTCGAAGTTTTCATTAGCATATTGGACGATTGTTGCACAATACTTGCATACAGTCGCAGTTCTATCTATTGTTTTATTTCCGCTGTCATCAAAGGTAAGATGAAATCCAAAATGTTCCTACACACTACCAGGAAGCTTTCCTTTTCTCTCCAACTCGCCATTTTTTTTGTTGTGACCTGCAGCACTCACTCATCACCGCAGACACCTCAGTTCTTTCGCGCGAAATGCTGTGCTCACACACCGGACACGAATGAAGCGTCAAGCGCACGAGTGATTTAATGTTAAGTCAATGCAAAGACGCGATTAGACATTCTGCGGCGCGGTTCGCGCAATTTGCGTCTGGTGTGAACGCAGCTAAAGGAAAACACACTAACGTCACATACAGGGCACGAGGCTAAATTGCGCATGTCAAGAACCGTCGAACCGTGCGACGCATGCATGCACCGAACCGAGACAAGCGAACCAACGGTTTGGTTTTTCTTTTTTGTGAACCGTGCCATCCCTAATATATATATAAATAGTGCTGTCAAACAAATAATCGTGATGAAATGCATCCAAAATAAAAGTTTTGGTTTATGTTTACATAATATATGTACCGAAGTTCTAAGCGGCCATGTATTATAATTTTTTCCGTCTTGTTTTCTCGTGATCACGTCTTATTTTTCTCATGATCTCGATTAAATGTTTTTTTTTTCTGGTCTCAACTAAAAACTCAATTGAAGGAACGAAGTTTGATTTAACAGCAAATCGAAATGCAAACAGAAAGAAATCAATAGATTTAATAATAATAATAATAATAATTTAGCCTATTATTATTATTTCGTTTTGTTTGAGAAACGTAAAACAAATTAGCTTATTGCTTTCATATTTATTTCACATACTTTAGTCTGATTAAGTTTAAAATACATATTATTTATAATTAAAATATATCTTTAGTTGATTCAAGCTGTGCGCCGCATTCTTCTTCTGGGTTGAATTCCAGGCTTTAGGAACAGGTTGCGCTGCGGGTTGGCCTGCATGGGAGTGAGCATAATGAGCTCAGATGGGGAAGACTGTACTACCTCTTGTTGGATTTATACGTATTAAATAAACACTAATTTGTTTTCGATTGTTTTAATGAAGTAGACCTTTTAGGCTGCCTATAGACTTAACAAGGCAACAAAAAATAAGTTTTAAATAGTATATTTCTATAATTTCAGCAGCGTGCAGATAATGCTCCCTGGTGTTCTTATGCCGGACACGCAAAGAAAATTAGGTCGTGATAACAAGAAAACAACTCTTGTTATGCCGAGATAACGAGAAAATTAAGACGTGATCACGAGAAAACAACTTTTGTTATGTCGAGATCACAAGAAAAATAAGAAGTCATCACGAGAAAACAAGACGGAAAAAAATTCTAATACATGGATGCTTAGAACTTCTATATATATATGTGTGTACTGTGTATATTTATTATGTATATATAAATACAAACGCATCCGTGTGTGTGTGTGTGTGTGTATATATATATATATATAAGAAAAATATGTTGTGTTTATACATTAAATATATTTACTTTTAAAATAAATTATATGAATAATATAAATGTATACAACTAAATACATGTAAATATTTAACAAATATATGCTGTATGTATTCATATGTTCATAATAAATATATACAGTATATGCACATATATTATGTAAACAAAAACTTTTATTTTGGATTTGATTAATCATTTGACAGCACTAATATATATATATATATTTGATATTTTGGTTTCACTTTATTTTGATAGTCCCTTTAACGTATTCTGTTGATTATAATATACATACCTACATATCTACTAACTCTCAATAGAGTGCTAGCAGAGTATTAGTAGACTGGTAGGGTTAGGGTTAGAATAAGTTGATATGTACTTGCAAAGTTACGTCAGTAGAGCGTCTTTTAGGAGACCATGACAATAAAGAGTTAGCAGATATTAATTAGAGAGTGTACTAATATTCTAATAAGAGTTAGTTGACATGTAGGTGCAAAGCTACTTATTGTCAACAGATTGTTCAAAAGGGACCTTTAAAATAAAGTGTTACCGATATGTTTTATTTATTTATCTTTTTATTAGTAGTATTATTAATTTGTTTTGTTTTATAAATGAATTTTGTTGATATGACAAAAGAAGGACTGAGCCCCAGTGCTCTACTTAGTTAACAATGAAGAAAAACCTTAATTTTTAATTAAGTGTAATTGATTTCCATGCCTTACAGGGTGCTTCTACTTGCTTACGTCAACCTTCCAGTTCAGAAAGTGTCTCTTTTGCCTTAAAGATATTCTTTCGCGCAAAATTAGTATCAGCTCTTGCTTGTAAACCTTTTTTTTTGAGAGCTGTTTGAGACAAAGTTAGGTGCAAGAAACACTGTACGCTGCAATCAATTTTAATTTTGAGATTTCTTAGAAAATAGTGCAAAGCCAAAAATGGACGCACCACTGCATTCAGGTTAAATATTATGCAACCGCACATTATATGCTAGAACTTGCTGGCCTTTTTTTGTTTCCACACATGGTTTCTGTCCCATTTTGATTCAATAACTAAACGTGTTTGTGTTATGCTTTACTTTCGGTCACCATAAACTGTGTATTGGCTCTTGGAGGAAGCTAATTGGCTAATGAGGTTTAGTGATAAATGAGTAATATATTTCCCCCTGTGAAGACAATAAATGGACACTATTAAAGTCTGTGATTTAAAAGAGGCCTGAAGGAGACTGATTGGTTTTCATTAAAGACTTTAACTTTGTTCCTCCTTCTCTTTATTAGCGTTTTAATTCATTGCCCACCCCTTTCTGACATTGTCTGATCTTAATTACTTTGTTGGGAGGTTAGTTTTTTAGTTTCCTAGCGTTTGCCTGAAATGCCCCGGGTTCCTCTGCCATTTCTGTTGCCTTGCCAAGGGCATACCAGTCTCCTTTACAGAAATAGCTCTTTATTTCATTCCATTTCATTTCAGTCTTCAAACAAGGTCAGAATATGCTCGGAGTAGAAATGAATCCTAAATTCACGAGTTGAACCCTACTGGCATTTATCCATGATCTAGCAGTGTTTCTTTTCTGTCAGTGCAGTGTATACACAACAACAGTTTAAGGATGGGGAAGCGAAATCATTTGTATTCATCAGTCTAAGTTTGTTGGAAATTAGCTGGCACAGAGGTCAGACGACCTGGGCTGGCTCCACCTCTCTGGCAGCACTTTCTCATTAGATGAATCGACTCGGCTCTATAAATCCCATTTTACACAGAAATACAATTGATGTGTATCCGCACGTCGCTGAATAGCTGCTAAGCATTATCTAGCGATTTAAAACCCAAGCGCAGTGAAGCCAGAGACTGAGAAGAGATGCATCCAATTATCCCTCGACGACTTCTGTTGACCTCTGGCTCAAATCTGCCACAGTAAATTAAACCACAACAGCAATAATGTTCATTTTATTTTTTGGCCTTTTTGCCACTTTTTTTTTTTTTTTGCCAAGGCAAGCATCAGCATTAGTGTACTCTTAACCCGAAGCATTAAACTTCGTTATACTGTTTGCATTACATATGTTAACCCTGTGAAGCCCAGCAGTAGTTGGAACAGTTTATTATACATTAGATAACATATTTGGTTCAAATATTAAAAAGTGTAGATAACATGAAGCTTTTATGGTTAATAGAACATGATAAAGTGAGAATGTGGAGTTCAAATTCAAATTCAAAGAAAAAACACTTTTTATTTAAAGGCCCAAGTGAGAAAATACAAATGTAATTTGGTTAAGACAAAAGACTACTTAAATCAAAGAGAGAACAGATTACTTAATAAAATGCATATAAATAGCTCCCAAAAAATATCTTAAGATGATTTTTAAATGCTTAAAGACTTTTATGCTACTATTTAAATATCTAGTATCTGAGGGTGCAAAAAAAATCGAAATACTGAGAAAATCGCCTTAAAAGTTGACTAAATGAAGTTCTTATAAAATGCATATTAATAATCAAAAAATCTGTTTTGGTATATTTACAGTAGGAAATTTACAAAATATCCTCATGGAACAGAAAATCTATAATTTTGACCCATACTATGTATTTTTGGCCATTGCTATAAACACACCCCAGCCACTTAAGGTTTTGTGGTCCAGGGTCACATATTCTATAGCAAATTTGTCTAGTTTCTGAAAGGTTGAGTGTACAGCAGTATCTCCTGTCCGCAACCTTTTTAAAACAAGCTTCTGCCCGTCGGTTGAGAAGCACCGGTCTAACAAAGCGAGAGCTTGCTATTTTTCTTACATGCACCATTAAATGACCGGGGAAATGTGCTAAAGCGAAGTCTACAATATGAAACGAAAAGAGAACAACACGGCCAGGCAAATTACGTCGCGCTCGAAAGGCTGCCAGAGAATAAGCTCAATTGGAACGTGATTGTCGTAGCGAGGCTTAATCTTATTCCCTGCATTTCAACGATCTCTTTCACGATTGCTCAGCTGCTGTGAGCTTTGACATGCCATTCATCCCGCTTTCCTTTCTCTCCCTCTCCCTCTTTGTAAGACCGTCCTTGGTTTTTCTGTAATAGTAGATTTAGCATTTATTTGACACGTGGCACTTTGTGCGTTTGTTCAGAGACAATGTTAAAGGCAACAAAGACATGTTGTTTATTGCGCCGCGCCGAGGGGATTTGCTTCTGAGGTTCGCTTTCTTCCTAAATCCGTCCTCAGAGAGGAAGCGTATAATCCTTAGTTGTCTCAGATGTCAAAATGTGGAGTGATGAGAGAAGTAGGATATGACAGATATGCCGTTATTGTGTGTGTGTGAAGACGATGAGAGGAATATCAATTCGTGAGGATTTGACAGCGCTACTGTACCAATTTCGAGACCACAATGCATTGTGTTTACCAAACAGGAAAGTCAAAGCAGAACATTAGTGTGAGCCTTTTCATACCCTGTCAAGTAAGAATGCAGTTGTAAAACCATGTTCTCATCTCTTTGCTTCAAAGATGCAGATTTATTTCTACAATTCGGATGATTTTGACAGTCTGAGCACCGCGATAAAGGAGAGACGAATCATCGCCGCCATGGCTGTCTTCTTTCAGGTGAAGATCTTCTTTGATTTTTGGGGGGGGTTTTCGGATGTTTACCAGCCTGTGAAATAGGGCTTTATAGCTCGTGGTAGCAGAGACTAAAAAAACATCAGATAGGTTTGGTTCGGGCCTATGGAGCCTCAAGGCTTCTTTTCACCATTAGCAACAGGTAGAAGAAAGCGCAGACGTCTTCTCCTGCCCTCTAGCCATCTTTCTCTCAAAGTATAATAGAATAAACTTGCTTCTAACTTCAGTTTGAAAGAATAATGAAAGTCCACGGGGCAAGGAATGGGAATGGGATAAAAGTTAAAGTATGACTAAATTGCTTCAGAAGTCTAGCTGCAAGACTTTGGGAGTGACTAGCATGACGAAGCCTTCTAACCTTCTGTACAAAGGTTCATGCAATCACGTATGAGTAGGGATGTAACGGTATTGCAAATACCGTCGTACCGCAATTTAAAATTTCTGATAATACCGTGGTCGCATGACTCGATAGGTCTTCTGAGAACGGGAGGTAGCAGGAACTACAATTCCCATCAGCCCAAGCGTGCCCATTATTTTTTTGCGGTCTGTTGTCAATACAGATCAGTGTTGCCAACTTAGCGACTTTGTCTCTATATTTAGCGACTATTCAGACGCCCTTGGTGACATTTTTCCCTAAAAGTGACTAGCGACAAATCTAGAGACTTCTTGGACGAACCTCAGCGAGTCTCCGGTACTGCCGCGTGAGCTCGAGCTCTTGTTTTCACAACGCACACACACACCTCTCTCTGCGTCTGTTCTGTTCAGCGAGCGGCTGAGAGGAGCAGGGCTTTCAGTTAAAATAGATATGATGTTGCTTCTAACTCTATTTTACATGTAAATAGAGCCAAAATCACAGCATAGCCATTGTCTATATCTTATATGTACTTGGTTTCATTATTATGAATTTTAAATATAATTCTAAACGATTATAAATAAGGATTTTAATCTAGATTAACATCCTGTAAGGTAGAGCTAGTTCAGTAGGCTTTATAATGGCGTGCATTTCAGTCACTATTTCATATTTATTCAGTTTTTCTGACAACAGAAACCATTAAATATATCAGTGAAAACAGTTAAAGTGAGAATTAGGGTGCATTGAATAACATTATGTGACCACAGAGAGGCAAGATAATATGACACACTGACGTAATGAATATGCAAATTGATATATGATGTCATCTAGCAATCTAAAGCGGGTTTTAAATCGGATGTGTGGAAGGTTTAATAATTTTTTGTTTGAAAGTTTACAGATAGATGGCTAATGTGTGTCCCATTGATATGTTCAGTGTTCATTTTAACTGTTTAATCAACACTTCTGGCACTTTTTTGAGCCCCTTAATTAGTTTAGTTTTTTTTATGTAAATGATTCAATAAATACCGTACCGTGCCATTCATACTGAGGTTTTACCGTACTGTGAAATTTTGATACCGTTACATCCCTACTAACCATTGATGGAGCTGTGCGTTGACCTAAATGTATTTGTAGTGTTGAGTAGAGCCTAGAGCACATGGGGGTTGAAGACAGACACAGACTGCAGTGCACAGTTTGAAGGACGCTCTGTGTGTCTCTTCTGAACGATGGCACTTATTAAACTGCTCTGTTTAGTCTGGCACACAGTCCCGTCCAGCCAAGTGATCTGTGTGTGTGAGCTCATCTCAAACGTAATAAACAGGAGCCTGGCTTTGTCTATTTAGCACTGACCTGCTCCTAAATGTTTCCGCACACACAGACCTAATGAATCCGTTCGTACCGCACCTCACTTCACATCTGTCACACAAGCCAGACAGCCTCCCAGCAGGCGGCCATGATGGCTCCACCATCAGCATTTGGGTAGTGCTTTACTGTCCAGCAGGAGAACAGACAGAGCTAGTTAAGTGCTTACATATGACCTTCTGTGCTGTAATTGCTACCGCCTTTTCATCCTCTCAGGCTCATAAACAAACTGCAAACATGCGTTCTTTGCTATGTACACTAGTCTGTGTTTACATGGTTTTCCTTCATTTACCCTTTCTTCAGAACACTCAGTTATTGGTGGAAATTGTGGGCTTCTCTTTCCTGTTGATTACTTATTTAAGCTTTCGTTTGAGTATTCATGCTTTGATTTTTTTTCTCTCTCACACACTTCCTTCAAAAAGCACTGTAGCAGACAACCGTGGTATGTTATTGGAATACTAGTACTAATAAACTTTTTACAAAACCAAAAAATACAGTTTTTATTAAGGTCCAAAAAAACAAACAAATTCCATTAATCGCTGGTTGTGGTGCTTTCAGTTTTTTCTCAAATGTTGTTTGGGAAAACTCCATCCGATTAGATTTTGACAGTTCTGTGTGTACATGATCGGCGATGGACGATGGCATCGTCTATCGACCCAACCCTACCAGCTCCTGCTGTGAAAAAATAATTACTGTAGCAATACCAGGGTACACACAATATACACAGTATAAACTTTCTGCTGCAATCCCACTGTCTGTCTCTCAAAAAGCGCCGCTAATATAATTTCATTGCCACTAATGCAGTTTGGCTGAACACACAAAGGGGCTTTTCATTAGACGGAAGCTTTGACCTTCTGATTTATCATGATCTGTTTCTGCCAATTACACACATTACACACTTAATCCTCTTTGTTAAAGCCGTTTCCAACACTTTAGATTCAAGAGAAAGGCCTGTACCGGCTGTCAGCATTTCAAATAAGAATGTATGTTAATTTTAGTTACTGTCACATCTAATCCTGGTCTTAACTGTCATTTTGTTATTAGAGTCTTTGTGAAGTCACTAGGCGGTGTCTGCCGACTGTAACGGCATTGCAGCTATTGAAGAGATAAAATGAGACGGTTGCAGGAAGCTGTTTGTCAATTCTTCTTGTTTTAAAACACAAACACGCTCTTTCAGACCCAAGCGTGGTGGCTCATGCTCAGGGTTCGGTTGAGACTTGTTTTGTTGTGCTTCGAAGGTGTGTGGTTTGTTTGAAGGTTGTTCTCATTTCCTGCTTCATCTGTCTAGTTCAGGTTAATTTCTAACTAACAAACTGAGTTCTCACCAGTGTCATGCTGCCAGAACAAATAAATCGTACCCTCCTTTTCTTTCTCTATCTTTTGTTTCCCTCTCACTTTCTCTCTGGGTGTAAATCAGGGATTTCAACAAACCTGGCGCCCAGTGTAGGGCTTGTTTATAACTTTAAGTAGGTCAGTATATCATTAGAAAAGCACTGAGATAAGAGACAAGAGCTTTATTTCTTCTGTTCTCTCTCTTCTGTAGTAAAAGTCAACCATTGCATCATCTCTAAATGTGGAGATAACACTGATGTGTGTCAATTCTTTTAGATCTACTCAATAACTTGACACTGTTCAAATATATTTTTAAATTAATAATACAATGATTTCTAATTACAAAATTTTTTAAATAATTAGTATGGTTCTTATTTCTAGTATAATTTAAATATTCTAAATATTTAATTTAAATGTATGATATTACACTATTGCTCAAAATACAGTAAAAAGTTAATATTTTGAAATAATAATACTATTTGAATAGATTTTAATGTTTATTTATTTCTATGATATCAAAGCTATTTTTGTTCATGGAATGCTAATAAAAGGAAGAACCATTAACAACTTATAATAATTGAGCACCAAGTCAGCATATTAGAATAATTTCGGAAGGATCATGTGACACTTTTTATTTAAAATTGTAGTAATTTTTTACTTTTTTATTGTGTTTTTAAACATATAAATGCAGCACTGGCGAGCGTCAGAGTTTTTTTTTTTTTTTTGATCCTAAGAGTGTAATTTTTGGTGTGTTTGTAATGAGTTGATTAGACTGAAACCAAACCTTTTTATAAACGGGTTGCTGAATTATTGCATTTTCTGGTTTGATAATTGGCACTTCTATATGCAAGCACTGGTGCCCATCCTTAGTGTAGGCACATTGCACTGAGCCAGCCCTAGAAGTATATCATAGTGAGTCATGCCGCTTTTTCATTTAGTCTTGTGTCTTAATTGCACGACTGTTCCCAGGTGTCTTACCTAAGCTACAATTACCCTCCAGAGGTAAAGACAGACTCTCACAGTCTGGCTGTGTCAGGGCATCACGCTGCACGCCCGTGGAGCTCATCTGACTCATCTTTCCCAGGCGGACTCAAATACACAAAATGAGATATCAGATTCTCTTTGTGACATTTTTCCAGTTTTGTTCATCTCTCCTCTCTCATTTGTCTCTCATTTGTCCTTCTCTGTCAATTCAATTCTGTTTCTTTGCCTTAAATTTCACATTTTAGCTGTCTTCCAAACCTTTAAGTGCCACCTACTTGGACAGCATGTTTAGACATCACAGACCATCCTGTTACAGAACATTTTGCAATTGGCTTTTAAAAAGGATAGTTATTTGTCATATACATACATTATACAACATCTGGGAAGTTTACAGTAAAAATAGTACCTATTGTACCAAATACTGAAAATCTCTCTCTTTTATTTTTTATAAAAGAGAGATATGATATGCTGACAGCTACCTTAAAAAACAGGTGGTAAAGAGAAAAGTTTAAAGTTCATAACAAGTATCTTTTTCAGTTAAATATTGATATACTTAGAGAGTGTATGTACAATAGGGTTGGGTCGATAGACGATGCCATCGTCCATCACCGATGGCGGATAGACATCACGATGCTGAGCCAGCATCGCAATCCTCCGCCCCGCCGCTGCAGCAGCAACCAGCTCGTGAAAAACACACTTAATTTATGGCGGCAATCCATGCCATTAATAAGCGATTGCACAACTGATGCTGGCGAGCACAGTAAATCATTTCCCAGAGAGGAAAACAGATGTACATGCCAAGAAACGGGGCCCGCGAGCTCATTTCAAACCCTCGCGCGCGATCATTCCTGCCCTCAATCCTCTCTCATCTGCTGGCGCGAACACTGTTGTTTTTGTCAGTCGTGGGGCGGGGCTTGGTGTTACACTACAACACTACGACGACAATACCATCGTCCATCGCAATGTTTCTCATTAGAGATCGCAAGATGCCAAATTGGTCCACATCGCCCAACCCTAATGTACAAAACACCATCCCGGTACCGCACATGACACTAAAATAGCACAATAAACATTAATTTAGCCAAATAAGATGTAAAACAACACCCTTATTTACATTTTGACTATATATTAAAGGAACTTGCTGTAAACTGATTTTTACCATAACATTTTTAAAGTGTGTAATCGTCAAAATTACGGTAATTGTTGTAGGATTGTTACTCAGGCAACCAAATAGTGTACATATTACAAGTTCCATTCTGTGGGAGGATATGGTCTTCATTTGGAATGTCTGTTTTTTTATTTAATTCTATTAACTATAAGAAAGCTTATTAGTGTGTAGAATATCACAGAATGCTTTTGTGGCCAACATGAATGTGATCAGGGATTTCAAACAGGACAAATATACTTTAGTGGAGGAAAAACTGTCATCTGTGTGGGGCAGGTTTAGTCCTTGGAAGAAGTGTGTGTGTGTGTGTGTGTATATAGTTATTATAAAGAAGACACCAACTGAACCAAGTGTATTGGTAAATCATCAGTCTTGTTCCAGAAATCTCTGGGGAAACGAGCGCTCGGCGTGGGGCCGCCTGCATTTGAGTGGGTATGTAAATGCTGTCTTTTTACATTCAGATGCTGTTTTAGACTCTTTGATTGAATGGGTGAGGAGGAGTGATTATTCAGTGTAATTTGCACTTGTGTAAGGCTGTTGCCACCCACAGCCGCCCCTGAGGAGACTGATATCTGTCCGTGTCATTTACAGCGATTGCTTGGATTGAGAAAAGGTCATTAAGAAAATGTGATGTGCAGGAAAAGGTGAAAGGTTGACAACTAGTTATATGTATGTATATATGCATGTATGTGTATACATTTATTACTTAATTGTGATAACTTGCGATTCATTGTTTGACAGCACAAATCTTAATATGCCCAATCTGGTGTCTGAACCAACCAAGGTCTATTCACATAAATGTTTTATTCAAATAAATACAGTTTATCAAAAATAAACTACTTGGAAATACCTGTCAGTGTTTTAAAAGTTTTTGGTAATTTAGTGAGGGAAGCTGAAAGAAGAACTGAGCTGAGATTCATGAATGAAGATTAGATTTAGATTTAAGATTTAACAGCAGAATATGTGAATGAATGGATGTGAGGTCAGCTGAGGAATGACCTTGGTAGGTAATGGGTATAATGAGTATTCTGGACCGCAGGAACCGAGATCAGAGGTTCAACACCTGACCTGATTCATCTGTTACTGAGAACATAGAACAGAAGGTTTGCAAGGACGCTGGGTTAATGGCGTGTCATCGCTGACCCTGGATCAGCTGGTCAAAGACAGCATAAAATTAAGTGTCAAAAAGAGACTACAGTGTGTCTGTGAAGATAAGGGAAGGTCAAGGACAATTTGTATAAAAAAAACAATTTGCTCTGGTATCAAGCTTTTTGGCGCGCACGCAGAACAAGGAGCAACGGAAGGGAGGAGGAATAAATAATTCAGATTGTTTTAATGCTTGGTGAGGTTGTTTTGTAATGGAATTAAGCCTTAGTCCATGATTTATATATTTTGAAATAATACACATGCATGCTTTTTGAATCTTGTAGCATTTATGTGACATGACTTGAGAAATGCTTGTTATATGTGAAGGGCAAAGAAGTGCCGGACGTTACTACTGAGGAGCAGTGCAGGCAGACATTACTATGAGCCTGTCAGTATGCTCGGTGTGCACGTCAGAGCTGAAAGTAGCATGTATGAGACTGAGGGACAGAAACAAGCCTTTTAAATGAGGGGAGGAAACGGTGCATCTTACTCACACACAATTAACAAAAGCACAACAGGAAAGCCAAATGGGAGGTCATTATGTAACTAGGGTAAGGATAGAGTAAGATGAGTTTAGACACATATATACTGACTGCTAGCATAGTATTTAGACTCCTTGTGGCTCCTCTTGGGTGCTTGAGTACAGCTCGTCTTGACAGAATGAACCCAGGAAGTCATCTTCCTCAGCCATGACAATGTGGGGGGTAGTACTTTTTTTTTTTTTTTCAATAACTTTATATATTTTTTAATGTTTTTTTATTTTAATTATTTATGTACTAAATGTTTTGTATTTATGTATTTTGTTTATTTACTTTAGTTACTTTTTTCTCAAAACAAAGGATCGTTATGATTGATTGATTGATTGATTTTTGTTTGTTTATTTGCTTATTTTTCTAAAAAAAAATAGTATCTTTTAAATATTGGTAATTAATTTTATTTATTTATTTTTGAAAATAAAGTACCTTTTAAATAATTTGCACAAATTTATATTATTTATTTATTATTTATTTATTATTTCAATATACATGTGTAGTATACATTTTTCCTACTTTTTTTAAAATATAGCATTTTACTTGAACTTACTGTAGAATATTTTCAGTATAACTAAGAAAATACTGCAAGTGATTTTCCATAATTCATCCGAAAAATTTAAATTGTAACTAATTGTACTGTTACATACGTTTAATTTAAAATAATTCAAACAGTTAACAAAGAAACACATTAACAACACAGGCCCATATTTAATAGTACATTTTGCAGATGCTTTTATCCAAAGCGACACAAAATGATGCTTTAATGTTTTAAAATTTGAGTTGTTTTGGTCTGAAATGTCTTGAACATGTTTATCAGGGTTTATGAGTTTCATTCATTTATTTAAATGTGTTCTTAATGTTAGATGGTTTTTGTTTTCTCTAATAATTGCCCTATATCTGTTTATCTGTGGATGTCCTTTCTATGTACTCTTTATTTCCCCTTCCTCCTTTCTCTTTTTCCCTGCTCTCTGTTGTGTTTAGAGCATGTGCTTCAGGGTGTCAGCGACAGTGCAGGAAGGAAGCAGTCGTCGCATGTATGAGAGAGCTCCTGTTAGCAAACGACCAACGACTTCCCAGTTCACTCAAAGATCACAGAGATCTGCCCCCAATTCACTCACACACAGATCATGAAAAAAAAAACTCTGTCTGCTCCCCCTATGCCTTTTCCTCCTTCGTATAACTGCTTTTCACATGCCAGAATTACCTTCTGTTGCTTTCTTTCACATTATAAAACTTTCTGGGCAATTTTTGGAAAGGAGTAGTTTACCCAAAAATGATTCTGTCATCAGAAGATATTTTGAAAAAAGTCTGTAACCAGGCTGTTTGGGTTCACCATTGACTTTTTTAGCATTTTTTTTTAAATCATACTGTGGAAGTCAGTGGTAACCCAAAACCTGGTTACAAACTTCTTTTCAAAATATCTTCCTTTGTGTTTGGCAGAATTAGGATTAGTTGATGAGTTTTGTTCAGACTGGCCTCTTCTCACTCTAGTCACAGAATCTTTTAGGCTGGTTTTCCGGAAGTTAAAAGAGACGTTGAAGAGACGTTTTGAACTTCAAGAGCTGGATTTAGGCTTTGCTTGAATTGTTACCCCACCAGCTAACCCTGAGAGGGAAATCTCAAAGCTTCAGTATAAAACACAGAAAGGGTCAGAAAAAGAGCCTGTGGATTTTTAAGGTTTTGAAAAGTCTCATATGCTCACCAAGGCTGCATTTATTTAATCAAAAATACAGTAATATTTAAAAGTATTACTACAATGTAAAATAGCTTTTTTATATTTAAGTATATACATGATGTGATTTACGAAAACCCAATTTGACATTTTTGATATCATATGAAAGCTTTTTCTGTTTTTATTTTGTCTTTATTTTGACCGCATCAAAAGTTATGGTTATCTAAAGTTGGCTGATAGCTATGATTTTCAGGAATGGAATCTTGAGGTAAACTGTTGAGACTAGTTTCACCTTTACTTCACGGGTTTTAAGGAGAGCTGTAGCGCTATACTGCATCATTACACAAACCGACTAACATTGGACAGTTATCTGTTGTTTATCATAAGCAAAGTCTCTGAACTTTTGATTTGATTTGATTTTTTAAGATAGCATGAATGGTGTACCTCAGTAAAGTGAGCGCTGCGCACCTGTGAATGTACTGTAACAGACTGCAGGGACCAACCATGGACCCGGGGCCCATGAGCGTGGCCCACCATGACATTGTCTGAAGGTTTTGCTCAGGGGGAGGTGGCAACGTTGTGTGAACACTTTGCCCAGGAGCTTACGCACACGACAATTCGTCACTGACAGACTGTCAAGACTCCTTTTCTTTAATAACTTTATCCCATCCTTCATCGGATGTCAAGGAGTACTATTATAGTGTTACATCTTTTTCAAAGGATACTCTCAAGAAAATAGCTGGTTGATCTAACTTAATAAAATTATGACACCATTCTTTTGAACTGATTTATTTGAACTTAAAGTAAGTTAATTGTACGGATGACTAAAATGCATGCTATTTTAAAAAGATAAAACCAATTTCATTTGACATGTTCTGTGAATGATCAACATAAACTATTTCAGAAATCAATCTATATTTTAATTTGGTGCTTCAGAAAACCTATTATTATCAATGCTTCATACTTTTGTTTGGCTTCCGTTCACTTCAAATAACTAAATAGACTATCATGAGGAAGTCTGAAGTCATTCAGATGCAAGGACTTAGTATTTATAAAAGGTTTTACTGCTGAAAATACAATTTAAGAATAATTTATTTCAGTTTCCCAGCTTGCTGACCTCTGGTCTATGTTAAGCTATGTAAATCTCTGATGCTGGTTTAACTCCCCTCATAACAGATGATAGATGGATGTTGTCCTATGATAAAAATCAGAAATATTATAAATATGAAGCTGGAGGAGTGTAAGTACACAATGGTCTTTCCTGATTTTAGAGGAACAGCTGAAATTAAATTGCCTGGTTTGGAAAGATGGGAGCTGTTTCATCTGGAATTTGTTGGTGTTGCTTCATCACAGTAATGGAGGCATTCATTGTTATCTTTGGAGTCACAAGTATAAAATCATTATACTGTTATGGATAGATAACCTATTCAACATAGCTCGTTATAATATTTCTTTAAACTGTGCTAGCTTTTTTTTCCCCTTGGATGTGGGGGTGGAGAAAAATACCCAACGTGTGCACACTTTTCCCAAATCCAGTCAAATCCCAATAGATCATATCCAGACCCACTCTGATTTCTCTCAACGATGAATAGCATAATGTTTCCTATAAGAAAATGTCACAGTACTGAATTTACATGAATTTTTAATGTTGTCTTTGACAGTACAATGAAAATATTTTCGTTCCGTTTTTACGCCGTTGCTTAAAAATATATTTTGAGCTAAAATAGATTTACATTCATTGGTCTGTTCCAAAAACTGGTGAACTTCCTACATAGGCAGTTGCCTTCTATGGTAGAGGTAGAACCTGGTAACTGATTTGGAACATTCTACATGCTTCCTACATAGAAAGCTCACTAGGTTTTGGAACAGAGCTATGATGTTGCCCTTGGTATAAAATTAAAGCTCAGTTGTGGCCTCCCACTGAAAGATTTTTTCCAGACTGTTTTTGCCAAGCTTTAATGAACCAAATAAGCACGTAGGCTCCTTCATTTTCGTCCCAGAAGATACTCACATATGTGCTATTAAGAAAGCAGAAAAACCTAATGGACCTTCAGAATCAGTCGCATGGTGCAATGTGAGCAGCGTTAACCCGGCTAAAAGACCGCTTCACTTCTATATGGGAGGCGAATACGCCCTCCTTTTTTGTGTTTTTCTAAAATGGGTCAGCAGATGTTATGAGTAGAGGTGGAGGGAAAGAAAGAAAGAGGAGGTGGAAGAAAAATATCCAAGACAAACAATTTTCTTAGCCGTGTGGGCTGCATAGAGGGAGAACGGCTCCGGCCAATAGCGACGCTCTAAATGCAGAGAGAGCAAGTTGTAGTCTTACCAATAAGATTTTAAAACAAAAGACAATAGTTCTTTGTTCTAGTCTGATTTGAACTTGTGATTGTGTTTTATTTAACTACACTGGAGACAAGGGATTTGTAGTGTCTTGGTTAACTTTTGGTTTGGCCTGCATTGACTTTTGCTCTTCTAACGTCTGGAACATGTTACGGAGACTGTAAATATAATGTACAATGGACTATTGGAACACTGTTGTATGGATGATAAAGTAAAACTATAAGAAATATTAAACTTTAAACTCGAACTTAGCAACCATATAAAATATAATCATAAGTCTAAATAAAAAGAAAATTTAAAATACAATAGTATATAAATAATACTTACTAATACTTACTAAACTAATTTGATACCAGATGCACCAATTAAAAACCACATTTTGCAGCTACTAAGGATGCAATAGATATTTACCGAATGGTCTGAAACTCGCATCCACATGCTCTCACACCCTACCACATTATGAGCCTGTTGTCACTATAGTGTGCAAATTATTATGCGTTGCATCACTCAGGTGTTAACTTTGTTAACGTTTGAAAAGAAATAGAGATGACTTGTTAAACTAGCAGTTGAATGGTGCTGCATCTCTATGTGTCGTTGCAGTGTGTTAACTTGTGTTTGTTTGCTGTGTACCTTTGCAGGCCATCACACCCAGGTGTCACAGTGCCCTCCAAATGAGTTTGAGTGTCGAGGAACAGATGTGTGCATTCACCTGAGCAAGCTTTGTGATGGCGTCCCGGACTGCACGGATGGACGCGATGAGGGGCCACATTGTCGAGGTAACATGCGGCCAGACACAGTCTGATTATAAACCAATAAACCATTTTTTGTCAAGTTTCACTTAATCAGGGCTAGTTTTAGGTCATGTGACGATCTCCGTCTATGCTACACAACCAAGAAAAAAGCAATTCATGCAGGTACAGTCATATATATGACTATGTAGGTAGTTCGAAGTCTCAGGCTGAAATACACTAGAGGACTATCTTTAAAAAACACTCGGTATTGATGACTTTGTATATGCTTACAGAGGAAAACTTTGCTTTATACGATCATTTTTCTACTGGATGAGATCATAGTCAAATGTTAACAAATCAGAGTCTGTGTCCATCATACGCTATGGTCGTTTTCAGTCCAATTCAGGTTAGGAAACTAGTTTTGACTCTTCCAGAAGGTAAATCTGGGCTAAAGTCAAATAGCGAATTCCATGCTTAAATTAATTTGGGGAGCATCATTTACAACATGGAGGAAGTTATATCATAATATATTATGAATAATATTTAAGCTAAATGTAATGTTATAATGTTTTGCATTATATTCCATATTTCAATACATTGCAAAATATAATTTCTTTCTGTGATAGCGAAGCTAAATTAGCAGGCATTACTCCAGTTTTTTTAATTACTCATAATTTGTTGCTCAAAAAACATATTCATATTGTAAATGATTCTTTTTTACAAATGTTTCTTGAAAATGGGTTTGCTTTTTTTCCATGTGAATTTGTAGGTGGAGGAAAAATACCCTCATATGTACACTCTACCCACTCTACATCGTCTCGATATGAATAAGTTTCCATATGAAAATGTACTTGGGTTTCACACAAGTTTATGGTTTGCAAATGCTGTCTAATGTTGTCTATGACAGTTCAATCAAAATATTATCGTTCAGTTTCAATGCCATTTCTTGAGTAGGTTTCAAAACAGTTCGTATTTTAGCTTAGACTGACAGATAATCTCATTTTAAAAGGAAGGCTTAGTCTTCGGGGTCAAATAAATCCCTGTAATGTTAGCCCAGGTCTATCCCCTGCTATCATTCTATACTGCTGGAATGTTAGAAAGACAGTCTGGGCCTGAGGTTTTAAAGGCCGAATAATAAATAATGTACCTTCCTGACCTGGCGTCTGCCCAGTGCTTTGAGCCTAGACACACACGCACTTCACTTGTCCTCCGGCTCAAATGCCGACCCTTTGAACCCAGAGGTAAACACTCACCCACTCTTCCACACAAACCCCTCACGTTCAGATGCACAGAACGCTCACAAACACATGCCTTTCCTGTTGGATGTTTGCTTGCTCCTGCTTTCCCAGAAAGGTTTACCATTACACAAACATCGCGCTGTTTCCCCTGAACAGACGAGAAGATTGTGCAAGAAACTCCACTCCAGTGTTTTCAAAGCACACTTTGTTAGTCTATATTTCTATGTAATTATCACAGATTTGTTGACAAGTTGGGGCGAGAGGGAGGCAGTCTTGAATTATTTACTGTGTGTGATACATCTGGCTGCTATGTTAGCAATGCAGCGGGTCGGCATCAAGAAATCAGTGATGGGACCGGTTGACCTCTGATATCAGCTGTGCCCATGCTAGTCTGGATCATCTTATCCTGGGCTTTGTCATTTCAACCCCTCACTGAGCTGGGAACCGGTTTGATTGCGGTTTCCCTCCTGGCAGATTTAATTGGCTCCCCGCAGTCCTGATTTAATCATTTTGTACTAAAGCCTCTCGGAGATGTTTCAAGGTCTTGTCCAGTTCCTCCCGCTATGAAGATACGGGCCAAAAACTGTCAGGCCTCCCAAAATAATTTTCTGACAAGGAAGTGGAGATTTATCCTTTTCAAACCGCAAGCTGCACTGAAAATTTGTACAAAAATGTCTCTGGCCAGCTCTAATTGCAAATTTCCTTTTTATCTGGGCTCTTCGAAATTGATTATTTCACAACAGAGTGAAGGATTTTTTTTTTGCAGAGCACTAACTTGTTTTACTGGAAGAGATGTTAAAGATAAGATTGCGAAAGCTGGTGACATTTACAGCTTTTGAAAGAAGGCAGAGCATTGCGTATAGTGCTATTATTATTATCAGCCCTATTCAATGTGGAAGTATGCCTAAGGATGAGACTTCCGGTTCATTAGCCGCTATAGGAGAATAACAACGTGCTGTAAACGCTAAAACTGTTCACTCTACAAACCAGTGTGTTCCTAATTTAAATATTATGATAAGACAAACCGATTTTTCAATATGATGCAGCAAAATGAACTTTTTTGTACAGTTACAAATAGCTGGATGCGGATGAGACCCGGAGACCCGTTTTTACATCGAGGAAAAAGGTGGATAGCTTTTGTAGGACTTTGTGAATCTGCACGCTTATAATGTATAATGCATTATGCTAACGATAGTCATTTCAGTGGACTGCACTACTACTAATGTTTTACTTTAGTTTAGCTTTTTCACAATTTGCAGTCTTCTTATTTAGAGTCGCAAAGTTTGATTTTATGTTAGCAGTTCATGTCCTCATTTAAAAGTGTTTTGTTAGTTTTTTTTGTTTTTATGTATATTATTAGCATTATTGAGTAGCATCATCAGCCCTTTTTGGCAAGTGTGATTATTGAGCTATTAGTTGTCCATTAGTCTTCATTAGTCATTAGTTTCATTACCAACTTTCTTTAATATTATTGCCCCTTATTTTGTTGCAGTTGTTTCATGTTTATAAGTTCATTATTCATTGTTAGCACTATCCATTTATATTAGGGGTGTAACGGTTCACAAAAATCACGGTTCGGTTCGATACGATACAGTAGTGTCACGGTTCGGTATG
>JAUMHG010000072.1:10391023-10415453 GCA_032359395.1 Enteromius anoplus | reverse complement strand
ATATTTATTTATATATTTACTTTTTGGATGTTTTAAATGAAATAACAGAAATGTTATTTATAAAAGTTCTAGATGGAGTTAAATAATGCAGAGTTAATGTTTGTGCAAAACTTTATCTTTTATACAATGACCCTAATGATTCATAGGATACTAAATATTGTGCTGATGTGCATGTTGTTGATAAGTGGTGGACATTTCCTGTAATCGATGTGTCTTGAAAGCCAGCTCAGAATAAACATTGGCTGCTCTCTGATGAGGACGCTGCCAAGTGTGGTTGTGTTTTCTAGTACGGAGGGATAATGGGTACAGAGATGGAGGTCTGAGATGCAACGCTTTCTTCTCTTTGTGTGTGTGTGTGTGTGTGTGTGTGTGTGTGTGTGAGAGAGATGTCAGAGTGCCAGGGTTAGCCATTCTCCAGCACACCAAGGAAGCAGTTTCACAGGAAGGGTGTGCAGGATGGGACAGAGAGGTAGCGCACAGTAGTTTATTGTTGCTAGAAATAATCAAACCCTGTTTACTCTTTAGGACCGATGTAGCTCATAGTGTCACAGATTAAACTGTGGCATGTAACTTCACGCGCAGAGCTCTCTTACAAATGGCTCACTTGGCGAGGTTTAATGTTGACGATGTAGTTAGATAATGTAGTTATGATAATAATATATTAATAGTTGATAATAATAGTTATAATGATATTTAATATTAGTAAATAAATGTGTATTAAATAAATTATTAAAGAAATGTTAATATAAAAAAATGTATAAATATTATATAAATAAAAACCAATTCAATCAATAAAAATATTCAGCAACTATCAAAACTGTTATAAATACTACTAATAATGCACATAATAATGATCACCATCATCAACTTGCCAATTTGACTTATTGTTACCATTATATAATGAATGATTTTTTACATATTATTATTAAATAAATTAATTATAATATTAATACTGAAGAATTATTAGTTTAATTTTGAATTATTAGTGCTGTCAGGTCAGGTCATATGATTAATCATGGTTAATCGCATCCTAATTAATTAATTGTAATACGTGTGTACTGTGTATATTATGTATACATAAATAAATGCACATACAGTATATATTTTTAAAATACTTTCACGTATGTATTTATATAAAAATTTAAGATACAAATACAAAAAAAAGTTTTCTTAAATATAAACATACGTCTGTGTATTTATATACATAATAAATATGCACAGTACACACACATATATATATATTATGTAGGTTAAGTAGGTTAAATATTTTTAAAAAGACAAATATTAAAATAGAAAATTAATACAATTAATAATTAATGAGAATTAATAAAAAGAATATTTTGACTGATTGTTATGATTATTAACTGTTAATGAAACCTCATAATTATGCTGCCTGTGTAGCCAGTAACTCACAAGGTTTTAGATCCGAGCTTTAGTGTCTCAGAATAGCTTTACAGGAAGTCGGGAGCATGTGCATTGCTGTCCCTTTGATTTCAGACCCAGCTTTATGCAAGACAGACAAAGAAGAAACATTGAGCATCAGAGAAATTGCTGACATCCTCTCTTGGCATAGTTGGGAAATTTCCGGACAGGGAACTGATCAGGTCCTTTTTTGATCAGTAATCTAGCAGCCTGGATCTCCCATCTAGCCCAAGCTTGGAACATGAAAGTTATTCTGAAGACTCTTCTCTATACAGTAGCAATGTATAAAGACTGAAACTTTCAAGTTTCAAAAGATGTAAAAGAGGTCAAATGTAACAAATCAGTTGTAGACGTTGTCTGAAGTCATGTGTTGCATTCGCTGAATTATTTACTGAAAATATAATTTATGATTCAATAACTGTCCGTCCTTAAATATTTAAAAGAGATGCACCGATTGCAATTTTCTTGGCCAATTCCAATTTCTTTTTGTGGGTGTTTGACCTGCCAATACAGATTTCTGCCCATTCTAAGAACTATAATTGACAGTATATACAAATGTATTCAACATTACAATTCCCCAAATCTGGACTTGTTTACAAATATGTAAACATGAAAAATGAAAGTTTAAAATATTTTTTTAAATGTACGAATATGTACCAAACACCCCTGCATTGCTCGGAGCATCAGTTCGGCTACGGTTTGATTGGAACTACTATCATCAGCGAAAGTGAGCAAAAACAACCAATATTGTATCTAAACCGTAAGTCCCTTGATTAAGGCTGCACAATTAATCGAATTTCTGATCACAATTACGAATGCCACAATTTCAATGAATCATTTAAAATCCGCTTATGCCATATAATTCACATTTGAGGCACAATACTATTTTTAAAAAGCGATGAGTTTTTTTGGTTGTTTATTTTCATCTAAAACTATGCGGTTGCATCAAGCAATGGTATAATTCATAATTCTCTGTAAATTGTGATGCTCGTATTTAATAATCGCAATTACAATTTCAAGGCATTAATCGACAATTATGATTTTTGTCATAATCATGCAGCCCTACACTTAATATTAACCTCTTGCTTTATTGAACTATTATTGTATAAAATCAGTGTCACATTAAAATCGTGTTGTCATTCCGGTTAAACATCTTGCATGTGCAATGCGTAAACATATTTTAATATTTTATAATCACACTTTGCATCTATAACTTTCTGAGAATACTGTTGCGCTTAGAGATTTAGATTCTCAGATTCTCTTGCACATTCACGCAGGCTGTGAAATCCTCATCTGCACACGACATAAGTACATTATCAGTGTGTGTGACGTCAAAATGAACTGGATCGTAATCAGCAGACTTACCGGTTAATATTTAACAGTTGTTGAAATGGTCAAATTCTAGCAAGGTTCAAAACAGCCCTATTAAAGAGACATTAACTCTCGGAATGCTTCGTCACTGTTGTTTGATATCGATCTTTGATGTTCTCTAAGACAGCAAATCTCTTCTGTTCTGCTTCACTGTAGGTTTAATGCCCCGAGCACCTACGCCACCAATTATGTAGCTTCCCAGGCCTTTTACAAAACCAGCCGCAAAACTTCCTCAAAGAGGTCATAAATCAGAGCATCCCTGTTCAATTACACCATGTCCAGAGGCCCTGCGCCACCAGGGCTGAGATAATTATATGTTATCAAAGTTCTGATCTCCCTCTAACTGGACCTATAAATCAACAGCCTCCGCTCTTCAGTGTGTATAGGACAACTGTTATTACAGTCACATCCCTAATGACTCTGTGTGGCCATTTTGCAGGAAAGGCGGGAGGAATGGAAGGGCAGTAGATGGATGATTCTTTCTAATGAGCCTATATGCTGCAGATATTTGCTTTTTGTGATCCTGGGGGTGCTGTGCGGTAATGGTGCTGCATTGGATTGCATATGGCCCGGTTTCTCAGAGGGGGAGTGATTTACAACTGTTGCATGCCGGGCAGATGAGCACCCCAGATGTGCCCTGTGACCGCTATACCCCGTTAAAAGGCTGAAAACAGAGCAGGACACACACACAAACTCATCATCAGTGTATGAGGAGGGCCGGTGGGTGAGTGGGCGTCCCCGCTGTGGCTGATGAACCTGGGTAGCACATATCAGTTCTCTCTTAGTCATGCTTGAGGGTGTCACAACACTTCATTTGCTCAGGACGGCCTTGCTGCTGGTTGTGTAATAGCTGTCTTGCAGGTTTAAGAGTGACCCACTTCTAGTCCAGATGTATCTGAGCTCTAGAGTCTGCTGGTGTCTTCAGTCAGTCTTGAAGTGACTGATGTGTCTTACTGTATATATTTCTGGTGTTTTCGCTTGCTTTTTCTGGGTTTTACAGCACTGCACATCTTTTATTTTTTTCTCGCTAAATGCTTTCTACAAAAACATTTAATTGATGGAAGGACAAAAGGATGCTAATAGTGTCACAAAATGACTCCAATATGGGTTACTGTGAAAATTTAGTCAAGTGCAAATCGGCTGTTTATTTTGTGTGTTTGTTCATCCATCCATCCATCCATTTGCTCTAATTACAAAATATACTTATTTGACATAATATTTACTAAATCAGAAATAGTTTTTTTAAAATTAATTCATATAAACAATAATTGGATTCCTAATTATACAGGGAGGTCAATAGGTATTTGATCACCTCGTGATTTTTGATCTCTTACTTAGAAATCATAGAGGGGTCTACAATTTTCAGCATAGGTGTGTTTCCACTGTGAGAGACAGAATCTAAAAAGAAAAATCTGGAAATCACATTGTATGATTTTTTTTAAACAATTTATTTGGGAATTACTGTGTCAAATAAGTATTTGATCACTTGGGTAAAATAAAATGATATTTGGTACAGAAGCCTTTGTTAACAATTACAACACGTAGTTTTAGCTCCCTCCAAAGATTTTCAATTGGATTTAGGTCTGGAGATTGGCTAGGCCACTCCAGAACCTTGATATGCTTCATAAGGAGCCACACCTTGGTTTTCCTTGATGTGTGTTTTGGGTCATTGTCATGTTGGAAGACGCAGCCACGACCCATCTTTAATACTCTGACTGAGGGAAGGAGGTTTTTGCCCAATATGTCACAATACATGAGCCCGTTCATCCTCTGCAGTCGTCTCCTGTGCAGAAAAACACCCCCAGAGCATGATTCCTCCAGCTGTAGCTATGGAACTATTGGGATGATACCCATCATTCTTCTTCCTCCAAACACGGCGAATGGAGATAAGACCAGAAGGTTCTGCTTCGGTCTCATTTGACCACAGGACTTTCTCCCATAACTCCTCTGGATCATCCAGATAGTCCCTGGCAAGCTTCAGACGGGCCTGGACATAGGCTGACTTAAGCAGGGGAACCTTCTGTGCGATTTTAAACCATGACGTCTTAATGTATTACTGATAGTAGTCTTGGAAACAATTGTCCCAGCTCTCTTCACAGCATTATCCAGCTCCTCCCGTGTAGTTTTAGGCTGATTCTTCACCATTCTTAGCATCATTGATACCCCACGAGGAGAGATCTTCCATGGGTTCCCCATCCGAGGGACACTGACAGTCATCATTAGCTTTTCAATTTTCTGACAATTGCTCCAACAGTTGTTCTTTTTTCACCAAGCTGCTTGGCAATTGCCCAGTAGCCCTTTCCAGCTTTGTGAAGGTCTACAATTTTGTCTCTTGTGTCTTTTGAAAGCTCTTTGGTTTTATCCATGTTGCTACTTATGCTGTGTCCGAAATCGCTTACTTCCCTACTATATAGTACGTGAAAAACAGTATGCGAGGCGAGTAGTATGTCCGAATTCATAGCATTCAAAATTCAGTAGGCGAGAAGTACCCGGATGACCTACTGCTTCCACCCGAATTCTGTAGTACGTATACCATGGACACTTTCCTATCCCATGAGGCTCCGGGAGAGAAGGCGTCATATTTGAAAAATGGCGGAAAGTTGAGACGCGGCTCATTTCAAATGCAAGTACCTCCGGGACAATACGTTGTTTATTTTATTGTGATTAAATTACACTTGTTGAAGACAATCTAAATAAACAGATGACTTATTGAAAGTTTACTTTTTCGCGCTGTTGTGACGACGCATGACAGGTGACATCATCAATATGGCGGATGTAGTACGTCCGAGATCCATTCATACTACCCCCATTCATATTATATAGAATGTACTGTTTTAACGGCCGGGTAGTATGTTCGGTTTTAAATGTAGTACCTACTTAAGCAGTTTGCGATTTCAGACGCAGCGTTAGACTTTGGCTGACTGTGGGGTGCAAGATGTCTTTAACGACCTCAAACAGGTGCTACTAATTTAGAATCATGAGCAGAGTGTAGCTGCACTAATTAAAAGCAAAATAACAGGTCTTTGAGGGTCAAAAATCTGGCTGATAAGCTGTAACAGACTGTCTAATCCAGTGAGTCTTTGTTTACTAGGAACTATATTTCCTCATGAGAAGACCTTACACAATTTTATGTGGAGAAGATTGTGAATATGACATAGTGACCAATTAGATTTACCAAAAAAATGCCAAATATTGGCTGATAAAATGGTCTTGCAGCTATATAGGACTTCCAGTGGCCATTTTTACAGTTTTAATGGCATCATATTACAGGGATAGTAATTTAGTAATTTAGTAAAATAGCAATTCATTTTTGGA
This sequence comes from Enteromius anoplus, assembly GCA_032359395.1. Taxonomy (NCBI): domain Eukaryota; kingdom Metazoa; phylum Chordata; class Actinopteri; order Cypriniformes; family Cyprinidae; genus Enteromius; species Enteromius anoplus. The sequence continues at coordinate 10,409,345 of JAUMHG010000072.1, read as the reverse complement.
TACCCAAAAATGAATAATCTGTCATCATTTACTCACCCTCAAGTAGTTGTAAACCTGTATGAATTTCTTTGTTCTGCTGAACACAAAGAAAGATATTTTGAAGAAAGTTTGTGACCAGACTGTTTTGCGTTATTTGCTGCATCTTCATTTATTTTTGCCGTTATTATATGCGTAATTTTAGCGAACATTGTACCAGGATAATCATTTTCCTGCTACTTGTTGCATCAGTGTTTCATATTCCATACATCTGAGAGCTCCCCTAACTCTTGCCTTGTTGAAAGAGTTGTCCATTCATAAGCATCCCACCGGCGTGTCCCAGGTCTCAAAGACACTCAGCGCTTTGTTCTCCTCACCCCTCTTAAATCTCCTGTGTTTCTGTCACTGATATAATTAAGCTTCACTTTACTGGTAGCTGTAACCTTGTCTTATCTACCATAGTTACACTTGATATATTCCTAATCACATGTCTATATCAGTTTCCACTTACATTCATTTAGATCTTGTGAGCGATCTTTACTTTTCTTTTCCCTCATGCGACTCCTTTCAGAATCACCCACAGTTCCAGCCATATTTTCACAACAAATCTCAGTTCTTAACCACACCAGGTACCTTTCGCCTGTATGAGATGTAGTTACAGATGATTAGTTACAGATGTCCTTACCATGTATTGTTTCAAACGTTTCCTCTGAAGAAAGAAGGATTTGAAATTCCCCCCTGGAATAGCATGTCTTTTACAATTTTGCGCAACAGGTACTGTGGATGTTTGTTTTGCAGGCTGGGGTTAGTGTGGCTTGGAGGTACTTTTACATTTCCCGGCAGGGCTTCTGTTTACTGGACTTGTGAGAAATGTGTGAGAACAGTTTGTGTCTGCTTTGCACAAGCGCGCTGCACTGGGTTGCACAACAAGGATATATTCCTACGTCTGAGGATCATAAGTGTATGCCTGCAGAAACCCTCCCCCAAAGCAGTAACAGGAAGTACGGTGGCAGCTGTTGCAACACCAAGCATCATGGGAGGCACTGGCCTCCACAGCTGGAGCTCCGCATGGCCCGCACAGAAAGAGTCTTATTGTTATAGAAGAGAAAGAGAAATTTAGTATTCACTGAATTAACATTTCAAACTCTTTTCCCAGAATTGAGGATATCTGTACGGCCAAGTCCAGCCTCCCTGTGCAGGGAAAAGGTGTGGTAATGGAGAACGTGTGGAGATGGTTGAAGCATGTCGGATTTTATTGCTTGCTGTCTTTTTAATTGTGTCGATGCATAAAACACAAGGAAAAAAACAGTTTTCGAGTGAATAATCATCTTGTGACAGTGAGTCAGAGTTGGGCACACACTCAAATGCATACATATGAAGAGACATGCATAAAAACCATTGGGCCTTATTCATAAAACACAAGCAGAACGAGTTTCTTATGTAATGGGTTGCATTTAATTCAGTCTGACATTTTATGTCAGAATGGATTAAGAATTGATTGATTTAGCTACATTTCTTCTGCTTGAGTTTCTGGTTGGGCACTTCATGAACTCAGATCATTCATACAGTTAAAACTTTGTCATACAGGTTTTATTTTTTTTTTGTTAATCCATTTATGTAATACCATTCTTTTTTTCTTTTTTTTCTTTGTTTTTAAAGAATGTTTTTTTTTATTCTGCAAAGATGCATGAAATTGATCAAAAGATACATGAGAAAGAAATGCATCAAATCAGAGTATATTATTATATTTAGATAAAATATTGGGATTAGAATATTAGAATAGGCCTGTTACAATTAGAATTGTTAAGGGACCATGCTGAAAATTCAGCTTTGCCAGTACAGAAAATAAATTAAATGAAAAAAAATATATATATAAAAAAAGAAAAGAGGCATTTTACATTGTTACATTTACATTTAATATTTCACAATAATAATGTTTTATTCAGTTTTTGATCAAATATGTGCAACCTTTGGAAGCATAATAGGGCCTTCATATTTTCATCCATTCCATTTCTGTCTATCAAACTCTTTTTCCGTTTAAAACATTTTTCTGGACTATTTAAGTGGTTAAACAAATGAATCAAAGCATGGTTAATTAACAGCAATATGTTTATGTTTCTTTGTTTTATTTATATATATATATAGATTTTTTTCTAACTCTGTGTTTTCTATTAATTTTCTGGGTTCCGTTTTAATTAAATTGTAATAATCGGAAGCTAATTCATTAGTATAAAATATTTTATTAACCCCTTAACTGTCACCCCCATTTTCGGGAAAACACATGAAAAAGTACTATACAAGCTTAAAAAGATGTAATTCAGGACATATATTAAAAAAAAATGTAGGTGTCCCGTATTCGGAACGGTGACAGTTAAGGGGTTAATATTAATAATGCTGTGTTGTGTATTTACGTTTTTCTGTTAAATAAAATCTGGTAAAAAAATTATACATTAAGAATCATTACATTAGGAAATATATTTCTGTCACAGTTTCATCAAGTTAGACCAAACTTTTATTTTGACTGGTTGTGGTGAAGATCTTTATGACGGGGCGTTTTGAGTCTTTCTTAAAAGAAATGGTCAAATGCTCTAGAAGTGACGCTCAGAGCGTTTCTAGTGATTTCTTCGTGTTCATGTACTCATACGTTAAGGCAGTAGAAGGAGAAAACACTGTGAGCGTTAGGTGTGCTTTAGTATGTGTAGTAGTAATTCATTCAGACAGAGATAAGCAGAACATACATTATTCATATTTGAATAGCATATTTGCAGCTTAATATTTGCAGCTTAATATTTGCTTTGATTTAAATCTGCTGACCTTATACTCTTAACTAATTTGGCAAATTCCATGACATTTTATGCAGCACAGTAAATTCTATTTTTATGACTGGATTCATTTTCCTCCGCATTTTCTGCCACGTGGAAATCAGAAGGTGCTACATAAGATATTTCTTTAAAACGTTTCTTTTTTTACTATTAAAACTAAGCTATTGATATTAACTTGATAATGAGGCTGTGTTTAAGTACACGGATTGAAAGATACAAACACCTGCTAGCTCTTGCAGCTTTTTTGTATCTCTTGTTTTCAGTTTCCTCTTTTCCAGTCCTCCCAAGTTTTATGTTCCATGTTTGCGGTGCAGCATCTTTCTGCTGAGTCAGACAAAATCTGCAGTTATGACTGACTAAAAATAAAGCAAACACTGAAAACATCTCTCCCTCTCTTTTCCCTCCTGTATTCCTCCTCACTCTCTTCCTGTCTTGCTTCTCTTTCACAAACTCAGATGTGGAGCAGATGGCTATTGACTGGCTGACAGGAAACTTCTACTTTGTGGATGATGTGGACGACCGCATTTTTGTGTGCAGTAAAGATGGCTTAACCTGTGTCATCTTGCTGGACCTGGAGCTCTATAACCCTAAAGGAATTGCACTGGACCCAGCTATGGGGTGAGACACCAAGACCATAGTTCCTCAATTCTTGTCCGGACAAACAATGTTTTTGCATCAAACAGCAGTATCAGTTCCTACAAGTGTCCATGATTAATTTTTCCCCATAACAATAGCTTATTCACTTCTTCAACTTGCTATTATTTTGAAATAATAAAATTAATTTGCATTGATTTCTAATAGCTTGTTGAATTCATGCAACAACAAAAAAAAGAAAAGAAAAGAAGAAAAAAAAAAGAAAAGAAAAAAAAAATATATATATGGTAATGAGTAAATATATATGGTAATCAATAAAAAAAATAAAAAAGATATATATATATATATATAATTTATTTATTTTTTGATAACATTATTATCATAGAAAATGATATGCCTTAAACCTTTAATACTGTGGTATGAAGAAGATCTCAATCATATTACAACAAAGAAAGCATAAAAAGAAGATATTATCTCATTGGAAAGTAATTAGCCTGGGTAATATTAGTTATATTTATTTATAATTATTTATTGTTATATTTATGATTTTAAGTGTTACATTTTAATAAATAAACAACTGTGTAGACAGGATAAATCTACATAGAATAATTTAGAATAAAGAGTGTTATAAAACTGCTAAAAACAATCAAACGAGCGACAAATAAAAAATAAAAAAACACCCAGATGTTTTATGATAGTACAAATTAAGAAATGAAAATCTTCATATAGGACAAAATCCTAATTGTACTACAAATGAAAGTTCATTAAACATGAAAATAATAAAATTTATTTATGATTACTCTTGCAGTTAATTGTTGTATATGATAACGTTTTTTCTTTCTTATTTTCCAGGAAAGTGTTCTTCACGGACTACGGCCAAATCCCGAAGGTAGAGCGCTGTGATATGGATGGTCAGAACCGTACCAAACTGGTAGACAGTAAAATCGTCTTCCCTCATGGCATCACTCTGGACCTGGTCAGCAAACTGGTGTACTGGGCCGACGCTTACCTAGATTACATTGAGGTGGTGGACTACGAAGGCAAGAACCGGCACACCATCATTCAGGGATTGCTGGTACGTGTGAAGTGTATCAAGTACATTTGTGGTTGCCAAACACGTACATGCTGTTAGAGATTTGTTTGTTCGGAGCCATGAACTTGGTCTCAGGGTGTCACTTGCATTGACGTCATCACTCGTGATTAACTGAGAACATCACATGATCAGCAGGACTGAAAGATCAGCATTAGCTCATCCAAAACCTACTGCAGCAGTGCAAACTGAGCATTGTGCAAGTCCACAGTGTCACTTTTTTTCCCCCGTTTTTAAAAACATTCAGTCCTTTAGTTTACCTTCAGCTAATTGCAAAAATAAACGCTGGATTGTTCAAGCTTGCACTGTAGATGTTATCATGGTACTGTTGGAAATGAATATATGCTGTTAGAAGACTTTTGCGTAGGATAGTATATATAACAGTAACTTCAGTTAAGTTATTCTTTAAAAATTATTATAATCTGATAACAAATCAAAATTATTTCAGACTTTACATCTATATTGTTGTGATGCATAAATGCTCTTGTAGCTTTTCAAATAATTAAAATGTTATGTTTTTGTTTGTTTGTTTTTTTTACACTGTTTCATTGGTTCTCCACCAGCAAACTTCCAAGGGGACCTTAAAAGTCACATGTGTACTTTCAGTTATTGCTGGGATCATTCCAGAGTCACGTCTCTGTTAAACATATTTCATAAAAGTGTGTTCAAGTTCTCTTAGGAAATTATTCCACAAAGACTCAATTTTGAACAAAGTCAACCCTGAATCTATTTTTATCTAAAGCTATCATTGAAAACTGCATATAGGGGTTTAAATCACTCTATTATCCTTCTCAACAGCTGTTTATTTCTTCCTCATCATCTCAGTCTTTGAAAACTGGGATATATAGAGAAGTCTCATAAGTGTGATTTTTAAAAAAAACATTAAAAATCATGTAAAATAGAATAAAACATGGATTCTTTTGGATGATAATGTGCGAGGCCTTTGAGTCAGAGAGGTTGAGAAACAGATGGCAAACAGTGTATCCTCTGTCACACACTGTATTCACAGTGGCTCTGTTTTTATGCTTTGTGTCTTTTATTTTGGCAGATTGAACATCTCTATGGTCTCACAGTGTTTGAAAACTATCTGTATGCCACCAACTCTGACAACGCCAACATGCAGCCCAAAACCAGTGTGATCAGAGTCAACCGATTCAACAGCTCTGACTTCCAGGTGGTGACACGCGTGGATAAGGGCGGCGCCCTTCACGTTTACCACCAGAGACGTCAACCAGCAGGTACGACTGTGGGATTCAGTTTTAAAATGTTTCTAAAAGTAGTGAAATGTACTAAATGCATTTTATTATAAGGGCAGCACGACTCCCCATTGGTCTCTTATGTTAAAATTAGGCTGTTGCGTTTGTCATTACAGTCCGCAGTCACGCATGTGCCCCGGATCAGTTTGGGAAGCCAGGCGGCTGCTCCGATATCTGCCTGCTGGGTAACAGTCACAAGAGCCGAACCTGTCGCTGCCGATCGGGCTTTAGCCTGGGCAGTGACGGAAAGTCCTGCAAGAGTGAGTACAATCTCAGTCTAGCCTCCTCAAACCAGTGTTACACAACAGCTGTCCCCGTTCTTTATATATCACGTTTTTTCTTCTCAGAACCAGAGCATGAGCTCTTCCTGGTGTATGGTAAGGGCCGACCTGGTGTCATCCGGGGTATGGACATGCATGCCAGGGTTTATGACGAGCACATCATCCCCATCGAGAACCTGAATAACCCAAGAGCCCTGGACTTCCACACCGAGACCGAATTCATCTATTTCGCCGACGCAACCAGCTACATCATCGGCCGCCAGAAGATTGACGGCACTGAGAGAGACATCATAGTGAAGGATGGTGAGTGCAGGATGATGCTGGAGTGGGGTTTATTGAAGTGACACTGAAGGTGGATTATTTAGATGGACAACTCCTACAGTATATCGCTCTCTCTTTTCTCCGTCCCATTCATTTTGTCTATGCATTCCACAGGTATTCACACTGTAGAAGGTATCGCTGTGGACTGGATGGGACAAAACCTGTATTGGACTGACGATGGACCCAAGAAGACCATCAGTGTGGCCAAACTGGAGAAAGCCTCTCAGACCCGCAAAACTCTTATCGAGGGCAAGATGACCCATCCCAGAGCTATAGTAGTAGACCCTTCTCATGGGTAAATCAATTGTTTTTGCGTAAATGCAAAATGCAACACATCACAATAGATTTTAGAGACCATGTGTATTTGGATAAACCAGTTAGAGTTGTCTACAGTTTTGAATGAATTAAATTTGTGCAGAATGATGTACTGGAGTGACTGGGAGGAGGAGCCTAAAGAGACCAATCGCGGCAGTATAAAGAAGGCCTGGATGGACGGTTCAAATGCTGGCATCCTGCTTACTTCTAAAACTGTACTCTGGCCCAACGGCCTCAGCCTGGACGTCCAGCAGGGCATCTTGTACTGGGTGGATGCGTACTACGACCGCATCGAGATGGTGTTTCTCAACACCACAGAACGCAGGGTGAGGAAACACAAGCATTTTTTAAGGCAATCAAGGCAGCTCAAGTTTGCATGTTACTTAGAGATACTTAATACATCAGTAGAGTATGATTAGCAAATTTCATACATAAAACCCAGGGTCATGACTAAAATCTCACTTGTTATTATCTACGAATTCAAAATGTAGTTGACTCAATATACAGTTATTATAGAGCGCATATGATGAAACTTTTTATTTCACATATTAACATTTTCTAATTGTGTTTAGAGTTTTTGATTTCACCAACTGTTCATGTACTGGAGACAGTAATTATAAGTTATTTTATGTTTTTTCTATCTAATTAAACTTATTATTAAGCATTTTTGGACAATTTTAATGGCAGTAATAATCGGAATGGCTTAATGGTGATGATTCAGTTCTTGACACCTTAAATTAAATAATTTATGAAAATAACACATAAAGCAAAAACACCCTATGACCAAAAAAGGAAACTGGAAATAATAAAATCATTAACATTTTTATTTTTATACAAAAGGTATATTTCTGTCAAAAGTGATTCCGTCATTCTAACTTGAATTTGTAATAAAAGCACTTTTCTGTTCATCCAGACAGTATATGAAGGACAAGAGCTGAACCATCCCTTCGGCCTGTGCCATTATAAAAACTTCCTCTTCTGGAATGAGTACCGCAGTGGAGGAATCTACAAACTGGACCAGAACACCAAGAAGGCCACATTGCTGCGCAGTGAACGACCACCAATCTATGAGATTCGCACCTATGACGCACAACAACAGCAAAGTACCGAACACCATGAACATTTCTTTTGGGAAATTAGTCATTTATGAGTCATGTGTAAAACATGAGCTGACAGATCAAACAAAGACTTGATTGTGTTGTTTTGTATGTGAACATGTCTCAACAGCCAGATTATTTGTACAGCGTTAATGGTAACAAATTAGTGAGATCAGGGTTTCAGGGGTTTTACTGTGCGTTTTATTGGGATCTGCTAAGGCTGTTTTGTTGTGTGCAGTCACAGGTTCCAACGTGTGCCGTGCCAATAATGGTGGCTGCAGCAGTCTGTGTCTGCTGACACCCTCTGGACGCTCCTGCGCCTGTGCCGATGACCAGATACTAGATACTGACAACAAGACTTGTAAAGGTGGCTATTCTGTGCTTTAAATGACCTGAGGTGTTAATGTTACTGTCAATAACCTCCGTTTTGGATTTTGAGTTTGAAAATATTGCTCTATTTTTTTTTCCCCCTAGCAAACCCTTCTTACGTGCCGCCTCCTCAGTGCCAGCCTGGAGAATTTGCCTGTAAGAATAATCGCTGTATTCAAGATCGCTGGAAGTGTGACGGGGACAATGACTGTCTGGACAACAGCGATGAGGCCCCCGAGTTGTGCCGTTAGTGTCCCTTTGTCTCATATTTTTTTAGATATGCAAATAGCAACATTAACATTCAAACGTCTTTTATGTTCACCAAGGCTGCATTTATTTGATCAAACAGTACAGTACAGTAAAAAAAAATGGTTAATGTGAAATTTTATTACAATTTTGAAATAGCCTTTTCTATTTTAATATATTTGACGCTGGACCACAAAACCAGTCTTAAATAGCTGGGGTATATATGTGTAGAAAGAGCCAAAAATGCATTGTATGGGTCAAAATGATTAATTTTCCTTTTATGCCCAAAATCATTATAATATTAAGTAAAGATGCTGAAGATTTCTTTGATGCTAAGCAGATTTTCAGCAGATGTTACTCCAGTCTTCAGTATTCTTTTGATCCTTCAGAAATCATTCTAATACGCTGATTTGGTGTTCAAAAATATTTCTTATGATTATCAATGTTGATAATTCTGCTGCATCCGGCATTAGTAAATGTGTGATTACTACATCCATGCCACTAGGTGTCGGTATAAATCGCACTGTTATATCAGCCATCAAAAGAACAAAACACTACTGAGTGCACGTTTAAATCGTCCTATTTGTCCTGTTTCAGACCAGCACACCTGTCCTGCAGACCGCTTCAAGTGCCAGAATAACCGTTGTATCCCACTGCGCTGGCTTTGTGATGGAGACAATGACTGTGGGAATGACGAAGACGAATCGAACAGCACCTGCTTGGGTATTGTGAACTTCTTAATTGCATGTTAATAGGATTTTAACACATTTTTTTTCAGAGAATGTCCAAATACACTTTGTGAATTGACCAGGTTTTCTTGTCTCTCCCAGCACGCACGTGTCCTTCTAATCAGTACCCATGTGCCAGTGGCCGTTGTATTCCTCTCTCCTGGACATGTGACCTGGATGATGATTGTGGCGATCGCTCAGATGAACCACCATCTTGTGGTATCCAAATTTGAGCCTCTTTTCCTTTTGTTGTCATGCCGTGCTTTGAACGCTTTTCTTTATCTCCTCTTCTCTCTTGTCTCTCTCTCCAGCATATCCCACCTGTTTCCCCCTCACTCAGTTCACTTGTGCCAATGGACGCTGTATAAATGTCAACTGGCGTTGCGATAATGGTGAGTTTCTAATGCCGTCTACAAATGCGTGTTTGTCATAGTCTTACTTATAATGTCCAGTAACCGCCATCATGTGTGTGTGTCCTCAGACAACGACTGTGGAGATAACAGTGATGAAGCTGGCTGCAGTCACTCGTGCTCCAGTGTCCAGTTTAAATGCAATAGTGGGCGCTGTATTCCAGAGTACTGGACCTGTGATGGAGACAACGACTGTGGAGATTACAGCGATGAGACTCACGCCAACTGTACCAATCAAGGTGAGTTCGAAAAGTATTATTATTTGATAAAAGAAAAGAAGACTTACTCCAAACATAGTTTAATTCAGTTTATTATACATAAAATGTATACATTTTGCATTTTATTTTGTTTGAAAAATAATAATAATTATATAAATTGTGTTAATTAATAGTTAAATTAGCAGTAGTAATTAACAAATATAAAAACTAATTTTAAAAATATGTATTTCTTATTAAAAATAAATATTTATTGTTAGAAAATAATAATTTTGATTGATTTATTCATTTCTGTCATTTTGTTTATTTGTTTGTGTTTATTTTGAGATATATATATATATATATATATATATATATATAACACAATAAGTGTGATAACTAGTGAACACCATAGAAAACAACTTTAAACATTAAGTTTAACATCTTGAGTATGATTATTAATATTTTACCTATGAGTAAGCTTCCCACTGGTGTATGGTTTGTTAGGATATGCATTATTTGGCCGAGTTACAGCTATTTGAAAATCTGAGGGTGCAAAAAAAGTTTTATTGTATCAGTAAGTTTTGATATATTTACATTTGGAATTTCACAAATATTTTCATGGAACATGATTTTTACTTAATATCAAAATGATTTTTGGCATGATCATGGCGCCAATTTTGACCCATACAATGTATTTTTGGCTATTGCTGCAAATATACCTGTGCTACTTATGACAGGCCCTGAGTCACAAATGATATTTTTAATGATGTCAGCTTCTTCATTACCATATTTGTACTGTGTAAACTGTCAGTTTATTCTCTGAAGCTATTTTAGTTGTGTGGGCCTTCTGAAGTGTCTCTAGATTTTTTGAGCGAAACCACAATGACTAATGCAGTCGAGCTCTTCATAAACTGGACTGAATCACGACTTCAAAAACTGGGCTGCTCTCTTGTTCTCTTTTTTTGTGGTGAAACACGTAAACCACAAAACCTTGAAGAATGTCTGTGAGGAGTGCAGGGAGTGAGAGTCCCTGTGGAGAGCAGTGTTAATGACTGCTCTGAGAGCTGCTGTCTGGAGGGATTGCATCACAGATGTGCCGGGACACTGCGCTGGTGGATGTGCAGTTTTGTTCATATCTCTTTGCCTCTTCACATGTCCCATTCATGTGGCTTCATAGCTATTAATTGGTCAATGGTCGCTGGGCCCTGAGTGGAACAGGAATAGAGGGTTAGGTTCTGTTTTCAGGGTCTGGGCTCTGTCCTTCTCTTCTCCCTACGGCATTCTGGTGCTTAATAGACTCGCAGAATCAATGCAGCAGAACCAAGCCAGAGGCCTAATGAGAGTGCTGGGCCTTCTGGGAGCCTGGCAGTGTGTTTGTGCCTGTGTAAAGATGTAGAACTGAATGAGGTCATGCTAGCACGAGTTGTGAAGGAGAGATTTTTCATAAAGTCATTGAGTTTGAGTTTGAATGTTAAAAGTAATGGTAATTGTAAAATGATAGGGAAAATTCAATGTCGGAAATGTAATGTATTTAAAAATATTTGAGGGCTACATTTTATTAATTAATTTTTTTTGCCAAGATTTATTTTTTAAATTAATATTTAGATAAATGATGGTGAATTGTAATATTCCAGTCAGATTTTATTATTGATAGTGTGTGTGTGTGAAATTGAGAGAGAGATGCATGCAGCTCGAGCAGTATGATGTCATTTGGGTCAGTTCACCCCGGCAGATCCCTGTTCTAGGACACACTTCTCTCTGTTTACGGATGAGCTCTGGTTTTTACGCTTCCCCCATTTCCACACTCTGCCAGACACTAACCTTAGCCATGAGGGAAAGCCTTTATGTCTGATGCCTAATGATGGTCGTCACAGTGCCAGCCCTGGACCGCTGTTCATGAGAAAGTTTGCTTTGGATCAGGTCATTGTGGTTGTGCCTCACGGTGGTTACAATCTCCATCCCTGGGAACTGATTTTTGACATTGGGAAGCCAAGCTGTCATTACCATCAGATAATAAGATATGGTCAGTGCCTATGTATGAGTGTTCACACAACTGCATTGTAATTGTGTGTCCCGCTTTTGCGTTTGTCTGCAGCCACGCGGCCTCCCGGCGGTTGCCACACGGATGAGTTCCAGTGCCGAATGGACGGTTTGTGTATTCCTATGCGATGGCGCTGTGATGGAGACACTGACTGCATGGATCTCAGTGATGAGAAGAACTGTGAGGGCGTCACACACATGTGTGACCCTGCCGTCAAGTTTGCCTGCAAGGACTCTGGTGAGTTCACATTTAAATGTTCTCACTCATGTTTCAGCAACAATCATAAAAAAATGGCAAGATCTAGTGCTGTCAAATGATGGATCATGATTAATCGCATCCAAAATGAAATTTTTTGTTTACATAATATGAGTGTGTGCTGTGTATGTTTATTATGTATAAATAAATACAAGCACATGCATGTATATTTTGAAGAAAAATGTTATGTTGATATATTAAATATATCTATAATATAAAGGTATATACATGTAATTATTTTCAAACTCTATGCTGAATGTGTGTGTATGTGTATATATACATAATAAATATACATAGTACACATAAATTCTGAATTGTCAAATGTTTTGTACCTTTGTGTTCATTTTAGCTCGCTGTATCAGTAAGGCCTGGGTGTGTGACAGGGACAGTGATTGCGAGGATAACTCGGATGAAGAAAACTGTGAGGCACTTGAGTGCAAGCTCTCCCACCATGTTTGTGCCAGCAATGACTCCATCTGCCTACCTCCTGAGAAACTGTGCGACGGAACGGACAACTGCCCCGATGGCTCGGACGAGAAGCTTTGCAGTAATGCACACGCCTTTGAATACAAATGCACTCAAGTTAAAGGGATAATTCATGTTGCCATGTTGCTTTACCCCATGTCATTTTAGTCATGCTTTTTTTTATATTTAATGAATCCCATAAGCTACCATTCAAAAGTTTGGGGTCAATAATTAATCAAATTAACCAAAAGTGACCCTAAATATATAAAAATATATTTTATTTATTTAAAAGCTCATCATTTTAACTTTATACAGTAATTAGAATTCGGACGAAAATCACATTTTAAACAAAAGCAGTCAGCATTCATAATTAAAAGAGAGTCAGCAATAATTATTAAACAGTCAGCATTTATAATTATAATTTTAACCAGCATATTACAAAGAGTGTTGAAATAATCATGTGATACTAAAAACTGAAGTCATAAATTATATGAAAGACAAATTTTAATAGCAAAGTTAATAAATAAATAAAAAGTTTTACTGTGTAAAATTAGTGAGCATAAATATTAAATCATTAACGTACCTTGAATTTTAACTGAATATTTAACCGAATTTTATCATGTAATGATGATCTGTAGTAAAAAAGTCACCATGTCAAACTCCAATAAGCACAATAAAAGTATTCCATGTGACTTGTTTTCTATATAATACAGCTCCGAAATACTTCAGAATGTAACCCACAGGTCACATGGGCTACATTTTCTGTATGGTTTTATTTATATTGGTCTTATCGTGGAGCTTGACAGGCAGTAGATCTTTCGTGCTTCATGGAAGAATGCCTTGAGAGTGAATGAATAATCACAAAAATGTCATTATTGCGTGAACTACTTCTTTAAATCCTTTACAGTTTGCGCAGAGCATGCCAACTCAACTTGTGTTTCCCATTAGCATGAAGCAAAGAAATTTCAGGCTTGAATTCAAATGAAATAAGCATGTTCTCTCCAACTCTTCATTTTCCTTGTTTTGAAAGATTGCAGCAACTTACTCATAAAATGGTTTGGTTCTAGATCTTTGCACGATGGATAATGGAGGCTGCAGCCACAACTGCACCATCGCTCCTGGTGAGGGCGTCCTGTGCTCCTGCCCAGTTGGCATGGAGCTGGGTACCGACAACAAGACCTGCCAGATTCAGAGCTTCTGCGCCAAGCATCTCAAGTGCAGCCAGCGCTGCATGCAGGAGAAGGCCACTGTTAAGTGTGCCTGCTATGAAGGCTGGGCGCTCGGGCCAGACGGCGAGAGCTGCAAGAGCACTGGTGAGGGAAAGACATACCTAGAGTATTTAATGTACAGAGATGTACAGTACACCGGTGTATATAAAAGATTTTTTTATTTTGATATCTAGGTAACTATTCAAAATTATATTAGATTATCTATGTTTAGTGACTTTCTGGACTTTATGGAGTCAAACCAAAATCAAGGATTAGCAGTGTGCTGGTCTTATGTGCCTTGTCCATGTTCTTCAGATCCATTCAAGCCCTTCATCATTTTCTCCAACCGACATGAGATTCGTCGGATTGACTTGTACAAGGGCGAGTTCAGCGTGCTGGTGCCTGGCCTGCGTAACACCATTGCCCTGGATTTCCACCTCAACCAGAGTGCCCTCTACTGGACCGATGTGGTTGAAGACAAGATCTATCGGGGAAAGCTGTCAGAAAACGGAGGTAAATGGATGTCTTAGTCCTATTGGAGTGGTTGTTCCTAAGTCATATGGTTAGATCTCAAAAATGCACTATTTAGTCCTGGTTAAATACATCTTACATTTGCATGCTGTTGATTTTAGATGCGTCACCAATCAAATGTTTCTCTCTCAAGCCTTCAAGCCTGCATTTATTTGCTCCAAAGTACAGCAAAAACAGTAACTGCTTAATATATCTTTTTTTTTTTCATTTGAGTATATTTGTCATTTATTCCTGTGTTTTCAAAACGGAAATTGAATGTATAATGTTAAAAAAAAAAAAAAATGTTTTAGATTAATGCTGTTCTTTGGATCTTTCAATTTATCATAGAATCATTTTTTTTTTTTTAAATATGTGTATTTATAATAATGATAATAATAAGGAATGTTTCTTAAACAGTTAATCAGCGTATTAGAATCATTTCTGAGGGATCATGTGATACTGAAGACTGGAGGAACTTGATTATTTAACATAATAATGGCTTTAAGGAAAAGGGACCTTCAATCGGATTCTCTTCTTTTAAAGACTTGTTGTTTAACTGTGTTTTCCCCTTTGTTCTGTTCTTCTCAGCATACCAAGTTTGTCCGTAATTATTACAACTATTTTCGGTTCACAAAACCACAGCATGTGTCTGATCGTAGCACAGGAATTCTTTACCCAGTTGACTCATTCTTAGTTTGCGTGACTACAGCCAGACCAAAAGTAAAGTGTCAGGAGCTTTAGTTGCTTCAAACATGTGCACACACCTCCCTCCTTCTCTGAAGAGCTCTTTCCAGAGATAGGATGCACTGTCCAAGTTTTGGATCCCTGCTGTAGTAAAAATATGACTGACATTGCTGCCAACAAAATAACAAAGTGTTGTTTCTCAACCCCCATGGGAGAGGCTGCGCTGTCTCCAGCCCAACAGAGAGCCATTCTGGACCTTTAATTAGTGCTCTGTATGAGAGTCTCTCTCAAAGATCAGAGAGCAGCTTGCCTTGATTGGGAATCTTTTCTTTTTTTTTTTTTTCTTCCACATGGCTGTAGCTCAGAGTGAGGGAATATTTATTGGAGCATTGACTTAAATGGCTTTCAGGCTGGACGCAATCAAACGATTTCTTAGCCAATATATACAGTCTGAGACCACTGGTAAAAATGCTTCTACTTTATTTTAATACAATTTGTTGATTAGAAAATGTATTATGTAAAACATTTTGAGTGAAAAGTTGAACTTAGTATTTGGTTTGTTTCCCTTTTGCAGCACTTGAGCTGTATGAACATGAAGATCATGTTCTCCAGTATGATTTGAGATTATGCAAAGAACCTATTGATTTTAAAAATATGTTTAACTCTTTACAATAAGGTGTCGTTTGTTAACACTAGTTAATGTAATCTTTAGCTAATCTTAAATTGAATGCCATTGGCAAAATGTATTTGTAGGGTTTAAAATTATACGTTTATTAATTTATTGTAGTGTTTTACATTGTAAAAATTAGGCAAAATAGTATAGCTGTTATTAGAATATTTAATGACTGTCTAACTACTGTTCTGTTCCAATAAAGGCATAAGCGGGAAATAATGTAAAAAATTATATATAAGTATATTGCTTATCATTGGCCAGAATTATTACATCGGATCCATAATTTGATGCATTTTTGAACGTTCCTATTAATTCTCCTTGTCTTGGTGTTTCAGCTCTCACCAGTTTTGAGGTGGTGATTCAGTATGGTTTGGCCACTCCGGAGGGTCTGGCTGTGGACTGGATCGCAGGAAACATCTACTGGGTAGAGAGCAACCTGGATCAGATCGAGGTGGCCAAGCTGGATGGTACCATGCGTACGACACTACTAGCCGGAGAAGTGGAGCATCCACGTGCCATTGCACTTGACCCAAGAGACGGGTAAAACATGATATTCTTTGACAGCTCTGTTATTCTTCAGTTGCCTTGACAGAATTAGGTTATTACAAGAAATGTTTCTTTTCTTCCCCCCCACCGCCAGTATTCTGTTCTGGACGGACTGGGACGCCAGCTCTCCTAGAATAGAGGCTGCGTCTATGAGCGGGGAGGGCCGTCGCACCATCCACAAAGAGACTGGGAATGGTGGCTGGCCCAACGGCCTCACTGTGGACTATCTGGAGCGCCGTATCCTGTGGATTGATGCCAGGTATGCACTTTTGGCACTAAAAGGGAAGTAATATGCAAAAATATCCACAGTTAGTCACCTTGATCTTCTAAAAATTTCAATATTTCTTTAGATCTGATGCCATCTACTCTGCTGCTTACGACGGTTCCGGCCTAATCGAGGTGCTCCGAGGTCATGAACACTTATCACATCCCTTTGCCGTCACTATGTATGGAGGAGAGGTCTACTGGACGGACTGGCGGACCAACACTTTGGCTAAAGCCAATAAATGGACAGGACACAATGTGACGGTGGTCCAGAGAACAAACACTCAGCCGTTTGATCTTCAGGTGTTTCATCCTTCTCGACAACCTCAGGGTGAGAACCAGCATGACCTGGACTAATATTTCAAAAAACTTGTTTGTGTGTTGCATTTGTAAACTGAACACTGGTGTTGTTTTTGTGAATCAAACCTATTAAAATCTATTTTCTTTTACTGAAATAAAATATAAATACTAGATAAAAAACTATTATGTGTCCCTGAACCACAAAACCAGTCATAAGGGTGAATTTATGAAATTGAGATTTGTACATCATCTGCAGTTTGAATAAATAAGCTTTCCATTGATTTATTGTGTGTTAGCATAGGACAGTATTGGCTGAGATACAGCTATTTAACGGAATTTGAGGGTGTAGAAAAGCTTAATATTGTCAAAATTGTTTTTAGCAATGCATATTACTAATAAAAAATTAAGTTGGGATATATTAACAGTAGGATATTTACAACATATCTTCATGGAACATTATCTTTTCTTAATATCCTAATAATTTTTGGCATAAAAGATTAAATTAATCATTTTGACCCATACATTGTATTGTTGGCTGTCACTGCAAATATACCCGTGCTGCTTATGACAGGTTTTGTAGTCCAGGGTCACATATCAGAAATGTTGCACCTTTATCCATTATGCATGTTTTATTGAGAATTGGGTTTTTTTATTCAGTTAACTTTTTGAAGAGATTCTTAAGAGTTAAGCCAAATACAGTTACTAAAACTGGATTTTAATAATGAAATAAAAATAGAAATATATTAAATATATATTAAAAACAAAATTAAATAACACTTAATATAAATAACAGTGAACATGTCCTTCTTCCTTTGCAGCTCCCAACCCGTGTGCCGCAAATGATGGGAAAGGGCCATGCTCTCACCTGTGCCTCATCAACTACAACCAAACCTTTTCCTGTGCCTGTCCACACCTCATGAAACTCAAGGCAGACAAGCACACTTGCTACGGTAAGCTGCTCCTCCCTCAGCCCTAAGATCCAATCAAATGCTTCAATTGCTAGAAAGTTCTAAATGAAATGCTGTTTTTCTAATTACTGAATACTGCAACTTAATTTACATTTCCGCTGATCTTGAGCAACAGGAACAATGTAAGTTGAACTAAGAAACAATAGGCATTATTCCACAGTATATTGTTACAACCTCAATAACTATACATATATATATATATGAGAGGTGGGAGGAAGAAATCGATGCATTGCGATTCTCTCTTCAATGATTCTGAATCGATCCAGAATATTTCATAATCAATAATTTTTCCTGCATATATGGCACATGTTCGCGCTGGACACGCACAGAATTTGCGCTGAGACACCTGCACATTGTGTGTGTCCATCCATCGTGATTTACACATTTTTTATATACCGTTTGGAAAATTATTTCTGTAAACTTTTGTACATTTAAACTTTTTAAAATAAGTAATAGCCTGTTTATATAATGGTAAAAAAAATTATTTTGCACACAATAAATTTGATTTAAAATGTAGCCATGTGCAGTAATATTGAAGGAGAATGTGATTTTCTCCTGGGCCCTCATTTATCAACAGTGCGTAGAAAAGGTTCAATATTTTGTCCAACGAATGAAATTTAGAATGTGCCTAAGTACAAGAAAATCCGCATTTATCAAATGTGCGCACGCAGTTCTTACGCACATGAGTACGCAATCATTGTTGATA
>JAUMHG010000072.1:10341460-10390923 GCA_032359395.1 Enteromius anoplus | reverse complement strand
ATATGTAATATATATTTTTTTTTTTTAGTTTAAATTTAGTTATTTTAATTATAAAGTAAATGAAAAATATCAGCTAGCTGCAATAAAATCATAGAATAACATTAGATAACATTTAGGTAATGCAATATTTATGGTTTTAGCTTTTAATAACCTTGTGCAAATAATAATATTTCTAATACTGGCATGCTGAAAAAAAACTTAAACTGTAACTTTTTTTTTTTTTTTTTTTTACAACAAATATTCCAAAAATACTAAAACTTTACAATGGCAATGAAAACAGAAGATGAACATTCTATTACCTTTTAATTCTAATTCAAAACACTACAATAGTGTCTCACACATTTTTGATAGAATTGACATAATAGATGTTTTAACTAATAATGAAAATGGTTGAATCTGATTATGATTTTATGTATTACCCAGCTCCAAAGTGTATTTAAAGATGGTCATTTGTGTCTGTAGGTGAATTTTCTCCATGTCTCACCAACAATGGAGGCTGTCAGGACCTGTGTCTGCTCACATCAGAAGGACGAGTCAACTGCAGCTGCCGTGGAGAGCGCAAACTACTGGGAGACAACACCTGTGTTGGTGAGAGACACAAACATGTGCTGGTATAAAAAAATAAAAGTGAAAAGTGCAGCATAGTACGAATGCGTATCTCTCTTTCTCCCAGCGGAGAACACAACCTGCAACAGCGTGGATGAGTTTGAATGTGGAAACGGTGACTGTATCGACTACAGCCTGACTTGTGACAGTCTCGGCCACTGCAAGGACAAGTCTGATGAGAAGCAGTCCTACTGCGGTAAGCCTGACACTGCTTCTCTTTAACTGCTTTGTAGTTTACAGAAGCATTTTCAAATTTAGAAAGCTTGAAGTTTGATTGAAGTTTTCTCTGCTTTTCTTGTTTGCAGCGAACCGCATGTGCAAAAAGGGCTACCGGCGCTGCATTAACGGACGCTGTATCAAACACAGCTCCTGGTGTGACGGCACTGATGACTGTGGAGATGGTTCAGACGAGCTGCCGTGTAACAGTAAGCGAGGGAGAGGGAGTGTGATTCTCTGAAATAAATGGAGATTAAGAAGTGCAGCTGTAATAGTTCCTCACTGTATCCATCTCTGTTTTTTCTGCAGTGACTCTGTGCAGCGCCGCCGAGTTCCAGTGTAAAGACGGTTCCTGCATCACTAACTCTAGTCGCTGTAATCAGGTGGTGGACTGTGAGGACGCCAGTGACGAGATGAACTGCAGTAAGTGTTAATCTAAAAATATCTGGTCTGGTAACAAAACCATAAGGTTGCAGGGATGAATGTTTACAGACTCTCTCGAATGTATACAATGTTTCGGTACATTTTCTTACAGGCCCCACTGACTGCTCCAGTTACTATCTGCTTGGAGTGAAGGGTGTGACTTTTGAGCGTTGTGAGTTCACTACGCTCTGCTACGCCCCCTCCTGGCGCTGTGATGGCTCCAATGACTGCGGAGACTTCTCAGATGAAAGAAGCTGCCCCGGTCAGACTCTTCACACATCAGCAAGCACTGACACATCCCTTCATTCTCACAGCAAATAAAATATGTGTGATGTGCAAAATGAAATTGACCTTTCACTTTCTTTCCCACAGAGAAAAAGAAGCATAATTGTCCAGTGAACTTTTTTGCGTGTCCGAGCGGCCGTTGTATTCCCATGAGCTGGACCTGTGACAAAGAGAACGACTGTGAGAATGGAGCAGATGAGTCTCACTGTGGTTAGTGAACATCTCCTGGACTTTTCCAAAATTAATTGACATTAATGGCATTTGTCTTGTATTACAAGCAGGGAGAAAAGTATTACACAAGTGATTGAAAATTACTTGATTTAAAAAGAAATTTTTTATCTTAAATATCACACGTTTAGATGCAAATTTATACAACAGTTAAGTTAATAAGCTGATATGATGTTACATTTTAAACAAAATATAATGTTTTTGCTCAATTTTGCAGAGAACATATAACGTTTAAAGCCACAGCAGAGTTGTTTTGTGTCTCTGAGCAACACAATGGTGTTTAGTTGATGAAAGAATCCACATTCTAAACAAATCGTGTGAGCCAATCATTCAAAGGCCCATTCATGGGGAGAGCGATTTGCTTCATTTACTACGTTGTTTGAACGAATTAAATGAAGCCATTTGCTGCCACCTACTTGCAGATTTATTTTCTTATTTATAGTATAATTTCCTTAAAAAAAATTATAATATTTAATTAATCTGTATAGCCTTAATTAATAATTATTATGCATGTAGCATTTACTTTTATTTTATGTTATTATGCATTTTTTGCTATTTGACACAATTCTGGTTAGTTTCGGACCCCTGACCACAGCTACACCTAACAATTAAGTTATTATCATAATTAGAATCTTTGACAATAAGATTGTTTACTCGTTTTCTCAGATAAGTTCTGCTCGTCAAATCAGTTTGAGTGTGGGAACCATCGCTGTATCTCCAAATCCTGGGTGTGTGATGGTGCTGATGACTGTGGAGACGGCACTGACGAGGACAGCAAATGCAGTGAGTCAGGTTATAACTTGCATCAACAAACAAAGCTCTGACCCCAAATAAACTGTGTTTATCCTCAATGCAAGTAAAACCATACGTGCTCCGGGTCGTACTTTTACCTTTGTTCATGTCACGCAATCTGTCCATGTTAGCATCTGTTTAATTTGGCGAGTTGCCAACAGAAAAATTCGCGCCACCGTTGAGTTGGGTTGGACACACCGCATTTGACGTCAACAGAACAATGGTAGTGTTTTGCCTCTTTTAGCTAAAGCTGTTTAGCTGATCTCACAATGAGTGGTGATATGGTTGGTTGCGTTTTATTATTTGCACTATGCATTGATTTTATCGTCATATCTGTGACCGTTTAAGTTCAAAACAAGTTCTATGCTACTTAAAGGGATAGTTCACCCAAAAATCAAATCTGTCATTTTTTGCTTATGCCAAGTTTTTCCAAATGAGGTTTTTCTTTCTTCTGTTGAGCCTAAATGAAAACATTTTAGAGACATTTTGTTAACCAAAATAATTGTTAACAGTCAGTGGCTTCCATCGTTTGCTTAACAATTTAAAATTTTTGTTTTTATATTAGGCTTGATGAATTTCAGTGTTAATCTAGTTAAGGCTGGGTGATGGAATGTGCAAGTAACACGGAGTTTATGTATACCTTTCAGAGACAAAGACTTGCAGTCCAGATGCGTTCCAGTGTCCTGGCACTCCCATGTGTATCTCTCAGCGCTGGAAGTGTGACGGGGACAAGGACTGTTCAGATGGTGCTGACGAGGGCATTAAGGCTGGTTGTGGTGAGATGCAAGAAGAGTTGCTTATTTCGTGCCATGGAAATCCTTGGAAGCAACTATTTCTTACAATATGTTTCTGTGTATTTTTTTATTCTCTCTCTCAAGTGTTCAATAAGACCTGTGATGACTCTGAGTTCCAGTGTCAGAATTCTCAGTGTATTCCCAAAAACTTCATGTGTGATCATGACATTGACTGCCCCGATGGCTCAGATGAATCGCCCGAGTGTGGTAAGCATGTGGTGTCCATTTTAGTGCACCTTTTAGTGTTATTTTTTATAATTAGCCACACAGACCCGTACAGTGAATCATGCATTAAGTCAGATGTTGTCTTTCCTGTCATATTGTAGAATATCCCACATGCGGACCGAATGATTACCGCTGTGCTAATGGCCAGTGCTTGAAGCAGAAGAACTGGGAGTGTGATGGAGAGTTTGACTGTAGAGACCAATCAGACGAAGCTCCCAAAAACCCACTTTGCACAGACTCGGGTGAGTATGGTTACCTTAAAAGACGTGGAAAAAAGCCTGTTGCCACATTATTAATGTTTCTACTGGCTGCAGTGAAGATTAACTAAAACATATTTACCTTAAAACAATTATATTTTAAATATATATACATATATAAACACAACAAAGATACTTAATTTGCCACCGTCACTGATAACCTGTCCTTATACCAACACCTTTTCTGTCAGTGTTTTTCTTTTTACACATGTAATCATAATATGATCCTTTCTTTGAATGCAAACGTGTGTGAAATTGAAAAGTGCAGGGTTATATTACCATCGCTTGTCTAACAATAAAACCGTGTGGTAATAAACAGGCTCCTGTGGGTTCTTGGAAGTGTGCCAGGTGTGTAATGTAGTGTGTTAAAGGAGCTTAATACTGTTCAATTCACTGCTTTATTAGAGCCACAACGTCCTTTTGGATCGCTGACGATAACGGTATTATTTACAGAAATGTGATAGGTTGCTGTTTTGTTTTTATCCATAGAGAGGCGCTGTAATGACACTGCCTTCCTGTGCACCAATGGCAAGTGTGTGAACGAGACGTTGATGTGTGATGGTAACAACGACTGTGGTGACGCCTCTGACGAGAACAGCTGCTTCATCAATGAATGTCTCAACAGTAAGATGAGCGGCTGCTCACAGCTCTGTGAAGATCTCAAGATCAGCTTCAAGGTACTTTTATAATTTTCCTTGTTTGCACGTCATGCTTCTGCAAAATAAAGACATACAACAGTGAATACATGACATGTCTTCTGCCTGGCCCCTGCAGTGCCGATGTCATCCAGGTTTCCGTCTGAAGCAAGATGGGAAGACGTGTGTGGACGTGGACGAGTGCACCACCACGTACCCTTGTGCCCAGCGTTGCATCAACACTCATGGTAGCTTCCACTGTCTCTGTGTCGATGGTTTTGTGCAACGTCCCGATGACCCCACCAGCTGCAAATCAACATCTGGTGAGCCCTTCCTCGTTCTGTCATTCACCTTTTTCTTGATGTATAAATTGCAAAAAATGGTAAATTCTATAGGTCTATAAGAGTGTTGCTTACATTTCAGATGAGGAGCCTTTCCTTATCTTTGCGAACCGCTACTATCTGCGCAAACTCAACTTGGATGGGTCTAACTACACATTGATTAAACAGGTGAGCCTAAAGATCTTATTTGTCGGCTGTTGTCATTTGCGGATGTTTCTAATTGTCTTGTGTGCTGATTTTGTTTGTGTTAACAGGGGCTCAATAATGCAGTGGCTCTGGACTATCATTATGCGGAGCAGATGATCTACTGGACTGACGTAACAACACAAGGCAGCATGATCCGTCGCATGAACATCAATGGCAGTAACGTGCAGGTCTGTGTAGTTCTAGATACTGTGCTTTGATGATTCCCTCTGATAAAATTCATCACCTATGCCGTCTCGTTCTGTTTGGCTGTTGGATAGGTGTTGCACAGAACCTCTCTGAGTAACCCTGATGGTCTGGCTGTGGACTGGGTCGGGGGGAACCTGTACTGGTGTGATAAGGGCCGAGACACAATTGAGGTTTCCAAGCTGAACGGAGCTTACAGAAGTGTGCTGGTTAACAGCGGCCTGCGAGAGCCCAGAGCTGTGGCCCTGGATGTGAGGAATGGGTGAGAGTCTTAATTAGTTTCCCTAACCGTTTCTGATCTTACGCCATGTATTAAATAAGCCAGTCTGCCTATCCCAGTAACTGCCAGTTTATTTTCTAGGGCTGTGAGTCTATTAGAATTGTGATCAAATTACATGATATTTTGAGTAACTAATAAAACATTTTTAATTTGCATGTATGTAAATCCTTAAAAGATTATTTGAGTCAGATGAGTGCACTACAAATTGAGCTTTTTTTTTTTTTTTTTTTTTTTTTACACACATGCACAAAAAAAGGAAGGAAAAACCCTAATCTAAAATATAATGTTCTAAATTTAAATAAAATATTCAGAAAGCAATTATATAAAACACCCTAATATTTTCTCTTAATGGATCTATGTGAATATGTTGTGGATTTAAATAAATAATTTATACCTGACATACTTGTTATGAGTTTGTTTGATTTATGTGATTTATTATTTCCAGGTATCTGTATTGGTCAGACTGGGGTGATGTGCCACATATTGGCCGCATCGGCATGGACGGCTCAGATCGCCGTATCATTGTTCAAGACAAGATCACATGGCCAAACGGCTTGACACTAGACTTTATTAATGACCGCATCTACTGGGCAGACGCTCGTGAAGACTACATTGCTTTTTCCAGCCTGGATGGATCCAACAGACACATCGGTAAATGCAAACACACACACACACACTGCTTATGAGGTCATTTTTCTTTAGACAAAGGAGTAACCCAGTCATAGGCGGTCTGTATTATGTAATATTACAGTTGATCTATTGTTTTTCAGTCTGGAATGTGCGAAGGACAGGCAGTGAGGAGGAGGTTTATTTCCAAATGAATTCCTCATATTCAGAAGACTTACGCAAGAACATGCTAGATCTGTCCTAGATTGAAAGGGTTCGGCTTTAAAACCTCCCAGTTTCTTTGTGCTGGAGATGCCAGGAAATCAATATTATCTTATAAACATAATGTATTCATGCAAACCTCTTTCACAGTTAGTCACGCAAGTGGCTATGTTTTTAGCCGTTGGGAACCAAATATAGGCAAACCTCAAGTTGAAAGATCTTGTCTTTCTCTTTTTCTTGAATTAATTTAATTACTAATTTAATTATTAATTTATTGAATTAATTATTCTTTGTATTTTTATAAATTAGTTAAATTATATATATATATATATATATATATATATATATATTAGTAATAATATCATTATTTAAGACAATTTCAGTGTTATAAATAAAATATGAAGTACTAAAGTTTGTACTTTGCATGTCATGAAAATAGCATACAAATATTAGTTTGTTTTTTTTTTTTTCTGTTACTCTTTCTTATTTTCTATTAGGTTCTTAATTTGCAAATGTAATCAACTCCACAAAGATAGGAAGATTGATAGCAACCAATGAGACACATACAACTGATTTTCATAATTAATTTCTGTATTCTGTTTCTTGCTTTATTAAATATGGGTCTCATCTTGTCTTCCCCACAGTGCTAAATCAAGACATCCCTCACATCTTTGCCATGACTCTGTTTGAGGAGTACATCTACTGGACCGACTGGGAGACCAAGTCCATTAACAGAGCTCACAAAACCCTGGGCACCAACAAGACCATGTTGATCAGCACCCTGCACAGACCCATGGACATACACATCTATCATCCCTCCAGACAACCTGAAGGTGAGAAGATACACACATGACGTGCATCGAAACATTCCTGTGGTGAATGATGTGGTTTCTGAGCTTTCTCCTCTGTGATGCTCTTATGATTGCAGTGTCAGGTCACCCGTGTCAGGTGGATAACGGTGGCTGCAGTAACCTGTGCTTGCTCTCACCTGGAGGAGGATACAAGTGTGCCTGTCCCACCAACTTCTATCTGGCTGCTGATGGAAAACAGTGCCTATCCAACTGTACAGCCAGCCAGGTGTGTGTGTGTTAGTTTGGCACAAATAAGCAAAAATGTTGCCAGCTCAATTAATTTAAAATACTTATGTTACATAAACTGGTAATAAAAAGGAATACTTTTTTTGCATTATAAATATGTATAAGTGTAATAGAATTTTTATTTTTTTTTAATTACAAAAACAACAAAATGGCTAAAAATGTAAACAGAATTTTTATGAACAGCAAGAGTATATCAATAATATTAAGATAACACTAAAATAACACTGCAATACAGCAATGACTATTATTGTTATTTCTATTTTTTGCATTGTGCAGTTTGGTAATGAGAAGTAGAATAAGAAATTGTGTAATCAAAGACAAATGAAAATGTCACCATGCAAAAATGCTAATGGTCCTAATGTGACTTTGGAGTGGAATATGACCCCAGGATGTGTCCTTGTCAGAAATGACGCTGAGCTAATTGTCTGTACTCTCTCTTCTTTCTCTCTAACTGTAGTTTGTCTGCAAGAATGATAAGTGCATTCCTTTCTGGTGGAAGTGTGATACTGAGGATGACTGTGGAGACCGCTCGGACGAACCTGCAGATTGCCGTAAGTACAAGGGCTTTTACTGCGAGAGAAACTCAAACATACAGAACATAACCTCATACTCCCTGTTCTTGTCTTTCAGCCGAGTTTAAATGCAGACCAGGCCAGTTCCAGTGTGGCACAGGTCTCTGCACCAACCCAGCTTACATCTGTGATGGAGACAACGACTGCCAGGACAACTCTGATGAAGCAAACTGTGGTATGATGCCCAAGCAATTGTGTAGAATTGAAATAATCATCTTTAAGACATTTTCTTAATGAATGCTCATTTTTGTCCTTTCTCAGACATCCATGTTTGCCTGCCAAGTCAGTTTAAGTGTTCACATCCTAGTCGCTGTATCCCTGGAATCCTGCGTTGTAACGGTCAGAACAACTGTGGCCAGGGAGAAGATGAGAAGGACTGTCGTAAGTCTAGTCCTATGTCTCTCATTAATTGAGAAACTGAATAATATTTACACTATGCATGAGGCTGTTTTCTGATGAGCTGATTGGCTGAGTGTCGTTGTGTTGTCCTTTAGCCGAGGTGACCTGTGCTCCTAACCAGTTCCAGTGTGCCATCACCAAACGCTGTATACCACGGGTCTGGGTGTGCGATAGAGACTACGACTGCGTGGACGAATCCGATGAACCGGCCAACTGCAGTAAGGAAATAAAAACCAAGAGCACTTTTGAGATTTCATTACAGATTTGTGCAAAACTTTGGTGATATTTTGTAAATGGGGGGGGGGCATGATACGTGCATGGCGTGGCTAGAATAAACACCAGCATCGACATCGAAAAACCTAGTTCCATTGCAGTTTTGTGAATTATTCCTTTTTTTGAAATGCCTGAAAAACCACATGCAAGCATACATTTTTTTCTGGATTTTATTAGGGAAAAAAAGACAATTTTCTTAAATGTGTGTGGCTTTACATATATTAATATACACAGCACACAACCTTTTATTTAGGATATAATTAATCGATTTCTCAGCACTATTTATAGATATTTAATATTTGCATATTTTAACCAGATTTTTTCTTGTTCTTGCTGCGAAAATAGCCTAAGATGATATGGCATGAAATTTCCAAGTAAATAAAATGAATAAATGACTGATATTCCTAATTATATCTATTTTTGTTTTCTGCAGCTCAGATGAAGTGCGGTGTGGATGAGTTCCGCTGTAAGGACTCGGGCCGCTGTATCCCATCCCGCTGGACATGTGACGGAGAGGATGATTGCGGAGATGGCTCTGATGAACCCAAAGAGGAGTGCGGTGCGGCAGCCTTCATTTTCTCTCTATTTATACCATTTATTGATTTTAAAATGTTAATTCCTTGTGGAAGTGTGTATGAATGACGTATTATATTCTCGTGATTTAATTTGATAAAAGAGAAATTAAATTTTTTTTCTTGAGGTAGATGAGAGAACGTGTGAGCCGTACCAGTTCCGCTGTAAGAACAACCGCTGCGTGCCGGGCCGCTGGCAGTGTGACTATGACAATGACTGTGGCGATAACTCAGATGAAGAGAAGTGCAGTATGTATCTGAACCAACAATGACCTTAGCATTCCTACTTTTTGTTCGCACACCTGAGACTGCATGAATGTCAGTAATAAAATTGATCTAGTGGTTTATTATTTGTGACCATCACAAATGTCTTTGGGAGGCATTGTGGATATTTGTCCTATGTCGTGGCTCACTCATGTTGCTCACTGATGCATCTCACTTCATGTTGTCTCTATTCTTCATTTCACACTGACCCATTGGCTTGACTCAGAGGTAGGTCTCTCCTCCCTCCAAACCACCAACCTATTCCTGGCTCCCTTTCCTTCTCCTTTCTTCTCATCTCCCCATGATTCCATTCGTGTTTGTGACAGAAGTGGCCAATTGCTGCTTCTGCCCCCTAGTGGAGAAATGATATAGTTCCCTTTTCTACTCAAAATGAAATAGTGAAGCTTCTAGCAGTGAACGTTTGTTTATACGCTCAGATCTTGTTTTGTGTTTTCTGTTTTGTTGTTGTGAAATTATGAAAGTTGTGATGATCATCATGTGGGAACGTGAATGCGTTTGTAATATTTCTCAATATTTTGTCCCTTTCTTTCCTCCTATCTTCCTTGTAGTTGTTGTAGTTATTGTGCTGTCTGTTTTTTCTTCAGTATTAACGTCGATGTCTCTCTCTCCCTACCAGTGCCACGCCAGTGCTCTGAAAGTGAGTTTGCCTGCACTAACGGCCGTTGTATTGCTGGAAGGTGGAAGTGTGATGGAGATCATGACTGTTCAGATGGATCCGATGAGGTACTGCATTTCACTGGCAAAATCACCCTGAAATTAAGTTCCTAGCAGACCATCTGATTCTTCCTTAGATGGGTATATGGACAAATTTGTCATTAGTCAATTCCATTTTGAATCAGAAAGGATTTGGAGGAATGTATATTTTGCATCACAATGGTCATTAACAGGTCATCTCATTGAATGGGTGCTATGAAAATGAGCGCAAACAGCTGAATCCATATTTAAGACATTTGTAACGGTTGCTTCCAGTGAAAAAATATATCAATAAAAATTGAGAAAGTCATCTTTAAAGTTGTTCAAATAAAGTTCGTAGCAATCCATATTACTGATCAAAAATTAAGTTTTTATGTATTTAAGATAAAACATCTTCAGGGAACGTGATCTTTACTTAATATCCTAATGTTTTGTGGATCATTCAGACCCATGCAATGTGTTGTTGGCTATTTTTATAAATATACCCGTGCTACTTATGACTGGTTTTGTGGTCCAGGGTCAAATGTGTTATTGTTGTGTCTCTTAGCATGGCTGTGATCTGAAGTGTGAGGAGGATCAGTTCCAGTGTAAGAACGGTCACTGTATCCCGCTTCGCTGGCACTGTGATGCTGATGCGGACTGCATTGATGGCAGTGATGAAGAGAGTTGTAACATTTCTGGTGAGTATGCATGTCTGCTTCTTTCTAAAACTGGCTTGTTTATGTGTCAAATGTCCTTTTAAAATACAATTTTGTGTATCTTTCAGTGGCACGGCACTGCCCCCATGATGAGTTCCAGTGTAATAACACTCTGTGTAAGCCGCTGTCCTGGAAGTGTGATGGGGAGGATGACTGTGGAGATAACTCTGATGAGAACCCTGAGGAATGCAGTAAGAAGTTTTATACACAGTTAAATTGTAATAAAATGGATCAAAAAGTGCAGTGTTTTTTTTTTGGTGTTGAATAGAAAAATGTCAAACTGTAAACCTCTTCCTTTCTGTGTTTCAGGAAATTTCCCGTGCCCACCAACTAGAAATTTCCGTTGTCGGAATAACCGTGTATGTCTCTGGAGTGGCAAGCGCTGTGATGGTGTGGACAACTGCGGAGACAATTCGGATGAAACAAACTGTGGTGAGTCTTCTTCTTTGACATGCCTCAATGATTTTATATCAGAGTTATTTCATGACCAGTGCTATATGGTTCATGTTTATATAGGAGACCACGCATCCACATGCGATAAAGACCAGTTCAAGTGCAGCAATGGCAAATGCATCAGTGCCAACCTGCGGTGCAACTTCTTTAATGACTGTGAAGATTACGGGTCAGACGAAATTGGCTGCAAGACAGGTAAGGTGCTGCCATCTGGAGAGCACAGCATTATGCAGGAATCCCACATCTATATTCGTTTCTTACAATGCAAGTGCCCATCTTGGTGTGGATAAAGTCCGCTTTGATTTTCAAATTTAGGCTCTTAAATCATGATTGATTTGAATTCATGTCTGTCTTTGTGTTTTTAGACACCATGCTGAATGACTGTAAGAGTAATAAATCTCTATGCGGTGATGGCGATGAGGCACACTGCGTTTCTAACGGCACAGACACATTCTGCTCCTGCAAACACGGTTTCCAGAGAGTTGGGCACAACACCTGTGAAGGTACGTGGTCTGCCATCTTAAAGCTAAGGTCCTTTTTTGTCAGTGAAGGGTATCACCACCTCCAAATCGACATTTGGTAACTTGTTGTGTTTTCTTTTTTTTTTTAGATAAGAATGAGTGCAAGCAGTTTGGTATGTGTTCTCACATATGTAACAACACCAAGGGCTCCTACAAGTGCAGCTGCCACAAATACTTCACCAGGATTAACCACACATGCAAGGCTGACAGTATGTACTGATTTTGTTCACTTTAAATCAGTTGTGCATGCTGTCCAGTGGATGCACCGAACAAACATTGTTTTTGTGTGTTAATCTGCAGGTCAGAACATTAGTAAACAGGTCCTCTACATTGCGGATGATAACGAGATCCGCAGTCTAAACCTCGATATGCGCAAGTGGGTTTATGAGCAGACATTCCAGGGTGATATCAACGTGCGCATCGATGCCATGGACTTGCATGTCAAGACTAACCGCATTTTCTGGACCAATTGGCACACGTCTGGCATTTCCTGCTTCCAGCTGCCCTCTCCATCCTCACCATCAGGTCCTACGTCTAACTCGCACCGCAACACGAGGCAGAGCGAGGGCAGCGTCACCAACCTTGATGTAAGTCAAGACATTCAGTGTTCAATATTTAGCTTCATGCTCTGCGATACTTACCTGAATTTTTTCTTGGCTTCTCTTTAGATTCCAGGTTTGAAGATGCCACGTGGAATTGCGGTAGATTGGGTGGCTGGTAACCTCTACTGGACCGATTCGGGACGTGATGTGATCGAGGTTGCACAGATTTCAGGCCAGCACAGGAAGACGCTGATTTCTGGCATGATTGATGAGCCTTATGCTATTGTAGTGGATCCTCAGAGAGGGTAAGAAGCTTATACTGTACTGCATGTTTTGTTAATTCTACAGGACAGTCGCTTCAAGTAGATACTTTTTTGTTTCATGATGTCAGAACCATGTACTGGACTGATTGGGGGAATCATCCAAAGATTGAGACTGCAGCCATGGATGGAACGCTCAGACAAACACTGGTCCATGAGAACATTCAATGGCCTACAGGTCTTACAGCACAATGCTGCTTTTAACCATCTGTATCCATAAAATTAATTCACCACATTCATATTAAATCTACGTGTTAATGCATACATCTATTCTAAAACAGGACTGGCAGTGGACTACTTCAATGAGCGTCTGTACTGGGCAGATGTCAAGCTCTCTATGATTGGCAGTGTGCGTCTGGATGGCTCTGACCCCGTTGTGGCTGTATCCAACATCAAAAACAGTTCAGTAATGCTATTATGCTCTGGGATTAAAGCTTATCCATGACTGTATCTGCTAAAATGTATCTTTAGCTGTAATATAATTACAATTACACTGCAAATGTTCAAATGTTTGGGTTTTTTTAATACTCACAATAAATTTACAAAACTGTAAACATTGATCAGCTTCTATTCATTTTTTACAGATCTCCTCCACCCCTTCAGCATTGATATCTTTGAGGATTACATTTACGGTGTTACCTACACCAATAACTTTGTCTTCCGGGTTAACAAGTTCGGCAAAGGTCAGGCGGAGAATCTGACCACTGGCATCAACCATGCAACTGACATAGTCCTATATCACCGCTACAAACAGCCTGAGAGTGAGTATCTGTGTAAAAACATGTGTGGTTTGGACACATTTTTAGGGTCTGACTGTGAATGTAAGTGTATTTTTGATGTTGTCTAATAGTCGTATTCTTTTGTTTGCAGTGACTAACCCATGCGATAGGAAAAAGTGTGAGTGGTTGTGTTTGCTCAGTCCTAGCGGGCCAGTGTGCACCTGTCCTAATGACCACATCCCTGACAACGGTACCTGTACTGAGGTGCCACCAGCGACCCAGTCCCCCTTTAGTAAGACCCTGCTTTCACACTAAATTCTAATTCATTTTACACCACAGCCAGAACAATTCTGAAGCTATTGGTCACTGAAAGAATAAAAAAAAAAAATGTGAATGCATGGATCGTATTAAATAAAAAAAAAATTCTGAAACCTCATTAGCATAAATTGTGTTATCAACATGATTAAAGTGTCAAACTTAAGATGTTTAAGTCAGTCGTCTTTGACATGTTTTTCTTGTAGCTCCTACATGTAATGTTCAGTGCCAGAATGGTGGCAGCTGTTTCCTCACCGCATGGAACCAGCCCAAATGTCGCTGCCCCACCAGTTACAGTGGAGAACGCTGTGAAATCAACCAGTGCAGAGACTACTGTCAGAACGGAGGAACCTGCTCCCCATCACGCACAGGTACACACACTCACACACACATTGTGCTTTTGCGGCCAGGGTTTTTGCATATTTATCTTCATAGCTACATCAGCAACACTTTCTGTTTCCTCTCCCCAGGTGCTCCTACCTGCCGCTGTCAGACTGGCTTCACTGGCCCCAAATGTAACCTGCATGTTTGCAACAACTACTGCCAGAATGGGGGCAATTGCACTGTCAACCAGGGCAACCAGCCAACCTGCCGTTGTCCAAACGGCTTCTTGGGTGACCAGTGCCAGTACAGTGAGTTTAACTACTTGTCACCCTAAATAGAGGGTTCAGCCATTTCTAAAATCTCCATTGTCTTAATCTTATCATTAATATTATTAGCTTTTTACAACAGAAGTCTTACTAATAAAGGAAACAAAGTCAAATAAGTACTGGAAACCATTCTGTGCAGATCATTGTGAAGACTTCTGTAAGAATGGAGGTACTTGTATGGAGATGATGAACGGCACTAAACATTGTCAGTGTTCCGAGTCGTACTTTGGACCACAATGTGAGCTGAACAAGTGTGAATACTGTGGCACGGGCAAGTGTGAAGCACTAGGCAGTGGGATAACATGCAAGTACGTAGCTTTCATAGTCTTCCAACATTGTCTTATAAGTACGGATGATTTGTGCACTGTTTATGTTTAAGTCCTATGATCATTTTATGTTCTTCTGTGTAGATGTGCTAATAATATCCCGAAGCCTACGTGCTACACCTGTGATGACTTCTGTATTGAGGGCCAGTGCTCTGTAGATCCTCATACTATGTTGCCACAGTGCAGGTAAAGTGGACAGAAAGAAAACATGGACCGTTTCTATAGAATATAGAAAATAAAAAAACATAAATAGGCCTAGCCCTGAACCTTGTGGTACCCCAGATAAAAGATAATCTACCTAAAGGTCCTGGGTAAAACCTATAACAACAAGATTCTGTATGAGGTTCGCCAGTAATGTACGGTGTGTGTGTGTGTGTGTTATGTAGGTGTCACACGGGCTGGTCAGGTTTCCGGTGTGAGCTCAATGTTGCTCCTGTTCAAACCACAGACTCTGGAAGTAAGTACCAGCTTGTCAGATTTATGTTCAGTTTTGGCAAGGTAAACAAAAAGAAGCTTTGTAATGGCAATATTTTCGAATGCCTGTTTGCCATTAAATAATCTGGTCAGTAATATATTAATAATACTGCACATTTCTTCCTTGTGTAGATACTTCGTCAGTGGTCATCCCAGTGTTGTTACTGCTTGTACTTGCACTGGTAGTGGTTGGTGCCATCTTGTGGTACAAGAAAAGAATGCGTGGGTGAGTACATAAAACTATTTCCGTGGATACAAAGGAACTCAGTCACTCCAGGGCTATAGCCAATATTATTTTTGTATTGATCAGCCTTTTTGTCCTGTCATCTTTCTCATATTACTGAAAAGCAGGGGTCTTTGATTAGTTCAGTTCAAGGACTGATGGTAGACTTTATGTAACCATTATATCATTATATATTATACTGCATTTGTTTGGCTGAAGGAAATCATTCTACAAAATTATTTAGTATGATAAGGGTATGTTTTATGTTTAAACATTTGATTGATACGTTGATTTTAATAATCATGCTATAAACTGAATTTTTGTTGAATGCATATTTTTTATACAATATTTAGTCTTCAGGCCAGGGTTTAGTCTAATTCAATATGTTGAAATAAATTTAATGTCGGGGCCTTAAGCGAGAGTTTATAAAATGAGTCAGTGCCTGCAAATTAAAGCGAAAGGGATGAAAACAAGCTAATAAATAAATGCACGGCACAGACAGAAGGTAAGATCATGATACATTATCTTACCAAAGCATTCCAATATGCAGATATTTTCACAGCAACATGAAGGTAGTGTTTATCTCATATATCCATGTTTCAGTTTCTCCTTTTAAATGAGGATTATATACTATAGATATCTGCTGTTATAGACAGTCTGTGCAGTGTGTTCAAGCCCAGCTTTTTGATCCAGATGTTGCCGACGCAAAGCGACAACACCTTCGGCTTTCAGCGCTGCTATTTCCTCAAAGTCTGCTTGGTTTAAGCTCATCCAATAATCAGCAGACCCACTTCAGTACCAAGTTGAAGACCCCTGCTTTAGAGCATTTATTTCTCCACCTTCTTCTTTATTTTAACACTTAACTCACTTTCTCTCTCTGTGGTTAAACTGCATCTTTCTGTCTCTCAGGTCTATGAGGCGGGGCAAGCCCAGCTCCAGATGTTCGCGGTAACTCTGACTCTATCACTGCAGGGTCCCATCCTAGTCCATCCTCTCCTCTCTTCCTCTCTTTCTCCCTGCTTCTCCTGTGCTGTTACTGTGGTATTCCTGTGGTTTTTACCAGTTTCAACACAGGGATCTATTGACGACCGCTAAAATAGATCAACTGGTTGGTGCAAGACGCAGCACTGGGCTGCGTCCTGTCCCTCTCACTCTTCCTCGCGCCATCCTGTAGACGTGTGTCCGTTCTATATGTCTGTGAGAGCAGTGTCGCTGTGCTTGAAGTGTTTGGCTCGTCATTGAGCGTAGTGGACCATGTCTTGTGGATATCCAGCTTTCTCTAAGACCCTGCAGAGTTGCTCACTCTGGCTGGAAGTCTCCACCCGAAAGCACATGGATGGTTCCTCAAAGTGTCATGGCTCCTCGTGTTTATATGGCAGGAGAGACCCTGGTGGATGTAGCTGTGTGTCTGTGTTTGTGAGTTGCTTGGAGATAGGCTACTTTGTGTGCGTGTAACTTCCTGTGCCTTGGCTCGGCCTGCAGAGGTGTGTTGCGAAGAAGCTTGGACAGAGATGTAACCGCTTGCTGGTGTTTGTGTCCGCAGCGCTAAGGGATTCCAGCACCAGAGGATGACTAATGGAGCCATGAACGTTGAGATTGGGAACCCGGCGTACAAGATTTACGAAGGAGAGCCTGACGATGACGCAGGGGAGCTGCTGGACTCTGAGTTCACTCTGGATCCAGATAAGGTGACACCTTTGTTATTTCATAACCACCTGGAAGGGGTCCTTTATACTAGATTTTTGTTATTTAGATTTGTGTCGTAATGTTATTGATTAGAATTGTATATTTATAATTGTGTATTTTATTATTAGTATTAATGTTCTTTGTGCTAAAATGTTTAATATTCAAGTAAAATGATTTACTGTTTGGTATAATATATGAATGTGAATGAAATGAATGCATATGAAACAAGCTTTATGAGGTGAATTCAGAAGCAAATGAAAATACATATGAGCAGTGATTGTATATACAATGTCCAATTTAAAATTATATTAGATATTTAATATTTTAAAAAGGTCTCTTATAGGGAAAAAAAACCATCAGCACTATTTTTGTTTTTTTGTATTTATTTGTGGTGATTGTTTCTTATTACTGTACATTATGTATTGAAAGGATACTGTTAATGTCGCCATGGTAATGTATACCCATTGTGATGTGACAAATTTATGATGATTAATACATTTATATATGAAAAGTTTTATATACATTTTTATAGTTTATAATTGTCTAACAGCTTTAAAATCAATATTAATATTTATAATATTAATATTATTTTATATACAATTACATACACTTTTATGGTTATTTTGTATAATCAGTAGTTATTGTTCTTGATTGTTTTTATATATATATATATATATCAGAGTGGGTGTGTAATTTTTTTTAAACAAAACATAATATTTAAATATAAATAAATACATTTAAATGGTAAATTAAAATAATAATTTAAAATACTTTTCTATTTTTAAATTAAATATATGATCATGTATTAAAATGTCTAATTATTAGTTTGATAAAAAAGAAAATTATAATCAAATAATTGAATATAATATATTATTACCACAATTTTTTTGTGTAACTTTTTTCATTGTTTTGAATATCTATTTTTCATGCTGTTTATTATAAAGTTGGTATTATTATAATGTTGTTCATTAAAATAGTTTGAGGAATTTTAATATCGACCATAAATCTTTTATGGACCATAAAAATACCCGTCAGCTTATCTGCATCTGGATCTCTCTTGCAGCCCACAAACTTCACCAACCCCGTATACGCCACTCTCTACATGGGTGCCCACAACAGCCGTAACTCTCTGGCCAGCACAGACGAGAAGAAAGAGCTGCTGTCTGCAGGAGACGACGACATTGGAGACCCGCTGGCATAGAGTCACGGCCCGAACGCCCACCCTCACGCAGACCATTATGCCTTTACACGTCAGAGGAAAAGCAACAAGAGCAGGAACACTGTACAAAATGTAAAAAAAAATACAAAAAAAAGATAAAAATGAAGGACACTTTTGTATGTGATCGCAGTATTATATTTTATTCGAGAAATCCTTCTGGTCAACAAAAGAAAGCATTTTCTATACATTTTATTTTCTTTCATTTTCTGACGTTTGCATACCTAATTTCTCACCCTTCCCCTCCATTTAGCCACTACCTCTGTGCTCAACAAGATGGCAACAAAAATATGGGAAATCAGTTTTTTTTGTTGTTGTTTTGATTTTAAGTTTATTTTTGTATGAATTGTATAGAGATCAATGTTTCTTTTAGGAAAAGCAAAATTGCCAAGTGTTGCTAATGAAATGTAAGAGAGGAGGGCACGGCCGACTGAATGATACTGATGCTGACTCGGCCCGTGTGTGATTTCAGATGGCTGAGAACGAATATGCGTGTGCTAGTGTTGCGAGACGAGGACGAGTCAGCATCGCTTTTATTTCTATACTGTTATCTCAGAGAACAACGCTTACAATGATTGTCATACTCCTTGCACAGACTGATTTTATATATATATTTACATATATAATTAACAAAGTGTCTTGACGAATATACCCAGGAATACAAGCAGACAGCGGAACGAATAGCAGTCTTTGTTTTAACTTTGTTTTTTAACGGATGAAAAGATGTGGCTTGAATGAACGAGCGAGCAAATCCAAACGGATGGTTAATGTAAGGACATTCCAGAACTGTTTCCAGGGTATCAGTGACCCTGGTGTGTACGCAAGCGGTACGTCCAAAGGATGCGGGCCTCATCGGACGCCATGTCTTCCAGTACGCCGGAAACAGCCTGGAGAAACACGCAGCTGATTGTCGGTGTGGCTTCGACAGAACTGTTCCATACCACTTCAGTGGGAGCTATATGTCACTTTTAGTTTACTAGTTTTGTGTCTTATGAACTTTATGCTCTGTGTAAGTGCATTCCTGTGAGGTTCGTGTGGATCCAGTAATAACTCACTGCCTTGCTTCTACTCTTCCCATCATTCTCATCTGCCTGACCTGTAGAGAGGCTCGGCCAGCCCTGCTTGCAACCGAGCATCCACTGCTTCTAATGGAGGTAACCGGTGCGCCATAGGCTAATGCATGGATCCAACAGCGCAAAAAGACTAGCGTTGACTCAACAGATACATGTTAACAGTATTCATCCGAGCGTCCGGACTTAACGTAAAGTGTCTGCTCTGTTTACGATCAAATGTAATTTAGCACGGCCCTTGGTGGCCTTTTACTGTCACAGATGACTAGTGTCACAACCCTGCAACCTTTCTGTAGTTTTGTTGGTTCATTTTTCTTTTTTCTTTTTTTTTTTATATATACAAAATAATTAAACTGCTTTTTATAGTAGAAATGCATGGTGGCTCAGCCCTTCTTTTGGAGACACGGTGTGATATTCGTTTCTTTTGTTTCCAGCTGGATATCTTCATGAATCACAGACAATAACATATAAAAAATAAAACAAGTGTAAATAAAAAAAAGAAAATAGAGATGGTTTCTGGACTGGTGCTCTGCTGTAGCTTGGTAATGGGTACATGTGGTCAGTGTAGAAACAGTTTCGCTTTCTCCAACAGAGTCCATAAGTCAAAAGACATTCTCCAGAATGATAGACAAGAAATGTTAATTTGTTAGATTTTGTAAGGTTTATGCCTTAGATGTAAAAAGATTAGCTGTAAATACAGTTACATGGATGTGTAAGGTTAAGTTCTAAATCAAAAAACAATAAGGCCTACTGTTGTCCTAGTGCTAGATATAATCAGGGTGAATATAGGTAAAATGGGACTCTTTCGGATTATTTGTGATTGGCATTAATCTAAAATATGATTTCCAGATGTTTTAACTCCTTACGAAACAATTACCAACTACAACAGCCCTAAGTAAGAAGTAAAAGATACATCCAAAGGTTGTCCCACTTTGTATTTCCTCTACAGTACACTGCTGAAAATGCACTAATCAAATTCACATGAAGGCAAAGTCGAGTCTCAAATATTTTTATTTGCCACTTCAACAGAATATCCAGTTAATCGCTGCATTCATTGGTCTTATTCAACAATCACGTTAAAGCTTTGGTACATTCATCTTTTTCTTTGCTTTGTCCTCCCAAATGACTTGATTTACTAAAAATAAGTCCCGTCTTAGAAATAACTCCAAGATTATATAAAAGTCGTTAGTGTTTAATTTACATGTTTCCTTTTCTCTTGAGCGATAGTGAGCTTTTTTTATTTTAGAAACGGACACTTCCGGTCCTGGTTTCACCTTTTGGACAAGTTCTCCCTGCAGTCTTTGTCGAGGCTATCTTATCTCTTCTATTGGTAATATGCCACTTACTGTATTTTTCTTAACGTAATAATGATTTCTCTCCTTAATATTTAAAACATTTAGTTTTATAAAAGCAGTACTTGAGGCCGTGCTGAATTGTGAATAATAACTGGCAGCGCATCCCGAACAAAACAACCACCAATAGTAATTACTTGACATAGTAGTAATAACTAAGTTACTGCTAAAATAAAGCTCATATGTGACCCTGGACAACAAAACCAGTCATAAGTGTTCATTTTCCGGAATTGAGCTTTATACATGATATAAAAGCTGAATAAATAAGCTTCCCATTGATGTATGGTTTGTTAGGATAGGGCATTATTTGACCGAAATACAACTATATGAAAATCTGGAATCTGAGGGTACAGAAAAATCTAAAAGTGCTGAGAAAATCACTTTTAAAGTTGTTAAAATGAAGATCTCATCAATGCATATTACTAATCAAAAATTAAGTTTTAATATGTTTACAGTAAGAAATGTACTAAGTATTTACACGGAAATCTGATCTTTACTTACTATCCTAAGGATTTTTGACAAAAAAGAAAAATTAATAATTTTGACCCATACAAGGTATTTTTTGCCTATTGCTACAAATATACCCCAGCGACTTAAGACTTAAGGTTTTGTGGTCCAGGGTCACTCATGGAGTCACTAGAATAATTGGTTCTTATTCAATGATAGTGCAAAGAAAATGGTCAAAAAAATCTTGTCATAAAACGTTACTGTTGGTTTAAACCAAGTGAATTAATACAAACCATGAATAACGTTCTTCATTTGACTAACCCGGGCAACTGCACACCCAAAAGACTCTGTTTTTATCATCTTTACAATCCTGGAGTGATTCCCATTGCAGATGTGCATTTATATACATAAGAATTCTGTGGTAAAGAATGGTATTCCGAACATTATTCTTGGAGGAATGGCATGACATTATGTACACTGTGTTCTGGTACATGCACATTAAACATTTAAAAAGCTGGATGATGAAGGCACCATCAATACAAAAGGCACACGGTCAGTTAAATACAGCACTTCAGGCTCTTTTGTTAAAGCTGCAATGGATAACTACATATAATAATATTTACATTAAACAATGTAACAACGTAATGATTAACACGTGTATAAA
The DNA here is from genome assembly GCA_032359395.1 of Enteromius anoplus. Taxonomy (NCBI): domain Eukaryota; kingdom Metazoa; phylum Chordata; class Actinopteri; order Cypriniformes; family Cyprinidae; genus Enteromius; species Enteromius anoplus. The sequence goes on along the minus strand of JAUMHG010000072.1, from coordinate 10,369,056 downwards.
TCAACATTGGCTATAAGAAATAATACTGACTCAACGGAAAGGCACTTTTTTGTAACCATAGGGTTAAAATGCTGGGGACAGACTAGTCCGCTCCAGGTAGTTAGGATTAATAAATCTTCTGAGTTCATAGTTAATAAAAGAACTGTACAAACGGGCTTTGGCCTGAAAGTCAGTGACCTCAGACAGAAAGTCATGCTTGCATTGCACAATAAAAGGAAATCCAAATTTATGGGCGTGAGATCCCATTGGAAGGCTCTTCAGGGTCAGCAAGCTAGTGTTACCGCTGTCTGTGTGTCAGCCACAACGAGCATTTTTCCTGTGCCAACACAAGCCGTTACAGACGCTCCTCAGGATTTGTGTGTGTGAGCATTCATGAGGCCGCCCTTAATGTCTGTGCTTTTCTGGCTTTTTTCGAAAGAGCCTTCAGTGCAGAATCCAAAAAGGATTTCCATAAATAAATAACAACTTCCCCACCCCCTTAAAACCAAAGACAGTGGTTTGGTCCTGCGCTTCCCTCAGTCACTGTGAATGGCAGGAAGATGCCATTTCAGAAGAAAGCGGGGGGAGAGTAGCAGTGGGTGAGTGTGTGAGGGGTCTTTAGGGTCGCTTCCACCCATTCCGGATCACCGCGTCAGCTCGCAGGAAGGGCTGGCTTCGGAGATCTGTGAGTGGGGAAGGGAGAGAGTTAAGAGTTAGATCAGGGAACATTTAGGGTAGCAGGGGTCATTCTCAGCATTTGAGCTGGCTGCTTATATTTAAGCTATCTTTGAAAAGATCGAAGGAATGCAGAATTCTGTATTGAATTCTCATTTTTACAGATCTTAAAGGAACAGTTCACCCAAAGAAGAACAATTGTGTAATTTACCCAGAGTCATGTCATTTGTGATTTTATCTGGGAAAGAAGATAAGTTTATGCTATTCTTGTATTTAGAATGAAACGCTCCGATAAGAAATAATGTGCCACTGTTTCCACAAAAACATTAAAGGGAAAATTCACTCAAAATAAAAATGTTATCATCATCCATTCACCCTCATGTTGTTCCAAACCCGTTTGATTTTTTTTTATTTTCTGTTAAACACAAATAATGATCATTTTAAAGAATCATGGTAAACAAACAGTTAAGGGTAGCCATTGAGTTCCATGGTGTGTAACAAATACTATAGAAGATAATAAGGACCAGAAACTGTTTGGTTACACACATTCATTTACAGAGTATTTCCTTTTGTGTTTAACACAAGAAAAAAGGAGGGTGAGTAAATAACACAATCTTGATGTTTTTGAGTGAACTGTCCCTTTAAGCAGCATAAGACTTACTCTAATAAGAAACATCTCTTGATTATCAAATCAGTGTATGTGACACTAAAGACTGATAAATAACTGCTGCTGAAAATTACCTTTCCCATCACTGGTATAAAAATGTTTTGTTCCACAAAAGGGATTTAATGACATAATGTGTAAGTGAAATTTTTTTATTTTTGTGTGAACTATTCCATCTAAATTTCAGTGACTTCTAGCATGAACATAGGCATGGCCCTGCACTTATAAAACACACACCGTAAAACACTAAGAGACACAAAACAATATTCAAGCACTGCAGTAAGACCTTTCGACACAAATACATCTGAACTGAGAGATTCAGTGTTCAGCAAGGTCACAAAAGATACTATAACAATTGCATATTTAATGAATCACTACATCACTACAGTATGTACACAGTAACCATAACATGTAGATCTTGCTGAACAGAACACAGAGTTGCATGCAGGTGACAAGACAGCAGAAGACATGAACATGTTAGACAAACAGCACAGTGCAAAGATACAACGGACAAACACAGCTTTACATGCAACAGTGATGACAAGAAAATTTAGATTTCATTCCTGGATCCTTATATATATATATATACACACACAATATATGCAAAATTTCTTATATAAAAATATCTACAAGGTTATATAAAACTAGTGCTGATAAATAGCTAAAAAGATAAATAGCTATTTATTACAAATATATAATATATGTGTGTGTACAGTGTATATATAAATACACACCTATGCATGTATATATTTAAGAAAAATATGTTATGTTTATTTATTAAGTATCTATATAATGTATTTATAATATAAATTATAGTAATATAAATATATACACGTAAATAAATGTCAATATTTTCAAAATATCTACTGTTTGTGTGTGTGTTTATATATAATATACACAATTTAATTAATTAATTTAATATACATTAAATTAATATTATTCAAATTATTTAATGTAGGGTGCAATTAATTGTTTGATCGCACTAAATCAAACTATAAAATGTTGTAGTTTATAGGCCCATAATAAATCTTAAGATATAAATAGTGTATAATATAGTAAAAAACAGAATTGTGAGACGTAAACTGAGGGGAAACAAACAAAAGATGTATACTCAGAATTTGCCTATTTTTTCCTCAAAAATGAAAGTTCATATTTCACAATTGTAACTTAAAAAATACATTAATTTTAATTAGAACAAATTCTATATTGTGAAATAAAAAACGATAGTAAATATAGCTAATTATCTTCTTGGCAGAATGATACATTTCATAAAATGTATAACAATGCAAAAAAGCAATATTCAGTATGACTGCATTTGGCCACATAAGCTTCAGCAATGTAGCAATGTGCAAAATATAGCACCGCTAAAGCAACTGAGCTGACGGTAAAAAGGCAGACAGGAGCAAAGCGTCACAAAGCTCCATGATGCCTTTCTTACCCTCCAATTATTCTGAGCTCAATTTTACTCAGATTAATCCCCTTTTCTGCTGGAAAGGTAGAAGAAAGAGTTATGGGAGAGAAGATTAGAGTTAGCAGGTGAGAACCCAAGTGAAACATAAAAAGGACTGTTACACAGGCCAAATCTCTCTGGACAATTTGACAAACAGAAAGACCCATTATTAAAGTATATATAAGTAAGCATCAGTCAAGCACTAGTTTTACAGTACAAAAATTTTAATATATATTATATTATATACAGATAATTGAATACTTTTCAGTCCATTTGTCATAATTCCCTTGAGACAGATTTGGCCGGTCCCTGTTTCATATCTGTGAACAGCCACAGCTTGTGCTTCCCACTATTCCATTGTGCAAAGGTTAGTAAAGGATGCTGGGTAACCTAGTGACAGAATGGGGCATGCGAGTGGTTGTGTGCATGCACTTTGCAACTGGTAAGAGAACTGGATAACCTGCGGCATTAGGGGCAGTTTTGGGGGGTTTTTGGGGGGCTAGCAGATGGACTCGTCGAAGAGGTTGGTATCGCAGAAGAAGCGAGAGCCCCGTTTGGCCGTGCGGGCTGTGAAGGGCACACTCTTCAGCACTGAGGGAGGGAGGGAGGTCAGAGACAGAACGTTATACCTGAGGTTAAGGAGGAGCATGTGTTCCTAAAAGAGAAACCACTAGTTGTGACCCTAGCAACTTCCTGGCATTTTTGTGCAAGATGTTTTCAATCCTATTTAACAGCAACAGCCATAAAATCTTCTTCACATGGGTACACTATCGTTCAATTATTAGGAATCAGTAATGTTTTTTTAAAGAAATATATCTTATTGTATTTTGGAAGGAGGCATCAAATTAAGACCAAAAATGGAAGACTAAAAGTGTTTCTAATTTCTAAAAGCAGAAATTAAAATGTATATTGGAATACATATTAGAATGATTTCTGAAGGATCATGTGACACTAGACTGAAGAATTGGCTGCTGAAAATTACATCAAAGGAATAAATTTCATTTTAATTTGCAATAATATTTCACAATATAACTGTTTTTACAGTATTTTGAACCTTTATAAAACCTCTTTCAAAAACATCAATAAAATCTTACAGATCCCAAACTTTTGAACAATATTTAGTATGCCATGTGCTCTTGATTGGTCGTGTAGGATGGAAAACTACACTGTTAATTAATTACTGATAAACCTGAGTACAGGATACAGGGGTAAACTTTAAGATTAAACCATTAAAGTACATGTTAAACAAATATTTGTAAGTGCAAACATAAGCAGTAATGGAGAATAAATCCTGTTTACTTTATGACTGGGGTAACAGAAGAGGAGAAGTGATTATTCTTTTATTATACTTCTGTCAGTGATATCTATGGCTTTATAAGGCTGGGACGTTGTTTACTGAAATGTTAAAATAGCAAAAAATTCCCTATGTGTGCATTTTTATTACAAAATCAAATTTAGTTAGTATGCCATCTATTCCCTGATGGATGATTAAAGTTCTGAACCACTGGTTTTAACTGATGTGCACTTGTAAAGTGTGGTGATTGAGCTGCAAGGGCCGACGTTTAATATAACAGAGAGTACACTGCTTATGTGGAGAGCTGTGGACCACCACAGTGATTGTGGACCCCTGGCTGATGGGTATTGCAGTTCTGCCTGGCCCACCTGTGATAATATCTTCAATGGTGCCATCTTTGCCCTCATATACAGGCCGGTGGTCCTTGGCCTGTCTGCGCCGTAGCTCTGCAATCAGTTCCTGCTGCTGCTGGCGTTTCTTATGAGCCTGGACCTGCAGGGGAAAGAAAAAAAAACATGTTTGCCACTAGTACTAGCATCTGAAAGTGCTTACAATATTTAATGGATACAAGAACAAAACTACGAGAACAGATTAGTATTATGTTTTTGACTTAAAACACACAGAATCTGAAAAGCCATCTTCTAGTTGGATATTTACAAGAATAAATAAAAATTAAAAAAAAGCTCATCTCTTAAATTTCACCTTGGGGTCATGCTGTTTGGCCTCCTGTGCTAGTAGTTTTTCTCTCATGGCTTCCTCTTGCTTTTTCCTCTGTACGTTTTCTTCCACAGCCTCCTGCAGAAAACAACACAGTTCGGTCAGTGTGTGTGAGTGTGATCCGGGTCCTGACACTGCACAAACTAAACAATCACAGCAACCTCTGAGAAGGGATATCTATAATATGGACGCACACAAATGCATAGAAATCTTGGTGCTTTTGCGGTTCCTCATGTAGACTCATAAATCCACCAGAAGAACAATGTGAGGAAGAGGTGTGTGTATGCTTGTGTGTGTCCGGGTTAAAGGCGATGAGGCCAAAGCCTAGTCTAAACACAGCAGCTGCCCTTAAATCTCAGCCCAGCTGCCCCTTCCTGTTATTCACCCTCTGCTAACGTCGGCTACTCCACCCCAGCACTCTGACGCTGATGCTCCAACAGGGAAGACATTAAAACAATGATGACAAGAGGATATAAACACACAAAGAAACTGTGAACCCACAACCGATGGCTAGCAGGCCAGATCTTTCATCGCATCATGTTTACTAAACATGCCAGATAGGAGATCACATGAATGGCTCCTTCCTGTCCTCAATGACTTGAAACAGGTCGGGTTCACCTTTCCCCCCGAGGCTTAGAAAATAAAAGTCCCTTCCTGATGAGTACACAAAGGCTCAAATGTGTTTTCTCCTTGTCATATTACTAAGATTTGTGAGTCTTTAGTGCAGTGCCTGGAACCATTGATTGAATCATTTAATGGATTGCAGTACCTTGTAGGCTTTGATGAAGCGTACAAACACTGGGAAGAACACAGAGGGCGGTGTGGTCTTAGGACTCTCCCCAAAGTAAAGCACCACATTGCTGAAGGCCTCCTATAAATGGATTCAATTTGAGATTCAGATAATCTGGTTTTGTATCCTGAAAGTGTTTTGTAAAAGAGAGAAAGGACACCTCTGCAGTCTTGGCGTCTTTTTGTAGTTTGTCCAGCTGTGTATCGCTGGTCTGGAGGAAGCCCTTGAGTACACCATGGTCATGCAGACTGCATTCTCTCCTGACCAGATCCATGCCCTTACCCAGCTCCTTAACATCCAACAACACATTCTCCAAGGAGACTGCAATGGAAGATTTCGAATGAGTACAAATTAAGATAAATCCAAAGAAATTGGCAATCCTAACACCGAAGAACACAGACCTGCTGCAGCCTTATCTACAAAGTGCAGCTCATTGTAGAAGGTAGCCAGATCAGGATATTTCTCTTTGACCACCAGAGCAATGTAGTGCAATAATGTCATCTTCCGGTCAGTAGACTTAGTATCTAGCAGCTGCGAGAGAACAATATCAGCATGGGTGAGAACAGCACTGTTTTTCAATTACAACATCTCTTAAGCAATTTCTACACTCCAGCTCACCAGATCCAGACTCTGAAGTTTGAAACCATACACAGAGCCTCTTTTACTACTGTTCATGTAATTGCCCACTGCCAGAATGATCTGTGGAGACAAAGACGGATAGTTAAGCATATAATTAGAGACCAATTTGAGATGATCTTCAATGCTTATAATTTGCAAAACAAGCAGAAATTTACTTCAAGGATCTTCTTTAACTTTGGAGAAGACTTCACTGACGCTGATGCAGCGATGATAGCGTTAAGTTGCTGTGGATTTAAATAAACACATGTCAAATCTTTATTTGATCAGGGTGACCGTGATATTGCCAAGAACGTGTTCCTAAATCAACATCATCTTGTTGTTCCAGAAATAAAATCCCCATCAAACAAACTAACCCTATACTTAACCCCAAGCCTAACAACCCCTAAAATCAGAGGGAAATGATAGGTTGATAAGTTTATGCCTCGAAACGTGAATAGAAATGTTGTTCCAGGAACAACAAGGATGTTGGTCAAAAAATATTGTGGATGGTCCTAAATTTTAAAAACCCACAAAATTTCCCAACTTCCTATTTGTTGACCATCACAGTTGCTCACCGGGGTCAGCATGTTGACATTATCACTGAAGTTGCCCACAAACGTGATGATGCTCATTCTCTGAGTGAGCCGCTCAATCTTGCTGAAGAAGAGCATGAAACGGTCTTCCTCAGTTAGTTGGTCCAGAGGTCTCCTCTCGCGCTCGTACTGCCGTAGTAGTTTGCTCTCAGCCTCCGTGGGCAGAAACCGCATCAGGCATTCCACGAAGTCCACCGGCAGGGCTTTCAGATCAAACCTGCAACATGGACATTGCACCATATTAATCTCAGAGGAGATTTTTGACAAGATTAAGACACTTGCATGTGCGTACGTTTGAATGGCTTTGCAAATCTCTTCTGTAGTCTTGTTGGCCTTGCGCAGAGTGATGGCCAAGTTCTTTGAGCGATTGGCATCAAGCAGCTGCACTTTGTTGATAACCTTTTGGGAAACCTTGCTCTTTGTGCATGACACATCCACCACAGGGCCCTGGGCTTTCGTCTTGAACAGCTCCTCAAACTTCTCCAGATCCAACTCCTACACGACCAATCAAGACCACATGGCATGGGTGGAGAGTTTCAAGGAGCACGTGGTTAAAATTATTTGCAAATCTGAGGCAAACTCAATATCACCTCAAGCACACGCTCATCGTCAATTTCATTGAAGACAGTGCCATTGATCTGGTTGGGTTTCAGTGCAGTCCAGTTGAAGACAGGAAGGCGGAATTTGGTTTTTATGGGTTTCTTGATGCGTATGGCTTTAAGATAGAAATAAACATTATTGTCAGACTAACATAATTGTATATGACAAGATCCTGAGAGTGATTTGTCACTGTGACTTGATTTATATGATTTCCCATTATTATTTGTAATTTTGAATTACCAGATAAGCCAACACTAAGGATGACTGATGGTGATGGTCCAGGCAGAGGTGGAGGAGGAGGAGGTGGAGGAGGAATAGGAATACACTCGCCTATATAAAAAAAGAGAGATGTAATACATTAGCATGCATACATTTTCAGCTTTACTCTTAAATCTGTTCCCAAACAGTCACAAGGACTAAATAGATATTTAGTCAGTCCCAGTCCAGCTGCTTCCTCAGCAGAAACGGCTCCTTAGCTAAAGGAAACACCCTTAGCTTTTCCTTTTCCTGCTAGGCTTGCAAAGACATGTACATTTAAAGCTCTGTAACTCAGAGGGACCTACGTGTGCACAGATGAGCCTTGTTTTTCTGATTATGATACACTACAATTGCTCCCCGTAATCTTACATATCTGTTTTCCATTGACAGTGGGCTTGCACTGATGCCAAATCTAAACTGAGAATCTCAGAATCCCCTGGTCAAGCAACAGTAACTGATAGCACAGCACACACAAATCACATACACAGTTGATTTTCCTGGCTCTTTCAGACTCGGTACCTTCTGAAGGGAGTGGTGGGGCAGGTGGAGGTGGTGGTGGAGGTGGTGGTGGAGCAACAGCTTCAATAGAAGCAGGTGTAGCGACACCAAAACCTCCAAGCCCACTCATGCTTGCAGGAAGTAAGCCCAGGTCTCCCAGAGGTGCTCCAGCTGCTGCTCCACCAAGCAGTCCTCCTCCACCTAGAGCCTCAATGGAAATATCCCCATCAGGCTGCTTGCGTAAACGGATGGTGCCCTGCTGCTCCAGGTGCAGTAACTGCTTCTCAATGTTATTGTGCCTCTGGAAGGCGGCGTCCTTCTCCTGGATCATCCGTCGCAGTGTGTGCACTTGTGAGTTGGTGGACTCATACGTCTCCTGAATAACCATGAGAACGGCCGGTCAATGATACAAAGGTAGTTCAACACATTTATTGTACTTTAGCAATAATAAGTCTACACAACACACGTAAATACTCTATTTTGACTTATACCATGAACTCTTTTCACATAGTCCTCATAGTTTGGTCAGTTTCTACAGAGGTGCATGAGAACATTATTTTGAAAACTATAACAAATATAATTTAGATATTTATGATTTGTGCCACAATTTTTTTTAATCAATCCATGACATTGCTTCTATGACTTTCCGACAGAGATACAGATATTGAGAGCTTGATTATGTTGGTCATAAGAGAAATAACTGTTAGAAACCCTCAAGAACAAGCATTTACCAGTTTTTTTGTAAACTGAAAGGCAATAAAACACAGTGTATTTTTAAAATTGTACATTAGTTTTAAAGCCTTTTAAAAAAACGTGCTAGATTCAAAATGCTAATAATACCAGAGTCTGTGAAAAAAGTCCATGTGCTGAATAATTACCGTAATTATTTAACCGCCATTTCCGTGATGGTACTTCAAGAAATCCCATAGTAGATGTCTTACTCTCTATTATTAGACATTTTGACATATAGTAACCAGACTACGCCAAATCCACAAAAAATTAATAATCATTCGTAATGACGAACGTTCATTGCACGCATTATCATCAGTCCTATTACTTATTCATATTACACAAACAAATCCTTATAGGGGGGACTCAAAGGCCTACCTTTATGGTTGACAGTTCCTTGTCTTTGTGTAAAAGCAGTTTCTCCAGGTCTGCTACCTTCATCACGGTCTCATTTTCAACATCTAGAAGCTTCTCTGTCACCTAGAACAAAAAAAGGAGGAGAACATGACAGCTTGAGAGGCTGTAAAACAAAAATGAGTGAAGATAGAGAGGTGGTTCAGAGCATTAATCCTATAAGCATCTCTCCCATACCCTTTTAAGCTTCATTCTGTCTCTCTCGCTCTCTTATGGATCAATAATAACATTCCCAGAAGTATGACACAGCAGATGAGGTAGCATCACTTTCACTTTTGAAGCAGTGAAGATTGCACTCATAGTGGAATATTTGGGGAATTCTGTCTTCCTCCCCCAGCGAGAGAAAAAGAGTTGTTGTGTGATTCTCTGTTCATTCCAAGACCTTTGCCATGAGCATAGCTCAGCCCAGCAGAAAGATCAGAGGAACAATCTGAGGTTTGTTTTTACACTGCCTGCATTCTGCATACTCAGATTTACAAGCCTCATCTGTTGAATTTAACACTTATAAGCCTAATCAGTGTCAGATTATAAATTATATTTTAAGATCTCTTTGCACTGAAAGTGAATGTTCAAGCTACGCATGAGGCTATATAATGTGAGTGAATACTAGGGAATAACCCTGATCTCTCTGAACTCTGATCAGGGTGAAGTCATCAAGATAGTCAAAGTGTCAACACCACTGAGCTGTGCTATGATAAACTGATTAAGAAGTTCTGACATAATTAGGATATGAACATAATTAGAACTGAATAAATTAAATCAAAATTACGTGTGGTGATACAAGCAAACATAATTGGTTCAATGTAAAAAAAAAAGATATAATAGTCGATAATGAAATCATAATATATACACTACTGTTTGAAAGTGGTGTCAGTAAAGATAAGATTTTTATTTAGCAAGGACGCATTCAATTGATCAAAGGTAACAGTAAAGACATTTATAATTTTGCAATATATTTCTATTTTAACTAAATGCTGTTCTTAAAAATAAATTTAAAAATATCACATTTTTAAAAATATATATCAACCTTAGTGAGCGAAAGATCTATCTTTTTAATATGCTCTGCATTGAATAAAGTGCAAGATTAACCATAAATAAATAACAAAAAAAATGTATATTTGTTTTTCTTATTATTTATTAAAATAATTTTTTATTTATTATAACATAATCATTTTTTTGTAGTGTAAGCATTGAGACTTGTGCTCTATGCTGAGTGTATGGGGTTTAACAATAACATAGCAATAATGAAAGGGAGTATGCAATGTTTCTTACATGAGACAAATGTTCTTCCAGCTCCTCCACCTTCTCCAGGGCCACATTCTTAGTTTCGGCGTCCTCCAACAGACCTCCAACATCAAACACATTATCCAGGTAAGCCTGAATCTGCACCGACAACTTATCACTCTCTGTGTGCTTGGATTTCTGGAAGGAAACACAGGAGATTTCTGAATGCTTTATCATGTGGGCTACATGGGAGTTTCATAGTAGACTGAATCTTTTGATAGTATTGCAAATACAAAAAGACATCCTAACTATACAAACTTGCCTTTTTACTTGGCTATTTAAACACTGAATGATTTTAGATCAGTTTGAACTATGACTGGATACCTCCAGGAAGTCATCAAGCCCCAGCTTAGTGAACTCATACTGCAGGTGTACACGGAAGTTCATGTCCTCCACCGAATGGACCACAATGTTGATGAACTGCATACAAGCGACCTGAGACACAAACCGTAAATTCAAACACATCCATGCCTCACGCAAAATACTGATGTGCTTTTTTATGCACCTACCATGAAGTCAATGTTGCCATCCTCACTACGGAAATACTCCATCAGCTTCTCAAAGCGGTGCTTCTCCTTACACACCTGAACATATTTTTATTTAGTCAGTCACAAAAACACAGTAACCCTTCAGATTTGTAAAAGGTTCAAATATTAAGTGTGGTAGTTTTAGCTCTTATATTCTCAGAAATAAATATCCCAAAACTTTAACAAAAACAAACGCAACATAGAAGATATTACTGAAGCTTCTAGTTCTAGAAACAGCAGACATGAGGTTATGGGGTTCGGTGAAGCTGAGACTGATGGAGAATTCAGATCACAGTCAAACTTTATTGTAGACTTTATGGAAAAAGAAGGGGACTGGAATAACAAAAGGAACTATATTACACCCTCCCGTTTCACTAACGAGCAGGCAGAATGAGAAACTTATTTCAAATCAGCTTCTTGTTTGTAATGCTTTGCTGATTTAAATGTGGAACATTTAATTTACTAGTTTAAATTCCAAGTTAGCTCAACCACAGACTCTTTGAAGACTAGTTCTGCAAGGCAGGGTTTTATTTCGGTCTTTCTCATAGGATTGTTGTGACTGCTGCGTTGATTATCTCTCTTAGTTTCTCAAGACAGAGTTGGACAGTTACAGGATAATTGGCCTGTTTCCGGTATTTAAATGACTAGGCAAACAAAACTAAGAGGCTGAGTGAACAGTTGAGTCTGCAGGCAATCCCCCCCTGATCCTAATCAGAGATGTGGGTCTGATGAAACGACTTGCTTAAGATGTGGTGTTTTCCCACACATGCATGTGGGAAGGGACAAAACGGCCAGCTAATTGGCTGTGTATGTGCACAAACTGAAACAAAACATTTTTTTTTAACATAATACAACATCCGTGGCTTTTGTGCAAGACACAAACGGGTGCAAAAATCCCAGGATCTACCTCTTTGAAGTTATCGAACGCTGAGAGGATGATTTCATGGCCTCCTCGCACCAAACACACAGCAGCCAGCAGCTCCAGGACCAGCGCCTTTGTTCTACAGGCAGAACAAAATCCTCTGTGAGCATTCAACTGAACCAGAGTGGCAGTAAGACGGGTAATATTACCAACTTGACAGATCATTACCCACCCACACCTGCTTAGATCTATCCTTCAGGGAGAACAGCAGCTTTGTGTCCATTGTTATACAATTTTCAAAATCAGAAACGTGATAGCGCACTTTCATCTTGAGCCTCTCATTGGGGTCACATCTGACGCTGGGTAATTTTATGGTGATGTTTTGGAATGACACAATCCAAGAAACGCCTTTACATAGCGCAGTTAAATGTGGTGATTGAGTGATACATTGGCGTATGATTCATTGAGCTCTAGGAATGATCCTTTTCAAAAAGCTGGGGGGTTTTCCATGCTTCAGTCCGAACTGATCTAAGCTTCTACTACAAATACACTTAGTCAGACTGACACTAATCCGCTTGAAAGAATTCATTCTTACCAAACAAAAGCACAACTCTAATCCCCAACTTCACAGCGCCACCAAAACTAAAGGTCACTGAAAGTACTGCATTAATCGGGTTAATCAGGTAACTACATATTTAGAGACTGTTCACACAAAACACCTTTATTTTGCATTTTACTGTGCCGCTTTTCCAACGTTTTTCTCTGTAAACATGCCCCAGACAGATTTGCACTCAAATATTGTTTTGCAGCCTTTCACACATTCTACAAATAAGACAGGCAAGGTAAATAGTAAAAATCTCTATTTCTAGTGGGTTTTTTTTTCTTCTCTGCACTTTGTCTGTCATTTTTAAATGCAAAAACACATTCTCTTTCAATGGCCCTTAGAGGGCCAGTACAGCTAAAAATTGTCATTCTGTCATAATTTACTCCCCCTCAGGTCATCATCTACTTCTTCTGTGGTACACATGAGATATTTTGTATATAACGGTTTTGGGGCCCAATGACTTCTATAGTAAGAAAAAATAAATAAAACCATAGAAGTCAGCGGGACAAAATGCTGTTATATCACAAAAGAAAACATTTTGAAGAACCTTGGTAACCAAACAGCTTCGAGTCCCATTGACTTCCATAGGATGGACCAAAAAGGGAACTCGACACCATTTGTTTACCAACATTCTTTAAACGACTTTCCTTTGTGTTCAGCAGAAGGAAGAAATGCATATAGGTTGGGACAGGTGAGTGGCCTAACTCTTACCTTGGGTTCTTATTGTTCAAACTCAAGGCGATCTCATTGACTGCATGCGCGTGAGACATGACGAGGTTGAAGCCATACTAAAGTGAGAAAGGAAAAAGCAATGTGGTTTAAGTATAAATACAAAAACCACAGTGCAGTGGTGATTCTATAGAGACATTATGCCTCTGTTTGTGAACTGAAACATTCTTGAGAGTAACATGTCACTTGTTACTGGGAAATTTGTTTCTATTTGCTGATTCCTTTCAAGGTGCAATCAGGTCATGCGTCCCTGAGGTTTTTTGCGACCAATCAGGTCTGTGCATCCTGTACCTGATAGTTCATGATTGCTCTGAGGCACATAATGCACACATGCACGTCATCCTTTTGACTGACTAATCTGGAGTTCTTGATGGTTTTGCTGTTGGCCGTTGAGCCATAACTGAAACAGAAAGACAAAGTTAGTAGTGCATAACATCTGTGCTTGATTTGACATAGCATAAATGTGCACAAACTCATATGCACCGTATAAAAAAGGTTTTTATTCGCGTGTGTTATCTACCCTCAGGAAGTGTGGCTATGGCTCAGTGGGCAAAATAATGCACGCATGTGACTCCTAGTTTCGGTGCAAAGCAATGTTCCTGTCACTGCATGAACACATACACTGTAATCTGTGAAACGAGAGGGGAAGCTAACTGAGAAATTCTAAAACAATATTTGACACTTTCCAAAACTAGGGTCGAAGTACTTGAATAAAGCAAAATGTTTTAATGTAAAAACCATTAGATTTATTAGATAAAGTGTTATCTAAAATAAAATTAACCTAGCATGAACTCATCTTAATTTTGACATAATCTGATGAAATGATGACCAAAAATTACATATTTATTCAGTATGCAACTACTTTATTGTGAAAATACTGAAATATGTATTTCTTTTATACGTTATATAAAAGAATATATTTCTAAATGTATAATTTGTATTCATTTATTTATGATTTTGGTTTTATTTATTTATCTTAGTTCATTTGATATGAATTTAATATTTATTACTGGAAAGTAATATAAATGTCATGAAATGTTAGAGTAAACAAAACTGAATGTTTTTTTTTTATGGGATAGTTAATTAAAACTTTAGAATATATATAAATATATATATATATTTACATGAATATATAAATATATATGAATATATATGAATATATATATATATATATATATATATTAAATAAACCAAAAAGGTTTGCATTTGTGCGAACATATATTTTCCGAACATATAATTCAATGCAACAAAACCTGATATTTGATACCTTTTAACATTCTTTAACAATAATGGATGAAGAATCATGTAAATCTTAGACATGCAGAGTTACGTTTACCAAAAAAGTATAAACTATTAATCAGACACTAGAAGACATTATAGTTATTTTTATTTAAGACTCTGAGGGTGTATATCGACTGTATTCTTGCAAAGTGCCAGTTCTTCAATATATATATATATATATATATATATTTGTATATGTATGTGTCTCAAAACCATGCATTAAATATTTAAAATTAAGTGGTGACTTAATAAGCAGCTGGAATTAAACCAATGCAAATTATCACATAAGCAAACATAATTTTAAAGCAAGGCAGAGCATAGCAAGCACAAGCAGGCCAGTACATACCGGAGGACGGATTGCCGCGCAGAGCGCACCAGCGTATTACAGCCGTTCTGGTGCAGATCCTCAATGGACCTGCTCCAGGACTTATCCAACGAAAAGTCGTCGCCATTCTCCAGCCCTTCAAAATCCAACCTGAGCCGCACAGACAGGGAACCGCACACAAGGAGGGCAGGGGGTAAGGATGGGGAAGGTTAGCAACAAAGCTCTTTAACCGGGGGTCCAGGATTATGCAGAGAGCAGCAAAAGACCATCCAAGCAAATTATAGCATGGCATAACAAAGCACAAAACAAAATGCAGCACGCCTACAATGAGGCAATCAGCACGGTCATAATCATTAAACAACACTGCATTCATAGCAGCATTTGTCTCCAGCCGACGCCTGGGTACGTGATCTAAGGCGGTACACAGGTTGGTGTGTGGTGAAGATGACTGTGGTTGGTTGTTTTTAGGCTGTGTCACTCACATGACGGCACACTGGGCGAAGGAGAGGTACTCCACCAGGATGTCCAGGCCTCTGTTCTCATCGTTGAGGAACTCACGAACCCACCTACCACATTAAAGAGGGAGATGAAATTAAATCATCCTATTAACATCCTTCTGATATCCCACGCTATATATGCTACAAAATGTGGGGCCAATGAGATGTTTTTTTTTTAAAGAAATTAATACTTTTATTCAGCGAGGATGACCAAATGATATAGATGCAGTGATATTTATATTATTACAAAAGACTTCTATTTTAAATAAATATTCTATTTCTTTCTTTTAATAAGGGTGTCAACCAAAAACGTTCTCAAGCAGCAGATCAGAAATGATTTCTGATGGGCACTGTAACATAAAAATGACATCTACAACATCAATGTACAAATAGGATCAGACTAACAAACATGGAAAATATATGAAAGACAGATAGAAATAAAAAAAACACTTCTTTCTTGACTGTTAATATGACAACAGAGCATGAAATTAATTCAATTAAACCCATTTTTACTTTCTGATTGTGAATAATTTATCATTAAATGAGATTAAACAAGTTTGTTTTTGCAATCTTTAAAATAGTTTCCGATAAGTGCCAAAACGTATTGCCAAGACAAAAGAGGAAAGAAATCCTTTGCAGCTGACAGAAAACTTAAATAACACAATTAATTTCTGACCAAAAAAAATTAAGTTCTGCCCTTTTTATCAGATCATATATCAGATTGTATATCAAATAATTGTATCATCTTATGTAAGTAGCGAATGTTGTTTCATGCCGACTTTAAAATCCCAAGACATTTTCAGGCTCAAGGCTGCTGTGAGTTGACTGGCTGGGCAAGACTGAGACGGAAAGTTCAGAATAGAGGGTCGTTTTAGATTTCCCTCATTTAGCTCCAGATTTCTGAAGGGGAAACTCAAAGCAAAAGGAATTCCCACCATGCAGAGCAAAAGAACGTGGAGATCATAGCCTGAGAGAGGAGGTTAAATCTGACAGTGGGAGTGTTTAGACTGCCTCCCCTGTGCAAACATTCACATATATATACATGCATTCTTCGTTTTTCTGCACGGCTCTCATTCCATTGTTTTTTTACCTCTTAAACACAAGCCGTAATGATTAGCTGAAAATCTGTCTCTATTCTTAAATGGCTTTGGATGCATAAGTACAAAAGAAGTTACCAGACTCCCGAACGAGCACGAGAAAAACAGACGAAATGGGGAACTGAGCAAAAATCTGACTTCTCAGACTGAAAAGGTGGAGGGGGCTCACTCCATCATCAGCTTCCTGTCTGCCACCTCCCCCTCCCTGCTCCCCTTTAGACTCTTTTCCTGTCCGGCCAGATGCTATTTCAGATTGTCTTGGCAAAGCAAGGAGTAGCACATCGGAAAGAGGCCAGGGATCGGACACATGCAATAAACAGTCCTCTGTTCCATTTCCCCCAAAAAAGTGAAAATAGCCTGCCTATTCTATTTCTTTTGTTCTTAATGAGAAACACATTACCCCTGGCTCTTAATAATGCAGGAGAGAGGAGTGTATTGGTTATTTATGGCTCACGCAGAAGACAAAGGAAGTCATTCAGAATCCTATTTTGTCAGTGTTTTCTGGGATTTTTGCTCATATAACTAACTTTGTGTGTATCAGGAAGCTACTCTGAACTAAGCTACTCATAATTTATAGTAATTTAAACTGAATACAGTCTTTTAGTCTTTTGAAGTAGTAGTTAGCTAACCTACTCACAGCTAACCAAACTTAAAAAAACAAGAGCTTAATCTTTCTAAATATTTAGAAATATAATTTATAAATCATTTAAAATATTAAATTGCTGTTATAAAATGTTAAAATGTGCAAACACACAAAAAATGAATTTAATTATTTGATTATTAATAAATATATATTCTATTATTTTGATGTAAACCATGACACTTAACACTTATAAATAGTTTTAAATGTAACTGTACAGTTAAGTTCATCAACTAACAAAACACAATAAACAACTAGAATAACTAACCAAAACTATAATGCAAAACTACTGTATAAAAAAAGTAACAACAAATAGAAGCACGCAACTGAAGATTTTGTTTTAAAAAAAGAAAATACCAACAATTAATTTTTTTTTTTTTTTAATTGCTTCTACGGGAGATTTGAACTGATCAAGCAGTATTAAAAAAAATTTAAATGTAAAAAATGTAACTCAACTGTAAATTTGCATGCACAATAAAAATTTTGTAATTTACTACTGAAAATTGTGGTAAAGTTATTAGTTACTCCTCATTGCTTGTGTGTTCATCCGATTGGTAAGAATGTACCATACTTAGTGAATGTAACAAGCATGCTTTTCTCTAATACGGATGTGTGTAGATGGTTTTACGGTTCCACAACACACATTGTTTTTTGTATTGAGAAAGTGTGTGTGCCCTTGAAAACGGAATATAAACAGTGAAAAGATGTTCCCAGTTGTCAGTGCTTCATTGTGTCACACAACTGTGTGTCAGTGTTTTTGTCTGTGTTCATCAATGTGAGTTATAATCCTTTGTGTGTGTGTGTGTGTGTGTATACGTGTCCTTTCACACACTACATTGTTGGATGCTACAGGCTTCCTGGCTCTCCAGCATACACAACTCAGCTTCCTGAGTTGCTTGAAGCTGCTAAGGGGGTGGTGTGTGAGGGACAAGATGAATAAAAACCATCTGGACGCTGCCGAAGTTCTACCGAAAGCATTATAAGCAGACGGAAGCTGGCAGAACAGCCCAACAGCAGGGATTTGTGCACGAGCAAACACTACATCTAGCTTTTTTTACAACAGGAAGAACAAAGAAAGAGTGATTCTTTAGAGGGGAAAGCCAAACAATACCACAGCTTCCCGTCCATACCACTGGCAGTGCTATTGTTCCCTGCACTGTACACTCATAACCTCACTGCAGTGGCGACTGAGAGGGGTGTTTGGAGAGATCAGCACAAGACGAGATGTAAAAGAAGGATTGAATGAAAGAAGACAGGAATTAGTCACCCTATATGATTGGTTCGCAGCGATATCTCCAGCTCCCGCAGGACTTTGGTGGATTCCTGGACCCTCCTGCGGAATTTCTGCACACAGAGACAAACTGATGATTATCAGCATGTTTAGAGAAAACCTCTGCATCCTCACCAGAACGGTTTAAACATTTCAATAAATACTAACTAGTGCTGGGTAAAACAACACTTCTGGGTAAACGTTTAGTGCACAAAAGAGGTCAGCACTACTGATTTTCACATAAAAAAACAATTGATCAGATTATAGTAAATTAAATGATCCTGATCCTTTAAAAAGTAAATTTCAATAAAACAGTTAAATTTAAAATAGGCTGATTTGGGGCTCCAGAAACATTCTTACTATTATTATTAATGTTGAGCTCTGATGCTTAATATTTTTAATGAAATTAAGATTCTTTTTCAGAATTCTTTAAAAAATAGAAGATTAAATCAATTTAAGGAACATCATATATTTACATTTATTTTTAAAAAATATAAATCATTTGTAACATTATAAATATGTATATTGCTTATATATATTATTATTATTATTTTATTTTATTTATTTATTTTTTTTCTGGGATATAATGATAGTTCTACTCAGTTCTTGTGTTAAACAATAAGAATTCACAAATAAACATAATTTTGAATTAAACAGACAAGTTGGTAAAGTTCTTGATTTCAAATAATACAGCCTCTTTAACTGCTGTTAAGTGATCACATGCAACCAGGTGGGAAACAGACACTCGTTACACAACCTTGCGAATGATACTGACCTTGCGTGTGACTCTTGGGTCTAAATATCCACGTAGTTTCTGGATGTATGTATGTGGAGGATTCTTCACTTGGAAACGCTCCTAACACAGAAAAGAGGGGCAGACAGTTATACATAGGCAAAAACCATCAAACATCTCCACCTATGATGAATGTTCTGTTTTAACTAACACTTACACATAACCATGTCATGCTGTTGTTTAAAAAAAACTGACATTATTCTTAAACTACTTTTTGTTGTAACTATGGACTCCCTTTTTCAGCAGCACAGATTTATTCTTAGTTTTACAAATCATGCATGAAATGTAGCACTTAATGTCATCATTTACTGCATTGATGCATTTTGCCAGCAGACCATGTCTTTTACAAGATGTGTCAGTTTATTTAAAGAGACAGTTCCTTTAAAAATTTAATTCTGTCATAATTTTCTCTCTCTCAAATTATCTTAAACCTTTATGAATGTATGAAATCAGACTGCACAGGTTGCTATTTTAATGCAGTTAAATAAATAGGAACTGAGGATAAAATCACTACAAAATTAACAAAAATGTGATCCTAGTGGAACTAGTGGAAAGCTCCACAAATGTGTGATACGTCTGTGTGATAAATCATGACAAAACTGTGTTTAACTTAACTTAACTTAACTTAATAACTAACCAGCAAAAACTTTCTTTTAAAGCAACAGTTAACCCAAAAATTTGTACACAGAGTTATGGTATTTTAATAATGTCTTTGCCTTGAGCATGTCAGTTGCGTTGTTGCCTATGCAAGGTCAGAAGTCATCTTTATTTGTGTTCTGAAGATGAACAAATGTCTTACAGGTTTGGAACCAAGAGGGATGTAATTAATTAATTTTTTGGTGAACTATCTCTTTAACGTGTATGTAATAAGGACTGTACTTTTTTTAAATGTCATCACAACAACATCATTCTTGGAGGTGTTTTCTGGACTGCCTTACTAAGGGAAGGGCGTGATATAATAGTGGGTGACTGTGGAGGCTGTACCTGGTCGCAGATGAGGTCCCACTTCTTCTCATTATCATACTGCCGTAGGAGACGTGCTTTATCCGGGGGCAGGTTCATAGAGTTCTGAAAAACAAGAGAGCGTTTTCGCATCAGAACACACAGGAAGTCATGTATTCCTCCACGTCACCATGGCAACGACCTTGCAGACACGTCTCTGTGTCTTCTTTGGGTCACAGCGGTTTCTTGTCTGACCTCACGTCCTGTACTGACTTCTTATATCCTGTTTGAAATCATTTCTCTTCAGTCTGAATATGACTCCAATCTTTTTTTACTCAATTCTCCATTTCAAACTAAAGTTTTGAGTTTTTTTTCTTTGAAGGAAGCTTTTTACTTTGCAAAACTCACAACCAGAATTGTGTGTGATTGCTTGTGTGTTGCTGCTAGGCAGTTGCTAAGGTGTTCTGAGTGTTTTGCAGTGTGTATTTGTTTACTGGGGTGTTGCTTGAAAGCAAACTGCATTGGTTGAGGTATGACTTGTGTGTTAAAGTTTACGGAAATACACAATAACGAAACACAGACATGTTTTTTTTTCAGGATTCATTAATGAATAGAAAGTTCAACAGAACAGCTTTCATCAGAAACGTCAGTCCCAATGTCTTTATTATCACTTTATTATCATTAATTTCTTTAAATTAAATTTGAAAAACCCTGACTGAACCCAACCTTTTAAACAGTAGCAAAACATCGAGTCACAAGATTTCACATATAAACCAGTATGATGACAATAATAATAACGCTATTGTTCAAATGATATATAAACCATTGTTATGCCTTCCACTTCTTATAATAGACAGGGCACTGCATTGTCACAAAACTACTCTCTGATATCAGGTCATGTTTGCACTACAAACAGATAGGTGTGCGATTTGTCTTCTAAATCTCTTTAATAGTGGAACACACACTGAGTCAGGTGTGGGGTGTGATCTGACAACTGGCTCCAGCAAACACTGTATCCGTCTTTATTAACCTGAGACGCTGTGCTATGATTCCTGATAGCGAGCGGCAGATCCCCCCAGTATGCCACAGACCTCTCAGTGGGTTTCCCTTTGAAGACAGAAGAGGTGTTTGTTCTAAAGATACCATTCACACTCTCCCATGCATCTGCCTATCACCCATGTCTGTGCACTCTAAGCTAGAGCGACCATCCACCACAAACCCAACAGCTTCACAGCAAACTGCCAAGGCAACTTCAGTGAAATTATATGACCACGTCATCATAAACAAAAACATAATACTAACATATTAATTGCATGTGTAGAACGTAAAGTGTACACTGTAAAGTGATTAAGTTATTCCACAAGTCAAACATGAATCATATTCACTAACATGTCTGGTTAAGTATATTAGACAATTCAAACAACAACACTTTATTTTAAGTGTCCTTGTTACATGTTACCTGTACTTACTATTAAATATGCATAAATGCATGCAAGTAACACTAAGCCAAAATCCTAACGCTAACCCTATACTTAGTACATGTATCTCATCCCAGACAAAAGAATTCATTTACAATAAAAGTCCCCCACTGTTTGTTTGCAATGCAGCTTTAGATTTACCTACGGCAAAAAGCAGCACAGGAAGTTTTGAGTTAATAAATCCAGACAGTTCAGCTTCCAGCATTTAATACAACAGCAGACAGACTCAACTGACCATGTAGTAAATTTGTTTTGTTTGAAACCACTTTCGACTGGAAGACATCCTAATTATGATGACTGGGGTTTGTAATGTCTGAAACCTAACAGCTTTTAAGCAGAAATGACAATGTGTAAAAAAAAAAAGGCCCTGGAGTATGTTATTTGGCTTAGTCTGTGAAGATCTCAAGCATTACCATTCCCTCCCACAATCCCCCTTCCAATGCTTTTTTTTTTTCCCCCCAGTTGTGACCGACATTGTGCATTCCAGATGTCCACAGCTTCAGAAGGAATGTGTCCTGTTTATAACAGTAATGAATTTGGCTATAAATTATCCTACTTCATCTTCTCTATCACCCGATTTTCCCTCTGTTCCCTTCTCTTTGACTGAGCTAATAGATTTTGGGTTGTCCAACAGTTAAAGTTCTCTCTCCTTCTCTCTCTCTCTCTCTCTCTCCAAGCTTTATAGCTCAAATGTCAAGGATGGAATGGGTGCCTCCTACACTTGTTAGCATGCAGAATTTGATAAATGACGTAAATGGCAGCTCTTTTGCGATGAGCTCACTGCTTCCGAACATTTCACACAACAAACCTCATCCATTGTTTTTGAGGAAGAAAGGAGCGTAATGTCTACAAAAATAACATCATCCATTTTGAGCCAGTATGAAAGCATCCAGTATCTGAGGAAATATAAGCTATAAGGCTTTTTATGACAAAAGCATGTTCCATCTGAAAGAAATAGTCTTAATAGGTATCTGCACTGGCCATGAAAAACACATATTGGTCAACCCCATGCTCTATATCAAGACTGGCCTAATTTGTTTATTTTTATTTCTCATAAGTAATTTTAGGAGAAACATCTGGCTTGAAGTTAATACTTCAAGAGCTTTAGTTTCCTGAGTCATGAAAGAGCAACCTGTGAGCAATAAAACTGTCTTCTGGGAAGCTTCAAAATAGGAGTCAGAGGTTGCATCTGGCCATATGTCTGTTGCCGGGACTGCCTAGTGACCATTTGTTGGTCTGATATGTAATTAGGGCACTTAGAGCACAGTGAGGTTCCAGTCCTCCTTTCACATGACGATCCAGGATCTGGTGCCACATCACTGATAACACTGGCTGCAAAGAGCTCAGATGAGTCTTTATCTGATCTACAGTAGCTCTCTGAGATTTAGGCTTCTTTGTTTTCTGTTTTAGAAATGAGTGTCTAAGCAAATAAGTTTAAGATTCACTTTTCTGATTCAGCTGTGCAGTACTTACCCACCGGGGGTTTCTTAGGTCCGGAGAGCTTACTGAACAGTTAGTATAAGCTAAAACTTCAGGAGCTACACTAGCACAAACAACTGAAACTTGAGTACAAAAAGTAAAAAGATGTCTTTGAATCAAAGGGGAACTGTCGATGCAAAAACCCACTGAAGTATGATCAAAGAACAC
The DNA here is from genome assembly GCA_032359395.1 of Enteromius anoplus. Classification (NCBI taxonomy): domain Eukaryota; kingdom Metazoa; phylum Chordata; class Actinopteri; order Cypriniformes; family Cyprinidae; genus Enteromius; species Enteromius anoplus. The sequence goes on along the minus strand of JAUMHG010000072.1, from coordinate 10,345,801 downwards.
ACTATTAAGATTTTGATATTTATGGAGCCTAACTAGCCTGTCCACTCCAGGCCACACTAAAAACAGCAGTCTACAAAACATTGAATTCAGCCCTAACCACTAAGATGGCACACAGTCCAGTGGGATCAAAGCATTTTGTCTATTCCTGGAAGGGAAGAACATCTTATTTTGCCATGAAAGTGTCCCACACATTCAGTATGAACGTCTGCAAACAATATACAATGAAATCAGTTGATCATGAATCCAATAAAACAAAAACAAAACAAAATAAAGAGCATGTTTCACCTTCTCCAAAAGACCTTGCTGGCTACTCCAGTACAGCAAATGGTTTCGCTAACTGCCGATTCCTAATCTAATTTTCCAAATCTCATTAGACCTTTCCCCACAAAATTCCAGTCTTGTTTTACTGGCATGGCAACTTAAAAAAAGAGGCCCACATCTTACAACTGAGATGAGAATACTTTCATTTTGTCTGAAAATAAACGTAAAATCAACTCCTGAAAGCTCTTTACTTCCAAAATAAGAGTGATGCTACCCACCACAGAGACAAAAAGGGCTTCTGTTTGATCCCAGTATAGTTTGTGAAAGAGTGACTGTGCTGACACAACAAAGAAGCATTCCCTATTTTTGGCATGTTGAGCTGTTTGGCAAATGATTATGTTGAACAATAGACTGTGGTTATCGGTGACTACAGCTACCCCAAAAATTGAAGCATATAATACTAGAGTAAAAACTGACTCAAATGTAGTGTATTTTAGTATTTTTGCATGCATGAAAAGTCTGGAAAAACTCTTTTCTAATAAGACTAAATGAATTTAAAAAAAAAGAGGAACAGAAGCGTGGGAAACGGAAATACACATGAGGAGATGAACCATGTGTATTACTTACAATGAAAGTGAGCAAAGACTGTGCAGCAAATTACAGGGGGAGTTGGTAAAATTACCTATAGAAATTGGGATGTTTGGTTGAAGAGGGAGCGGGACAGGCAAAAAGGGGGAGAAAGATGTGTCCTAAGAGAACAGTAGCTTGATTTGTTATCAGGTATCAGATTGCAAAAAAATGAATTCAGTGAAAAGCTTAAGAGACAGAAAACAGACTCCAGTCACGCACAGCCCTCCTCACGAAACATTACACGTGACCGAGTGCACAGGTCAGACAGGAAGACAACATACAGAGAAAAGCAAAATAAAAAAGCAACCCAATCTGTGCTTTCTGATGTGGAAAAGTGGCCTCCAGTTTATGACTTGTGATACAAATATAAACTCTTCAGTCAACATGACCTTTTACTAACCTGCCCACTTGTTGATCTTCTCAAGTTGGTCTGAATGAAAATGCAAATTTACTCTTTGCCACTAGGTGCTGCTTTTAGAGCATAAAAACAGGGACCATGTCATGAAAATGAGATAAATCAGACCAATCACTGCAAAATAGCGTCAGGCAAAGAAGGGTTTTGGAAAAATAAATCAATAAACAAATAATTTAGGAGTCGTAAAACAAATAAACACATATTATGAGACAATGAAAGTGTTTTTTGGTCTTGCATGCATGTTGTTGGGGACTCCCAAAGCCAAATATTAACCATTTATTACAAATAACATGGGGCACTTTAATATGAAAAAGACAAAAGACACTGCTCATGCGCGAACATCACAGAGCAGCATCAAAAAGCCTCTTCTTCCCCATTCTGAAGTGGTCAAATATTAGTCTTCACCAAGGGACAGCTATGGCATGTTTAAAAGAGGGCCACACACTTTTACAACCTTATTTGGCTGGTTCTCCATCCACTCTGAGGGCAGTGGGAGTTCATGGGAGCAAGAATTCTTAGCTTAGCATTTATAAACACAAACAATGCAAAAAATGTTTTTCGCCCATGCACAGCTCCGAGCGTCCGCTCTCATGCCTGAGACCAGACTCTGGGAGACATCCAACATAAACTCCACTTAAACCTACAAGCTTAATATAATTGAAAAGCCTATAAGCCTTTAAGAGAGGTTTACAAACTGATCTAAATGGCTCTTTGACTACAAAGTCAACAGGTAGAGTTTACACCCCGACTCCATTTTATGAGTTTAAACGGCAGCCTACTGTAGTACAGGAAGAATGGGGGGGGGGGGTCTGGGATCTTGTATCCTTTCAATGGATCTAGCATATGTCAGCATACTCGACTAGACCGAAGCAGAGCGCCAGACATACACCGTCTCCCCATCTGACCGTCTCCCCCTTTCAGCTACTGAGCTCTACCTAATAGGTCCCCAGGCGCCGAGCGGCAACGTAGGACCTGAGGAATGCGCATGAACCCTGCCAGATATAGTGGACTGTGAGTTTGAATGGGAAACAATAGCTCTTACTGAACGTCACACTGGCCTGCTGAAGCTTTTTCCTCTCATTCTTCCAAATATTTTTTGGGAAGAAGTGTGTTGAACCCTGTACAGTCAATATTAAAACTTTCCAACCAGTTTTCCTTGCTAAAAAAAGCACTAGGAAGTTGAATATTACATGAAGAATTGTACTTTTTCTCAACAATATCTTCGAATCTAAAAAACAAACCCTACTGAGTGAGCCCCGGTTCTGCTGCACAGGCCAAATTCATCTGGATAGGGCTTGATGTAAACCTCTGAAGAACTAATTCAATAAGTTCATGTCACACAAGGATGTGACCAAAACCTGTACACTTCTCTCATTGCTGATCTAAGGTCTGTTGAGAGAGAGAGAGAAACACTAAAACTAGGACAAACCTATAAACCTAAACTTTACAGACGTAGGGACCAGAACCTCAACCCACCCAACCCAAGGAAATAAAATAAAATAGATTTTTTCACTTAATAATGACAATAACAAACATAATTCAAATGTACGTAACAGATTATTAACCCATTTATATGTATATATACATTCATCTGTCCATAGACCCCCTTTTAGGGCATTTGAAGAAAATGGATTCATTTAATTTCAAAATTACTCTTTTTATAATATAATAACCTATAATATTGAACAGATCATTACTGAACCATTTTTTGCTATTAAATTTATTAAAAAAAATAACATACTATACTATGATATATATTTATATGTGTATTAAACGTCTTTGTTTGCATAATACGGTTATATATAAATACACACACATGCATGTATACATTTAAGAAATATGCTAATGTGTTTAGAATATGTAATATTTTTATATAAACTATAAAATATATATATATACATGTAAACACATGTCGGTTTTTTCAGAATATATTCTGCATGTGTGTAAAACATACACAGTGCACACATACATTACATAAACAAAAACTTTTATTTTGGATGAGATTAATTGTTTGACAGCACTAAATGTAAAATAATATAATATAAAATGAATAAATTATGTGAAATCCTATGTTTTGTATGAATTATCTATGGACCCCCTCGTGGACCACCTGGTTAAATACTCAGGCCCTATGACAAACCTGAAAGAATGACTAACAGAATCTGATTGAAGAAACGGTCCTGAAGCAATGCCATCACAATCACATGTAAATGACAAAGTATTGGGTTTATGGGTGAATTTCCGTGACTTACAAAACCACATGAACACGAACTCTCGAAGCTACTGTTCCTCTTATTCCTTGAAACGTTTACTCTACAAGAAAGACGCAGGGGAACCTCAGCTGCAAAAGGTGTCACAAGTCCAGGGGGATTTCCAACTTTAAATTTAGTTTAAAAGTAAAGTTTACTCTAACCAAAAGACTGCTGGGAATGAAAGTGGAGATCTACTGGAGGTCAGCGCTGTTCTCAAGCAACTCTCCTGCCAATGAGCAAGACAAAATGGAGTGTGAGAAAATGCTGTCTTCCATTCATTGTGCTGACACCTAATCTCCCAAACCTAACCAGTAACCTGAACCCAGCAATCACAACAAAGCAAATCCACAAAACACAAATGTCCCATCCGCCACAACACAGAAAGAGGCTGAGGTCGAGGTATGAGTGAACTGCAACACCATCCCCCACCAACTGTTTACATAAGAAACACAAACAATCCCCATTCCAAACTATTCAGGATCTAGGCTAAATATAATACAGGAAACATAAACAAACAAAAAAAAACAGAAAAAAACAGAAACAAAAATAAATTACATATATATATATATATATTAGGGGTGTAACAGTTTGGTTCGATACGATACAGTAGTGTCACGGTTCGGTATGTTTACGATGCGGCAAAAATACAATAAAAAAAGAGAATTTCTTAGATTCTTTCCCCACATTTTTATTTATTAAAACTAAAATAATATGACCTTGTTTTTCCCCCCTTTTCTTTTACTTTGAACAACAATGGAGCTATACTTCACATAACTTCTGGGG
>JAUMHG010000072.1:10325150-10340748 GCA_032359395.1 Enteromius anoplus | reverse complement strand
TTAGTGTGTTACAGCAGAAAGATGCAGCTCTGGTTAAACAGCTGGATGTTGGGTTGAAATACCTAACGTTACCTGAATGCCGAGGGTGATAGTTTTGCGCTGCCTTGTTGAGGGTAGCACTGAAAACATTATATTTTACAGTTTATTCTCTTTTTTTCTCTCTGAATCGTTTGGTTCGTATGCGTAAAGTTCGTTTGCAAATAAGTTTTTTTCAGAAATCTTTTTTTTTTTTGTGTGCATTACAAATAATATTTTCAAAAGAAGATATCACAGGTTCATCAAGTTTGTTGAAAGAATCCATTCTCGATCACTTTTGATCAGCTTTGACACATGTCATCCTGTGAAAAGTAGCCTTGTCACCTGACCTGAATAGAGCAGACGGATTCACTAAAACGGACATATTGGCTTCGGTTCAAAAACAACCAGGGCTTTTGCAGTAAAACATGAACTCGCGATGCCTTGAGAGTGGAAGGCTTGAAACCTTGAAAGCTTTTTTGACAAAACATGTTGAGGGTTGAGATCGAGCTATAGTTGTTGTTATTATAGGTGGTTATTGCAAACAAACTCCTCATACACACATATTTATATATATACAGTTAAATTAATTAATAATTTAATTTAAAATCTATTTAAAATAATTTACACATGAAAATTTTGATATAAAAAACATTCACTAGAGATTTTGTTGACTATTTAAATGCCCATATGGACACACCACTGAAACCAGCTGTTCAGAGAAAAAACTTGCTAACTGAAAGTAAAACTAATCAACTTTAGCTTCAGAATTGAGAACAGTGAAAAAGCTCTGCGTATTAAATTTCCACTCAGATTTCTCAAAAACACAGAGTGTAAGCTGGTAAACACAGACACTTGAAAAGTCCCATAACATCATATTGATGGGGCCATTAACACCTCGATGGTCTACAGCTGTGATGTGCCTCCCACATACCAGTGCTCTTCTCCACCAAGAGATTCCCTGGTGCTTTTAGCAACTCAACACAATGTCCACCACAAATCAGTCAGGTCAAAGACACAACAATATCTCCCTTTAAAATAGAAAAGTTCAGAAGCCAATATTAGGACAGCCTGACCATTCTTTCCTTATAACCACAAAAATGTTGTGAAAATGTCCACTTCCAGTTTTGCTCAAGCATTCTGTGTGAAAGTGAATTCTCAATAATGAATTACTGTTTTTAATGATGTGGTTGCTGAGAACTGTTTCCTGTCACGAGGCGTGATTTCAGAAACTACCGAAGATCATGATGAGGTTTACAGATGTGACATCCCAGATTCCCTTTCTACTGTGCTCGACAGGATCTATGGCATATTAAACGCTCTTGAATGGTGTCATCTTCAAACACATCTCAGTTATTAAACATGAGCGGGATTCATTCTAACCGTGTGAATCAGTATCAGAGTAATGAAGACAGAACTGAGCATGTATGGTGCTATAAATATAAACATTCTACAAATATAATTTAGAGTGAATCAGATGTTCTGGCTGACACTTAAAAAGAGGATGTCCTGTTTGTGTCTTCGGTCGGCCACACAGGAGATGGAAAGGAACACGGTCATAACGGATACACAGAGTACAACAGGAACAAGGAGACAGCTTCATTTTGACATCCAAACATTTACAACTGCACACACTCTAGTACACATAAACTTACGATTATAATATACCATTATAATTTAAAAATAACCTCTATCAGAAAATAACTGCAATTTTGCTGCTCAAGTAAATTAATCTAATTTCATGTATTTTACATCGTATTTATTTATTTATTTAGCACCTATACATTGTGTCGCATTACGTAACATGCAGCAGTAGGTGGTCTATCCATGAAAACGCCTCAGAGGCTCTAAACGTTGCCTGTATGGAATAGTGGAACTTGCTTTGCAGAATCCTGCAGAAAGTTAAACACAACGTCAAGCTAAGGAGGCCACCGCCCGTGTCATGATGGTGTGGTGAGTAAATTCAACCTGAGATAATAACAATGGTGAGTTCCAGCACAGAGTCGCCACCCACTCAGTCCTGTCAACCTTAAAATACATGGAGCAACAGGAGTACTGTTTTTGTTTTTTTAAAGTGAGCCGGAGAAAAGGAGTCCAGAAAAGAGAATGTTCTGGTTTACATACGTTTCTTTTCAGACGTGTGCTGAAATGGCATTTATCTGCAAGTAAGAACTCTTGCAGCAGTTCCTGCGAGCTCTATAGTAAAAGAACCGAGCACAAAGGGCTCGGAGGGGAGAGGCCCTCGCTCTAAAACAACACACACTCACAGAGCCTCCATTGTGCTGGAGAGGAAACCACTGCTCAGAATGGACCCTTAACACAGCTGCAAGAGAGCAGCCTGACCCACCACACACACCTTTGGCCAAATATAAACCATGCAAATGCAAAATTGCATATATATTGCAAATAACATGCATGGCAGCTACTGCAAAAATTACATTTAAATGGATGCTTTTGACATGTTTTCAATAAAATATCCTAGAAATACTACTTGAGAAGCAACACTGCGTGAAAAAGTAAAACTTTTTTAGATAAATTATATTGAATAACCACTTTTTTTTTTACATCGTTTGTATATATATTTTTAATTGTATGCAAAAACAAGAAAGAAAGACAGTAAACTATACATTTTTTTCACTGTATACCATTTTTTGCTTAACATACACTAAATTAAGTAAGATTTATGCTTACAAAAAATACATAACATATTCTAAATAAGAGTATTTTTGTCTTACCGTTTTTTACTTGTCAACATTTAAAATGACATCTAAGTAATTTTATCTAGATTCAAGGATATTTAGATATTTTAACTTACAAATGTGTCACAAAAGCAAAAAAAAAAAAAGAAGCTATAATTCGTTCAAAAAACAACTGGCAAGAGCTTTGCATGTATTGAACAGACTAAAGTAACTGTTTGAATGACAAAGGCCCAGACTTTTCTTGCATTTTATGAACTGATGTTTACCTGTTTGTGATATCTAACCTAAATCTAAATTCTGTGTAATGCATTTAACCATCAATGAATACCCAATGAGCAACTATGAAGAATGAGTTACACCTTAAAATCTTAAATCCTAAAATCACCTCACAGTGCAAAAACCTGTCAGACTTGAATGCATGTGAGTCTGCACACATGCATAAGAGTCTGTATGTTTTGGTGTAGGACAAGGATGCCTGCAGAGAGGAGCCTCAGACATCCCATCTCAAACACGGGACCATTGGAGAGACAGATGTACACTCCCACAGCATGAATCCGAGGCTCAACAAACAAACAATAGCCGATTCCTCCCCATCTGCAGGCCTTTTAGAAGCGCTCGGCCCCGAAAGCAGGCTCACCAGACGGACAGAGCAGATAAATGAAGCACGGGCCAAAACAATGAAAATGATTTAGGTATAATGTCCCATAAACAGGGGCCACAGCTTGACTCCATTAGTTCCACTTGAGTGACATCTATCAAATTCTGTGACATGACAGACAGCGCAGTGTCAGGGGTCACACTGACAAGAAACGGGGCTGGAAGGTCACAACGTTGCCTCTTCCTGTGTGGTAAAGCTCACACTTAAACACTCATGCACACCATAAAGCTCTTTGAATCGCTAAAAGCAGTTTACTGCGATATCTAAGACTCTTTTGGTGTCTACTTCAAAGTAGACAAACAAGAAAACAAGTCTAGTGGTCTTTGAAACAGTCCTACAGTACGACATTCTGCTAAAAGTGTTGGTAAAGCCATTACAACGGTGCATAGTGGCAGACAGCCAGTTCAAAGGGAATTTTCCCTCTCTAAAGTTCTCCCGTGGCTTTAACCGACAGCGGACCGCAGGAATCCACTGCGGTGCAGTCGAGCGGGAGCACTTTGAAAGAGGATATCACACACACATCTACTCCCGCTCCATCGCTGCACCTCTGGAAAAAAAAAATTACACCTCCTGTCTCTTTAACAAAACAAAGGCCCATATGGAGAAGTTTAGCTAGGAAGCCAGACCCCAACTTTAGTTTCAGACACAGAGTGAGGCGTAAGTGCGTTCCATTACCATAGAATATTCCATATGGATTTAGGGTTCCACCTACATTGTTTAAAGCTGCACTACAGAGGTTAAAATGGACAAAAACCCATTATATAGGAGCACGCCAACAAATAATAATTCATTTTTTGTGATTTCAGGTCAGATTTAGTGGGCGTTTGCATCACTTATTCGGTAAAAGAAAAAACACCTTACAAGTAACACATAAGTACATTTTACATTTACAGCTCTAAAGTTTACAGTGCACATTAAAGTTAACTCATTTAAAATGATTTTCCGTATTTGAAATAAAGTTGAAATTTGAAAATATATATATTTTTGAAAAACTTTAAAAGTAACTGGAAAGTACTAAAATTACTAAAACTGAAACAAAAAAACTAAATACATTTGAAATAGAAATATTGTAAAAACTAAAGAAAATAAGAAAATTACTAAAACATAATCTAAAATGAAAATGAAAATATTAATAATATTTATTTATAAGAACCTTCAACGAAAAAAAGAATACTGGCCAAGATTACAACTTGCAAATTGATTGGACCGTTAAAAACCAGATTGGAACCAGGTGGTTGGAGGAGAAGTGTTGATGTCAGCCAAAAAGAGGTAAAGCCTCCACACAAACATTTATATTTGTAATAACGTGTCCATGAATCATCCATAATAAGACCAGTAACGGATTAGTAAAAGTAAACAGCGTTCATGTGGACCTTAACACACCCACTTCGTAAGCTTCCGGAAAAATTTTTTTAAAGGCATAGTTTACACAAAAAGAGAATATTCGGTCATCATTTTCTCCCCCTGAGGTATGTAATTGATGATTTCTGGTCAGCTATCTTTAACATCTTCCTGAAATCTGATATATTCTTATTCAGCCATGATGTAGCTACTATGAATAAAGAAAATCATAAGCTTCATTCTGAAGGCTGCGTGACCAAAGCAATAGTCTTGATTGAGACCATTAAGAAAGCCAGTAGCCGAACTCTCCAGGCACCACTGGAGAAACTGGCCGCAGCCAGCTCCACAATGCAATTTCCTTTCGCAAACGAGGGAAAAATGTCAGGCAGCTGTTTCCAGCCACAGAGAGCTGAGTTGAAGCAGAGTCTGAATCAGCCAGACAAAGGAAAAAGAGCGAAACGATGCATGGGGCACATGCGCTCGGTTAGGCCCGAACCGAGCATTTTATAAGTGGGCCGCATGAAGTTGTCTGATGTAACCCAGGGGTCTCATTCCCTGATGCATCTCCACGCACAGCCCGCCCTCCTGTGTGCTAAGCTCCTGTTAAAGCCATCACTGCACGGTTATTACAGAGCTGGCATGGCCTACACCTATGACATCATTATGCGCTTACCAGTCTGAGAGCGTGTGTCTGAGGGAGGGGAGATGGTACGAGCAGACACAACCTCACACTGAGCTAAATGTGCACCACAAGCAGCAGCACACAGGAAATCAAAGGCGGAAATGAGGGAAGTAGAGTTACGTCACTGTTTGCACGATGCATGTCGTCATAAAAGTTATAAATACACGTGAAAGAGAGGCTGTGACTGTCGGAATATCAATTTTCCTATATGCTTTATTTTTATAAATGAAAATGTTTTTGTGATACTTCTATGAGGGAGGAAACACTTTTAACCTGCGTGACTCTAATCAGTAGCGTGGAGTCGAAGGCCTCTTTTCCTGAGTGGAGAGCTCTCTAGCAGACACGCACTTTGATGTTCCTTTATCTGTAGAGCATGACGGACAGAGCCCAGCACATGCTGCTGTCCGATAACCACACTGAAACACAAATGTGACCCAAAATGTTATGCTTTCCCACAAAGTAAAAGCAGTGAGAGGAAATCTGGCTGAAGTTAAAGAAGAGTGCCGGCAAAGCTCTGAAACTGACCTCGGATACACCCTGGGATGGTCCAGTATGGAGAAAATTAGGTCACTGTGTAGTTAAACTACAGCTATTTGATCAATAAATAATAGCAAGTATATACAAGTAACCACCCACAACACCTTAACTGACCAGCTAACAGTATATCTGTTTGTATATCAATTAGGAATGAAAATCAATGTAGTATCTATTAATCTGTTATTAAATCACAAATGCAAATCAACTTTTTTACAGTTTTCATATGATGTTATGATTCAGGTACTGTATTACGTGAACAAGCCTGTCTCATAATGTCAGATTCACAATGACAGAAAAAAACCCACACCAGTCGCTGGATGGAGGGAGAAAGAGAGAGAGAGAGAGAGAGAGAAGAGGAGGAGGATCTTTCACCATCTCTCGCTCGTAGGAGTTTTGGGGGAATTCAGAAAATGCTGCGCTTTAAGATGAGATGAATTACAATACACCCCTCACTAAATTACGCTCTTTGCCTGTGTGCCCCGTCATTTACCAAACAAAACTTTCTGGATGTAAAGTGGTTTCTGCGCCTGTGTGTCCGCGAAATTTCACATCATTTACCAGCGCTTGTGACGCTTCAGAGACAAAAGGACTGAGAAGTGAAGAAAAGAGAAGCGTGCGAGTAGCAAGATGGGGGTGGCAGGGAAACATTTGAGAACGCTTCTGACACACGGAGCATATCAAAGAAATGTCAACACGTTCCTGGCTCAGCTATTGCGATGTGATATCTGTCGATCACTCGGAAGTTGCTAAACAACACCGTAACAATACCCAGAACCCAGTTATTCTGAATAACGGAAACTGTGATAATTATGATTTCATGTAAATGCATACAAAACTTGCTATTAAGTAAGTTTTCAATATATTTATGAAGTAATAATGCACTCACATATACTGTGTAGCCTATTTTGGCCGCATACTCACCAAAACAATGGCAAATCTTTCCTCCAGCTCTGTTGGGTCAGGCATGGGAACTTTCAAGGGCATGATATGATGCTTCATTTCAGACTGGCCGTCCACGCTCTCTATATTCCCCATATTTAACCTGTATAATGTCGTCCAGATGCAGGATTCAGATGCTCTGTGTTTAATTCACTCTTTGGCCCCCGGCGACTTTTATAAATCCAATATACATCCAATACGTGCGATCACATTCCAGTTTTGTTAGGGGAAAAAAAAGTTAAAAAAGATTAAGTGATCCGTTTCAGAACCGATTACTAATCGGCTTGAATGTTAAAAAGCGAGGATGTATCTAATGCCTTTAAATCAAGTGAATCAAGTGAATAGAAAAGTATCACTCTGATGTCCTCTTTAAAAGTATTGTATTGCAGATATCTGGACAATCCATGTCAAGCAGCCAGTTCTCTTGTTTCTTCTTTTTCTGTTGTTTTTCTTCTTCTCGTTTATCCCGGTGATTTTTGTTTATGATGTATTTTGGGTGATCCCGATTAGTGCTCATCTGTAAACTCGCTGCGTCCACAATGAAAGCTATCGACCTGCGACTGATCCCTCCCTCGTCATCAGTCTACAAACTCTATCACATCTAGCTTAAAGTTGAATGACTGGGGTTTTCCGTCGACTCTCTATCGCCATCGGCTGCCAAACAGTTGGGTTTACATCATTTGGTTTTAGCTGAGCTAAAACTACTACTGTTTTCTTTCGGAACCATGGGCGTAAATCCCGGGGGGACATGCCCCCCCTATCTGAGGGTTGTCCCCCTCTAAAATCATAATGAAAAAAAATCGCACTGTCAGTTGGGAAAAATACATGTACTTATATCTAAAAAATTATGGTGTAAGTGTAAATACAAACGCAAAAAATGCATTTCAAAATAGTTGAGTTCCCCCTCCCCTTCCTCACAGTGGTTTGGCCCACTGCCTACTATCCCAGTTCATCTCACCTACCTACGCTAACACCTGCAAGGCAGGTATGTGACTGCAGACTTGTACATTAGAAGTTGTTGAACTCCAGTGAGTAGGGAATTTTATTCACTTTAAATAAAGCAATTCTCTTTAATGAAGTTAATGCTGATTCGTTCATAAATTAGTTGTGGCAAAAATGCTGATTACATATGTACATTTTTATAAATCTGCTATGTTAGCGATTAAAACGTTACGTTAGACCACGTTAGAGTGAGAAAGACCTTGCGTGCATATGAACTGTGTATGTGCCTGTTCATAGCGCGTGCTAGACAGAGAGCATCCTGGTTGGTTTATTAAGCTAAATTAGCCAATCAGATTTGAGTGTGGGCGGGCTTTTATTTTATTTTTTTCTCGGAGACCGAAGTTATCAGTTCACCTACGCTACGAGATCGTCGTGGCAGAGAGAGACTCGACTGTAAACAACATAACAAACATTGCAATAGTTTTGAAGAAAAAAAATCTGCCTTTTCATTTAACCAGAGAAAAACGTATAATTTAAAATACCCATGATGCAGTTTCCACAGATTTTAAATACAATATGACTGAAATATTTGAGTCCCCTTCCAAAAATTGCTCGCAAGAAATTTTATGTTTGTTGTCCACCACTACTGTTAAATGAAATTTACTCCCATGTTCGGAACAGTTAATATCACAGCTGTTTATTACTCTGAACATAAGTGGCTAATTCATTATCAATAAAGAAACTGAATAATTATATATACCGAATGCATATTGAATCTCAACATTAAAAAAAAAAATCTGTTTAAAGTGCAAATGGCATATTTATTAAAACTGCAATACAGGCTCTGGTTAATAGCGTGCAGAAGCACTACATTTCAACGTCAAAAACATCTGTTTATTCAAGTGTCTTTCTCAGGAGGAACTAATTCTGTACTTTAAGACACAACTCATGCATTTTGTAACATTTTTGAGCATCAGAGACTCATTGGCACTTAAATTTGACATATCGCCATATAACATATGCCTTTTGGTTCAAACATACATACATACATAAAATATATATTTAAAATCTTTGGGAAAGCACACACTTTGCACAGTGATCAACACGTTTTTGATACAGTATGTGTAAAATGAGCTGCAAACATGAAGCTTAAATATGGAAACCAGAAGAAATGTTCAAATAATATGTAAGCGCTTATTAGATTTCAAAGAGGAAACAAAAAAAGGATTGCTTCTTCATAGATTTTCTAAAAAAAAAACTAAAAAAAAAACACATAAATACTAATATTTAGCAACTTGGTTATTTAAAAATGCATGATGTGGATTCATCTGGAATTAATCAACTCCCAAAGTATTTTTGGTGTTGTTGTTGAAATGCTGGAATGAAATGCAATAAAAACACTGCTGAACACAAGCTCTTCTCATTGCTGCATTCTCAATGACCAATAAAGTGCAGGACCTCAAAAAGCTACAAATTAAATACTTTAAAAAACGTAACATTTCTCCAACAGTTGCCGTGTTGACTCAAGGTGGCGCCCTCGTAGCCTTCTTGTGCTAGCATCATTTGTTTAGATGGAAATCGAGCAAGCTATATTTTGTGTGAAAGCTAGTTGCACAGCAATTCAATGATGCAATCTTAGTCCTGACACCCTGCTCTAGGAGCCTCTGCGAGTGTAAGGATAACATCTGTGAAATCAGGCTCCACTATAAATAATTGTAAATAAAGTCAACATGGGAAGGCCAGTCAGTCAGTTGGGCTCATGTGACAAGTTATACCTGAAATTATACAAATAGGAATAGATGTAAGCAAACACTGTGTAATCTCAGAGTAATGTATAGTGAACAACAGCACAGCACATACCACTGTGACCCTCCTGCTTTGAGATCCAGCTGATTTAAGTCTATCTGAAGCTGAAACAGAACGCAGATTGAAACTTAGTAATGTAAAGTAAAGATGGCCTGTAATGTCTGTGGTGTTGTAATCTCGTCACATGATAAATACCTTGCCAAGAAGCTCTTTTTCACGACTCATGAAGGAAACGCTGTTCTTGACAGACACTTCAAGATGTTTCTGCTTAGCTTCTTCATGTGACATGTCAAAATCAAATCTGCAGGAGCAAGTGAAAGATGGTGAACATTCGGCACTCGGTGTCTGCAGATTTGATGAATGCTCCTACTAACCTCTCATTGAACTCAGGTTTGAGGCTTTTCTTTTTAACACAGGTCTTCCTTTTGGTGATCCGGTTCTTGTCCGGAAGTAAAATAAACGAGATGTACGTGTCTGGAGGATCCTTAGAGTAGGACGGCAAGTTCCTGTGCAAGAAAACACAATTACAAAAGAAAAAAAACCTGATGACCATAGCTAGTAAATAAGCTCTTTTCCTGCATTAAATTATATATATATATATATATATATATATATATATTCCCTTTTTATGCTTGTTAATTTTTTTTTTATAATTTATTATGTATATATTAAAATTACCATTATATTATCTATTATTATCTATTTTGTAGGTATATATATTTATTATACATTTAGAATGTATATGTATATATATATGTATATATACACACACACTGTACGTACAATATATATATTAAAAATATGTACATGTACATACATTTACATCAACATATTTTATATTATACATAAATATCTTTAATATATAAACATGACATATATTTTTCTTAAATATATACATGCATGCATTTGTATTTATATAAAGTGAGTAGATTTTAATGGTAGTATAAGTAATAATTGATTGGTCTTCATATTACTTGTATGACACCCACCTGCAGGCATGGACGGTAATGACAAGTCGGTTCTCCTCAGATGAATAAGCAACAGAAAGCTTCACCTGGGCCTTCCCGGTCGAATTGGCATCCTCACCTCTGTATTTATATCCAGCCACACAAATAAACCAACACACACGTCAGGGCCAGATACTTTTTGCTTCTGCCTATGAACACTAACACACTGCTACAAATGAAATCCAGCTTCTCTCGAGCTCACCCTTGGACGGGCACACTTCTGTGTCGGAGTTCACGATTGGCTGCAGCAGCTTCGTCTCCAGTGGTGATGACATGACGCGAATCCTCTGCATCGCTACACTGAGCCAACTTGCTGTCTAAGACCTTTTTTACAGACGAGATGTTTTTGTTTTATTCACACTACCAATAAAAAAATGTATGCCTTTGAAAGATGCATTTTATGCTCACCAAGTTTGCATTTATTTGATTAAATATGCTGATCTCTTGTTCAATAAACATTTGTCATTAGTAGCAATGCTTAAAACAGTTGTTCTAGTTTTGTGGAAACCATGACATTTTTTTTCTTTGATGAGTAAAGTTTAAAAGTTAATAAAGTTATTAAAATGAACAGTGGTAATGGCAATTGTGTTTGATTCCATGTTGAATACAATACACTACATGACCAAAAGTATGTGTATAGTGGAACACGGCTGTCTGTATAAATAGACTTCATTCTGGCTGAATGTAATCACATCCTGCTGTTCAGCGCATGTTGAATATGTGTGTGATTTCGAACCTTGAGTTCAGCCCTTAGCAGAATCTGACTTTCAGGCATGGCTCCATCTAGATTGAACCAGCGGTCCATCACCAGATCCTTCTCATCCAGCAGCTCTCTCACAGGAAGCACAAGAGAGCCCAGAGCCTGACCCCAGCTGTGAGAGAGCTAGAAAAACACACTCAATTCATATACAATACACTCCATCACAGAAATATCATCCTTCTGACATAAATTCATTCCTTAACATCAATATTTACTGTAAATTAGTTTCTCACTTTGACTATAAGTGTGTCTTCTGTTGGATTATGAATCAAGAAATGAAAAGCTTCATCCCACTGTGGAGAAGTCGAGGGATTGACAACCTTGTGGGGGAGACATGATTCCTTTGTGAGTCTTTGATAGATTAATAACATCAGCATACGTTTGTGAGGATTTGGGGATCTTACTTTGGTCCGGTAGGATAGATTTTGGAGGCACAATTCTGCTCCTGCTTTCGGCTCTTTCCCGCTCTTTTTTAGCTGGAAACAGTACATTTTTCAGTGCTAACACGGTCAGTTCGATGCTGAATACCAGCAACAGCAAATTAAGCTGTGAAGAAATCATTCAAATACTGAATAAAAATAACTCACAGGCAGACCATGTGCTCTCTCAACATACACAAAAAGCAGAGCAGCGGAAGGAACCGTTTTGTTCAGGTAAGACTGACGATAGTTGTAATGTAGGATCTAAAAGCAAAAAATCACTAAATCAGTTGATATTACTGAATTCGGATGAACAATTAAACTTATATAATAAAAGCACATTACCTGTTCAAGTCTGGTGGGATCTGAAACTTTAGGCACCCATTCCAACGTGAGATGAACTCGTCCAGACTTCACATCATTAAGAGTATACCACTGCGGCAGGACAAAGGCATAAAAAGAAGTAAGCAAACATTCATCCAAGGCATAAAAAGAAAAAAATGACAGAGAGAGCCTCACCTGATCAGTAAAATGAGCACTGATGAGGTCTCTGAGACTCACTTTAACCCTGCAACCAGATAATAAATCATACACTAGACGAAACCTTGTAACACACAATCCTAACTGCAACTTTGAAGCCAATCAGAGATCACTAACATGCTCTTAACACAATTTATTTGTACATTCAATGGCCTTAAAGCCATCTGTCCTCAGACTGTAACTTCATACTTCTTATAGATTAAAATACATACAGTATTAGGCCTGAGCAAAACAGAAATACAGATATGTTTCATTTAAAGGACAGTTTTGACAATCAATCTATATCATGAAGGGATATTTTTATGTGCTCAATAACATCCGACATGCTCTATTACATTTGACAGATGTTTTAAGTCATTTAAAACATTGCTATGTCACATTGCTATTTGCTAGTTTCCTATTTATTATCATTAAATAATAATAATCCTTTAAAATGCATTCACAAATATATTAAGCAGCACAACTGTTTGTAACATAAATTATAAGATGAAACATTTCTTATGCATCCTATCAACTTTAGAATGATTTCTGAATGTTCCTGTGACTGGGTTAATGGCTTCTTGTTCCTAAGACTGGGTTAATGGCTTCTTAAAACTCAGCACACAAGAATAAATTACATTTAAAATATTATTACAATTATATAAATAATAAATATTAATAAATTAACAAATTTATTACTAAATATTATTAAATATTTATTAAAATAATAAAAAAATAATCATCCAAAAATTCTAAATATTACTGTTTCATTGAAGTTGTAATCAAATAAATACAGCGTTGAATATTGCCACCTCACCTGCCAAGGAAGTCATCCTGATCAATGTCTTTATCATAAAGATCAAACTCCACCTCCTGACCTGGCAGCTGGGTCAAGATCACCTACAATACATGCAGACAGGGATGCATTACTAATAAATATCACTTTGCAATTTAAAGGGCATTTATTTTTCAGAAAAGGAAGGAAGTGACTCAAAAAGCAGAAATCTGATAGACGAGATGTGTGTTTTTAAAAAATAAGCCACATCCCTCGATGTTACACGTAAAATAAATTAGCACGCATACCTCATACAGTTCATTCCAGATGGGGTTGAGGTTCTCTTTGATGACCTGACTCTTGAACGCCAGTCCTCCCACTCGGATCTTCACATATGGGTCACTCTTTCCTTTTACCATCCCACCCATTAAATTGTCCTTAGCGATGAGACTCTGGGCTTCTACCAGGTGGATCCGCAGAACACCCTATATTGAACATGGGATAATATATCTCTTGTTTTTTTCAAAAAACATCAAGATCTACATTTCCTTTGAGGCTCACCTCCGATGCAAAACTGCTGTCTGGACTGGTGTGCTCAGGGCGTTTTAAAGCTGGAGTCACTTTTGATACTCCTGAAGACACTTCTGATTCAGTATCTCCATCTCCGGGTAATGGAGTCATGGGTGTGGTAAGAATGGCTTCTTCATTCAGCCACAGCACCTGAAACATACAACTTCTACATTACGTGTCCTCAAGTTTTTAATAACCAATATCAATCTTATCTTACCCTAAGCATAACTGTGATGTAGATACGGCTGGCCGGTCCGGACTTTTCTAGCTGAAACCACTGATCCATGCTGAGCTCACCACTCGAGAGCAGACGGGACAAGGGGATAGACAAACTCCCCAGAGTCAAAGCCCTGTCATCATCCTTCACCTGGGACAGATGGAAGCAATTATAATGAACAACTGTTGTTTATATATATCTAAACAATTAAATGAGCACTTCAAAGATATTATTGGAGTTATATCATAAAAAGGGGTAAATTAATTACACTCTAGATTTAACATTTTGCAATCCCAGTGATTTTACTGTACCTGGATGTCGATGTCTTGTTTGCGAGGGTCCTGAATAAAAAATGTAAAGGCATCTTCCCATACTGGATTGATAGTCCCATACACCGTCTGGATTTTTAATTAATAAGTAAACAAGAATGAAAGAGGGACTCCAAAAGGTATAAACATGACATAAACTTTATCCATATTGTATAACATTGACATCATACCCTGCTCTCTTTGGTGGTATCCTGGACAGAAATCTGTACCATGGGGCTGGGGTCCTTATTGCCTTTCTTAAACTGAACAGAAACACATCCTACTGAATCACATCAATGTTTAAAGAACTCTTTGAACAATAAATGCTGAAAGAACAATAGTTGAATGCTCTTTATTGTTGAAGTCTGATGGGATCTGAAACTTTAGGCACCCAACACGAGATGAACTCGTTGAGACTCTTTGAAATAATAAATGCTGAAAGAAGAGCAACAGTGGTGCAGAATACAAACTTACAGGTAGATCTTGTGCCCTGTCCAAGTAAACAGTCAAAATAGCAGCAGAAGGAGGATCTGCTGTCTTTCCATGTATCGTAATGTTTTTATTCCTCTCCAGCACCTATTTTTGATAAAAGCGTTTAGTCTGGAAATTAAAGAATATCAAGAAATACAGTTTTAAAGTTTTTCATGTAAGAGCTTACTTCGTTTAGGCGTTCTGCAGAGGGAAGCAAAGAGAGCCATTCTAGCTTGAGATGTACCTGACCTGATGGTGCGTCCTGTAAAGTGTACCACTAAACCACAGCGAAAAGCGTTATATTACGATTATAAATAATATAGAGTGCATCACTGAGAAACAGAAAGGTGGGTGAAATAAATATGTTTTCCACCTAGATCATAAAAAAGGATTAGCCCAAAAGATTTACCTCATCCAAAAGAACCGCTTTCTTTACAATACCTAAATCCAGCTTCATTCTAAAAAAATTGTGATTTAGAGAAAATTCATTAGAATTTCAGAATATTCATTAGATATACAGTGGGTACGGTAAGTATTCGGACCCCATTAAATTTTTCATTCTTTGTTATATTAAATCATTTAAGTCATTTTTTTCCCCTCAATGTACACACATCACCCCATATTGACAGAAAAGCACAGAATTGTAGACATTTTTGCAGATTTATTAAAGAAAAACTAAAATATCACATGGTCCTAATTATTTTGTGACATGCTGTGAAACTGATATATTTCACATATATCATATATTTGTCCATTTCTTCTGATCATCCTTGAGATGGTTCTAAACCTTAATTTGAGTCCAGTTGTGTTTGATTATACTGATTGGACTTGATTAGGAAAGCCACACACCTGTCTTTAAAAGACCTTACAGCTCACAATGCATGTCAGAGCAAATGAGAATCATGAGGTCAAAGGAACTGCCTGAAGAGCTCA
>JAUMHG010000072.1:10309783-10325050 GCA_032359395.1 Enteromius anoplus | reverse complement strand
TTTCTTCTCGACCTATCTAGCTGGCGCAGCGATTATCCACTAGTGCTAAGCACTGCCTCTGGCGGTCATCCGGAATTTACAGAACCACAGTTACATACGTAACTAACGTTTTGTAGACCGCACCAAATGAATAGGGAAATAATATTTCAGCATTCAGTGAAATATTATATATACCATTACAAAATTCTAGTCAATTGTTACTCCCATTATTACACTTCTTCTTTTTGCATTAATATGCAAATTAGATTTAGTTTATAGATAAATTGTACATAATGAAAAAACAATTGCTATTACCTATGCATGTTAATTTTTTTAAAGAAATTGAGTACCGATGTCCTAAACTGAGGACATAGCAAAACTTATGAATGAACTTGTTTTTAATGCTTTAAACATTGTAAATATGTCAACAACAACAACAACAAAAATCCTAAAACTTTTTTCTGGGGTCTTTAGAGGTTAAGGATGAAGGTTTTTGCTTCCTATGATTTTAACTGATGGGCTACTAGAGTCATGTTGGTTACTTTAGGATTATTGTGGTGTGTTCATCACCTGTTTGGACTCTCATTCTGACGGAATACATTCACTGCAGAGGATTTATTGGTAAGCAAGTGATATAATGTTAAATTTCTTCAAATCAGTTCTGATGAAGGAGCAAGCTCGTCTACATTTTTGGATGATCTGAGGATGAGTTTCAGCAATTTTTTTATTTCTGGGTGAACTATTCCTTTAATTAACATATGTAATTATGTAAATTGGAACACGCCCTCGAAGTTCACAACATTATGAAGCGGCTACACCCGACAAGCATGCATGATGAAACTATGGAGTACACTTGATGGATCATAAACAGTTAAAATGTGAAGGTCAACATAATGAAATACTCCATTAAAGCACAGTGAAGTGTTACCCGTGGGAGAGGGGAACGCAGCTGTGCTACGTGCAGATTGGCCACCAAAGGCACAGTGAGACGATTGGGGAGAACCAGGAAAGAGGCGATTGCATCCATTATCATAGTGTCCGACATGGCACTGAAAATGAATGCAAGGGGTTCGTACAGAGAAAATGGGACACAGAAGCACAAACAAAATACATTTCAACTATTTTAAAGCATGACTTCTGAGTGCTTATGAGTTAAGTTATGATAAATATGAATGACTGCATGTTTCCCTGCTTTATTTGAACAGAGGGAAGCTCAGCAGACTTTGAATAATCAGACCAGTGCTCTACTGATTATTTATGAATGAAGCATATGAGAAGAGAGAGTTACAGTATTACAAATTCTAATGTAGTTGTGGTATATCTAAATCATAAAAGCAAAATAGAAAAATGATACAAAATAAATGCACTCACTTCAAACCAGGTATGTCTAACAAATTGGTCAACCCAGTCCAGTTGATGTCGAGTTTCTATGGTGGAGAGGAAACAAAGAAAGCATAAAAAAGAGGGGGTTTGTAACATTCTATGTCTGTTTAGTTCTGTTTAAACTCTGTTTTTTTGTATTCTTAGTTTAGTTTCGTTTTCATTGTGTTAGTTTCAGTTTATGTCTTCCTGTCTTCCTTCCTGTTTGCCCTTATTTGGTAGTTCCTGTGATTATGTTATTATGAGTTGATTCGTTTCCACCTGTGTCTCCCCAGCTGTCCTCATTTTAGTCATTTTGATCTTGTGTATAAATCCCATGTCTTTTGAGTTCTAGTTTGTCCGTCAGTGTAAATGTTACCGGTGCTTGTGTTAACTGTTGGATGTTAGAAACCTTGTCTTCTTTATTATTAAACTTTGTTATATTTGAGCTCTCGTCTCCTGCGATCTCCTTCTCCTCACACACCAACGTGACAGGGTTATTATGATAAGATATATTTATTAAGATGGAAAATGTACTAACAGGTCTGCGAATGAAGAACATGGTGATGGCTCCAACAAGAGGAACATCTCCAATTAGAGGTTCCAAGATCACCCTCAATTTTCCGTGGAGCTATAGAACAAAAATTATTGTCAATGAGTCCTTTATATTATATTGATAATATATTTCCTATTATATTGAATATGTCATGTTGCCCTCCTCCTTACCTGAATGCCTTTCACTCCAGCTTTACAGAAATACTTCTTCACCTCAACGTTAATCTCCACATCTCCAGCATAACTGCAACACAGCCAAAAGGATTGAAACACGATTCTCAAATTTTTTTGGTCATCAACCTACTTTTTTTTACTGTTACTGTCAGTAACACATTTTTTTTTTGATGGTCCACTGATGGTTATTACTTTACTACATTCTACTAACAGTATGTAACTTTGCAACTGCATGTCAACTAGCAGTCATTAGAGTATTAGTAGACTGTCTGCTTAACCCTCTACTCCATGCATTATGATAGACCAATAAAATAATTTTTTTGACTGTTTTTCTTTTCTTAAAATGGCTTAACTTGAAGTGCTGTAAAAAAAAAATGGGGGAAAATTTATTTTAAGGTACTTTATGATATGTTGCCATATGGCAAAAAACATCCAACAGTGGAACTAACAGTGGAGAAATGCAAGTTGACTTTCTACTCAACTTTCTAATTAACTAATCCTAGCTCATCATCACTTTCATCTGCTGGAAGAACCAGCTTTGTTTTTTTTCATTTTCTTAACGTTTTCATTTGCACTCAGCAACTACTCACAAGAGATGTCAGTCTGTATGAAATTGCACCACAGAAAAACACTGCATATCATGTGACTTAACCAAAGCACATCATTGGCTAACCTAGGGCCTTCTCTTTCCAACAACAAAATTAGAACATTAGTCTTAATTAAACGGTGGCAGGAAAGGGATATGGCAACACCGTGCGGTAGAGGGCTAATCATTTCACTTAATTTTGATGGTTCCATAACATAGTATATGTCAACTTATTCTACTAACCCCAAACCTATCCTAAACAGTCAACTCTGAGAGTTAGCAGACATTTAGTTGCAAATGAATGAGAATTAGTTAACATATAGATACAAATAACTTATAGCTAGAAGAATTTCTGAAGTGGACTTACTTACTTAATAAGACACAAGCTTCAAGATTGAGAACCTGTTTGCCAAGAAAGAGTCTATAACACTACCTGATATAAAGATCCAGTATCACCTGACGTTTATCATGCTCAGTGTAGGCCTTCACCCCAACTACCCTCATAGCCTGTTCAAAAATAATTGTCTTAGTGGCAAATATTGTCAAGAAATATCTCTGGAGCTGAGAATCAAATGCAAATGTGAAAAACATATGCAAATAACTCAAGTCTTTTATCAGAAATAGATTTGTATACCCTATCGCCCAGGTCAACTTTGGTGAAGCTGAGAGTTTGCAGATGAGCGCTGGCAGATCGGATTGAAGGGGCAATAGTCTCCACAAGCAGCTTCTCCAGATACTGTCCAATAAACGGCCAGGCCTGCTGCAATATCTGTATAGTTGCAAACAATAAGAAACAGCAGAAACACATGGAGATGACGGTATCAAGTAAAAGCAAAGATATGTATATATATATATATATATTGAACTGGATGTAATGTACTCTTGCATGCAAAATGAGCCTAATTTGTCAGTCAAACCTCATCACAAGCTCTAAGGAAAAAAAACTCTACAAAGCAAAGGACTGCTGTACTCAATAACCTCATATAAATAGCCAAATGAAATCCTTTTAAGATTGAGCATTGATAAAAACGTAAACTTAAATTGGAGCTATTTAGTTCGACAGCAAAAAACGTGATTAAATACAGTCACAAAACCTGCAACATAACATATTCACTTACTGGTTGTTTGCAAATGTCATCTGAAATAGCAGTGTGCTTGTAGTAAGCTTTGAAGCTTACCCCACAACCCACCCATCTCTTAGTCTAAACAATAAGTTGTTTGAGGGAAACCCTCAAAGCCTAAATGCTAACAAGCCTGGTGTGCAAAAAACACAAGAACAATCTGTGAAGTGTCCAGTCTGCACTTATATGAGAATAGAATAACGAGCCAGTATTAAATATTTGCCCTTTAAAAGGAGAAGGAAAGAATCCGGAAGATCATGTGGCAGTCAGTCTAAAGACTTTCACAAGGCAATTTTCTTCCTGATGAGCTCTTAGAGTCTGTGTGGTTTGTGCGTTACTTCTAAGAAAAGGTTTTGTCATTTTCACACATTTTACGAGGTTTTCCAACGCAGTCTGTGAGTCATTACAAAACAGGGTCTGATACACCTGTGACAACTTAATAAACATTGCGGAAATACTGGAGTGCTGCCAAACCATTCAACTATTTATCTTCAGGGACTGAATTCAAAAACACACATGCTGTGCCCTCAGGAGCATGAAGCAGACACAATGAGAACAGCAGTTACGGTCACGTGTGCATTTTAGCATTTGAATAAAGAGTTTAATACCTTGTTCATCCACTCAACCTTTTCCACGTCTGGAAAGTTGACCTGTGGAAAAACGAAAGAATACAATTTGACTTCCGATGTCAAAACATATAACAGCATGGTTTAACGTGCCGCGTGCATGGAGGCATGCTTATTTAGTACACTAAATAAACGCTGCGAAGGTCAGAGCTGGTGTCAACAGAACACCAGCATTTTCCAGGGAAGACACTGGCTGAGCACGAGTACACAGCTTTGCCAGTTCTTGAAAATTCTGTCGTTCTTGCAAGAGTTGTTGTCAATGTTTAACAAAATGTACTCTGTTAAATAGTATGGCAATAGTAGATTGTAACAGTTGGATAAAAGAATCATAAAAGAATTGATTATAAATAAATAATACATTACAGCGTAATTAAAATACAAACAATACAGACAAAAAAGAAGGTAATATACTATATAGTTACTATAACTATATATTTTAATCTAAGACACCAGACAAAGGTATATTTCTGCAGCAGCGCTCTTAAAAGAGTTCAAAAACAATATTTGTAACAGGATGCGGGTGGGTTTATACAAAACACATCCTTTAAATAAAACCACTGTGTACATGTCAGGTATGTGAGGATAGTGGCACAACCGTTTCTCTGACCACAGGCCATTCTTTTCTAAACAATTTCCCACTTCTTCATGTTTTCCCATCACCCCCTCACCAAATTCTTGCTGCAAATTGTTCATTTTGCCATTTAGCTGCTGGTGAGTCATTCCCATGAGGCTGGATACTTTAATGTCCAAATATAGCAAGGGCTGGACTAACTTTGGAATGTAATGAAGTTAATGAGGGACAGGGGGAAGAAAGGAGAATAGAAATATGAACTCTGTCAGGGAAAAAGAGAAAACTGTAAACTTTGATTGGAGTTTCGCTGAAAGACGCTCTCGAATATGACGATGTTGCAATAAAGTGGCATGAACAAGCATTCAGACCACAGATGATGTCGTAACATAGTTATAAATATAGCACCAAAACTGAGTTCCCTGTTAACAAAAGGAAAGAAACATTCTGTATGTAAAATCTGCATATAAAAGAAAAAAAAGTATGTACATTTTTTAACAGTCAGAAAATCTATGCATAGTTTAAAATCTTACTAGTAAGCTGCTATGAACTGGGATACACACTGATAGCGCCTAATAAACATGTAACAGTATCTATTCAAATGGTACTATTAACCATTTTGAATATTACTAAATAAAAAGTAAGGATGGGTAGTCAGTTAATAGTAAAACTTTAATACGAAGCAGAAACAAAAAGTTGATAACGGAGCCCATAAAGTTAAATGGATACAGCCATTGGTTACCAGTGACAAATGCAATTATACATTTTTTATTGGGACTGGTTTGCAATGAATATGTTTCAGTGAACTTAAATGTCCCTTGAATGCATACTTCCCAGCTACAGATCCTTAGAAACTACAATGGTAAACACAATTTGTTACCAGTCATAAATTGAATATTTGATTGTTGGAATAGCAATTGTTTTTTTTTAAACAAGGCATATAGTGAAAAGTGAATGGTTGACACATC
The DNA here is from genome assembly GCA_032359395.1 of Enteromius anoplus. Classification (NCBI taxonomy): domain Eukaryota; kingdom Metazoa; phylum Chordata; class Actinopteri; order Cypriniformes; family Cyprinidae; genus Enteromius; species Enteromius anoplus. The sequence continues at coordinate 10,319,114 of JAUMHG010000072.1, read as the reverse complement.
TGCGTAAATTTCAATGGCACATTATATATGGATTATATATATAATTATATATGGAATATTTACCTGTTAATGAAATAGTGTCTAGCAATGTAATAATACTTTTAATGACTAACCTAATAGATGCTTTGCCACTTTTGGAATTTAGAACTGGCATAATGAAGGCCAATTGTGATTCATTTCTAGATTAATTATTAGAAAAGATTAGGTATTGTAACATAAAAGTAGATGTTATTTTAAAGGAATGTAGAACTGAGTGAGTATGATTACGCGTATGATGTGTACTTAATAGCTCCTTACAGGTTGTTCTGCAAGAGTAGGTGAATACATTTTTAAAGTCAAATCAGTAGATAACTACAGCATGAAATCAGTCTGTCATTGCCACGAAAGCAGCTTTACGCTTACTGTAAACAAAAAGTAATACCATCGAAAAGCGCAAAGAAATCCTGCATGTATATCTGCTCAAGATTTCGTGTGTTTAATACCTGCTAACTTACGGTACTGAACTGCTGGCTACAAGAATGATATCATTTATGGTATAAAGTGTCTTACCCACGCCGGTAATTCCCGTTTACTTCTAAACACCCGTGTAGTGGTGACATCCTGCTCATTCTCTAAAAAATACATCGCGCTTTGCAGGCGCGTTTGTTTTCCATCGCGACTGTGTTTCCATCCCATGTAAACCAGGAGACCGAGCAAAACTAAGCTCATACTAAACCCGAAATATCCAGCCAGGTAGACCGGCAATAAGGCACCGACGCACTTTCCAAAGGACCAGAGAACTGACACGGCGTGTTTTCCAGCGGAACCCTGAGGTAGGGCCGAGCGCGCAGTCTCCGGAGCAGCACCCTCGCTCGGCCCTGCATCTTTAGATGACATCGGCTCTTTCTGCATCTAATCCTGTCCTCCGTGAGCGGTTCCGACGTGGACACCACAAACCCACTCAGTACCGCTGGAAATGAAAAGGTGCTGTACACAAACGTTTAAACAAAAACTAACACCATAATTCGCGCACTCGACGAAAGCAGCACATATGTCTGTTCCTTTGAAGCGGAAAGTTGTGCATTTCTAGTTTGCTTTAAAGATGGGCGTGTGGGGGCGTGTTTTCAAGCTTCAGCCCTCCTAAATTCTTAGTAAAACCCCATCGAAAACCATAAAATGTCTGGGTGTGGGATCATAAACGTTTTTGCGGTGTGTCGGAGGAACTAACGCACCATTTACCAGTCATAACCGATACTAGTTATAGGTTACGCTTTAAGCAACAGTAAAGAAAGATTTTTGAAGATGCAGTGTGCCTCCAGCACACTTTTAAGCTGTCGTTTACACTGTCACGTGATAACCAATGCGGTGTACTTTCTTACACGCCAAGCTAAACGCTAATGCAGAAAACGCGTGGTGTTTAATGATGGGGTTTAGCTAATGCAAACGAACATGGGCCCATTAACTACGACTAAATTATGGACTGACGAACCTACACTGCAGTCAAAACACTGAAGGCAAACTAGTCATCACCTAGCAACTGCAAGCAGAGGGTATGACGCTGTGCAGGTTAATTCTGTATGGGGTCTGACACGGTTCACAATCAGTGCGGCATTTACCATCACACGTGCAACAAGATTTTAATGTCTTGCACCGTTCAAATTATCAGTCCCCTTAATACGGAGCTGTACCACCCTGCGTTTACATTACTATATTCAGATAAAATAAAATCCTTCATGAATGGTTTAGTTCACATGTCTAAATCTGCTCCCTATGCAGTCTCCTGTATTCACGTTATCAATGTAGCAGACACTGAACCAGGGGTGTAGCACCAAATTCTGGGTCCTATGCACAAGCAGTGGCCATGGGCCCGGGTAAGGTCGAGGTTCACACCTAAAACACCATTTAATACATCAACTGATGCATTTACCCAAATTTTTAGAGTTTACATAAAAATGTTATCTTAATAAAAAATAAAAAAAAACTTCACTCCTCAGGGGCTCTCCCCCCACTTGGGGCCCTGGTAATTTAGTCTCACTTTTCACCCAACTACTAAGGGTACTACCACCCTGCACTAAACCAAACAGGGCAGGGATGTATGTTAAAGCAATGCGGTTTTTTAAAGGCTAATTTAGCTTGAAAAAAACAAACAAAGCTAGACTTTTCTTTAAGAAAAAGCAACCTGCACAAGGACAGAAATCAGTGCATTTCAACACAACTGGCTCCTGAAATTTATACAGCATGAAACCCCAATAACCTCATACAAGAGAAAACATTAGGCAAGATGACCTTTTTTAAACCAAAAGATTTATTTAAGACATGAACAAAAACTCGCTGAGCTGACAGGTCTGAGGAACGTCCAAAACAGTTCACATGGTCATCAAGACCAGGATGCTTCTGCAGAACTAGGTGATGGAAAACCAAATCCTCATTCAGAAGCAGGCCTCATAGATGGTGGATGAGTGGAGCTTCAGTTGGGCTTCCAGAAGACTCTTGCTGAGGAGATTGAAGTGGAGGAGCACTCAGCTTCAGCAGACAGGGTCCGGTTTACTTTGACCTCTGCCTCATCTTTCTCCTTTTACGCTTCAGCCTGAAAAAAAAAAAAATAAAGTGGTCGGTCACCCCATGCCCATTAAAAAGTAAAAAACATTAGATGCAGCTCACAGTCACAAACTTACCTGCGCATGCGCTTCTTTCGCCACTGGAAGAAGAGTAAAAGCATTAATAAACTGGGATTATCAGGTAGTTAAAAAGATACAAAGTCAACACATGCGTAATAGCAACTGGCGCCATTGGGTGTTCGCCATGCAGCATGGCCCTCCAGCTCAGAATAGTTAAGTAACTAAATCGTATTTAAGATTAACCTTTAATAAAGCGCCAGTTTTATCAGACGTAAGTCAATAGTTACAAAAAGCAATGAACATGCAGCTGCTGCAGACTGCAACTGAATCTGGCCACAATATTCCCTCCGACAAGTAACGTTAGTGCGTTAGCAGGCCAGACAGTAAAACACGAAAATATACAACACGAAAATATACAACACTTACGCTAACAATGATTTATTCGCCATTGTTAAAAATAAAGCTTATAGTAAAAATATTTAGTTAAATACCGACATACATTTGTAGCGTAGAGCATAAGTAACACTAAATAATGAAAACATGCTAGCAAGACTAGCCGGATAGCGAGACTGTATTTCACTTACAAACGAAAAATGTACTTACCTTCGCTCTCATGATGAGAAGATAGTTCTGTAAATAAAGAGATAAAGTTAGAGTTGTCGATGGATGGTGTGTAAAAGTCTTGGATTAGTGTGGATTGTGTGAGATGGTAACACAATGTCAGCGGACGCTAGCTTCTCACCTCGTCAAGCGATAGAAACGACTCCAAGAGAACGTCATACGGGGTACGGACTCTTTTATACGCCTCGGTTACGTCATTTCTCAGCGACTACATCAAGAAACGCGTGCTACACCTGACAATAATTATCAATTCTTACCAAATATATAAGGTGGTCAAGATTATTCAGTGTGTTCACAAATTACTTTGACCTTGTTTTTGCAGTTATGTTACGCTTAAGCAGTGTTTACGATACAAGGTCTGAAGTAAATAGTACAATTTCGTAAAAATGTTATACTTTTTTTAAAATATAGCTCTATTTTTTTTAAATTATATACTATTATTACTAATGTATAAACTTATAGTTAATAATAAATTTGTTTTTTAATGTAACGTGTTTCAGAACCTATGGGGTTTGTTTTACCGTCTAATTTCTAATCTTTTTATTATTATTTTAAATGGACGACACAATGTGTATTTAAAAATGCTGGACATATTTAAAGTGCACAATTGTGCTATTTTGTTGTCCAACTTTAACGGACATGTATGGCTCCCCTTAGATTAACCTGCTCTTATTTTCTTAATTTGTGTTAAGAAAGTGTGGCATAAACGAAACATTCCCAGGCAGTTCCCTGAACAAAGGGCACCAGCTGCTTCTCAACCTCATGGACTAAACTGGCCAATTCTTTCTGTGAGAGTTTTCTTCTGGTGTTTTTAATAGTCAGTAAAAACAGATCTCTTTAATGTAACAAGTTATTTTAACTGTGACCTTTATTGCCTGCAGACATTGCATGTGCTGTACAATAATTAGTTATTAAACAATTATAAAAAATGTGATTTATATCCTTTCCAATAAAGATCAGAGTCATATTTGGATTTTACAAAATTATTTTTAAAATACACAGCTGGAAAGGGATGTTTTTTTTTGGGGGTTTTTTTGAGTTTACCAAAACCGTGGAGTATGAACCTATAATTCATTAGCAGCTACACATTTAGTTTAAGATTTTCAGCAAGTATTTGGGCACTTGGAACACTCCTAAAGACACTCTTTTGGCAAAACATTTCACAAAAAAGAAGTTACGGTTGTCTTTATAAGTATTCTGACACTTTCTAGTTGGCGACCTTAGTAGAATATATTGGTAGTTAATATGAATTAAACTTGTGTATTCACACATCTGTGCGAACAAGACGAGAAATAACTCCATTCTCATTAACTTGCATTGTGACCAGTTGGTACGTCATTGGTTTGCAGAGAACAATGGATTTGTCGTTTTGTGTCTTTTCTGTATGCTATAAGACAGAAGCTTTCTGATAGATATTTGAGTGCTTAAACGGCAACAAATCAGGCTCTAACGCATAAATTGTCTGATTAAATTTATTAGATGCATTTTTATAAAATGGCAGGATCATTTGGTCAGTCAGTTTAGTCAAACAATGTTTTAGAAGTCAGACCAACAAGCTGAGGGAAAGATTTACATCGAAACAGGAAAAGCATTTTCATAATTCTGGAAATACTAGAAATTGAATGCTGAAGGTCATCTAACAGAAATCAAAGCTTACCAAATTGATTAACAGTGCTTCCATTGTGGTTGGTTTGCTATATTGAAGGTGTCGTGAGGCAGTTACCGCTTCAAAGACTCATTGCAGGTCATCAATACAAAGTATGATCATTTCCCAACTGACAAAAACTCAACCTTTAACAGACTTCAAACAGGGATCTCATCTGCATGGACATGAATGGCACTTTGTAGCAATATTGCCTAAAGAGTGCCACCATTACATTTTTATTGTTCATGATGGCTTGTACAATGACAGAGAGGGTCAAAAGAAACCCAGCACTCGCCTCCTGTAAACACGGTTGGACAGTATCTACCTGCTCAGCCGTACACTCCCAGCCTCATTCAAAAGACAACCAAACGTAAGTAAACTGCACAGACCCTGTAGCAGTCTTATGTAACTAATGAGGAGGTATTCAAAAAGACAGAAGGCTTGGCCGGAGGCCTCTCAGAGGGGCAGGTCATAATTAGCTTTAACGGTTCTGTTCTTTGGGCTGTGCAGAGGCTCTGTCAGTCAGCTTGGTTGGCAGTGGGGGTCTATGCAGCAGCTTCGCTCTCAGCCTCCACTGGTTGTCCTGTGGCACTCTCCACATTTTTGGATGCCTGGGAAAAGAGAAAATAGGAAAATATGGTTTCATATTCACAAAGTGCCATTAGAAATCAGGAAACAGATGCTGACACAACCAACCTTCTTTTTCTTCTTCTTCTGTGCCTTGCGGCTGGCTGAACTTTGCAACAATGCCTGCAAATAATAAACACATTGTGAGAATCTTAATATATATATAAAAAAAAAAAAAAAAAAAAAATCAACTGTAGAGTTTCATTTTGCAGAGTAAGATTTTTTTTTGTAGCTAATAGCCCCTTCATTTTTGTCCATCTACTAAAATATATTTAAAATGAATTACATTGAAGAGTAATGAATGACACAGAATTATGGACGCTTTAGGGCTAGGTCATGACACATTTCATTATATAATTCACAAGATTACAATTCAATTCGATATTGATTATTTTGAAAATATAATGTACAATGCACAGCTTGAATTTGTTTCAATTGATATTGAAGAGCAGTAAAAATGAAAATAAATAAGTTATAATATATTTAGCAAAATACTTTTCTTCTAGGTCAGGGGTCACCAAGTTTGGTCCTGGAGGGCAGAGTGTAGCTCCAACCCTAATCAAACACACCTGAAGATGCTAATTAAGGTCTACTTGAAACTTCCAAGCAGGTATATTGAGGCAAGTGAGAACTAAACTCTGCAGGACACCCACCAAGCCCTCCAGCATTAAGTTTGATGACCCCTGTTCTAGGTGATAAATGAATTTGCGGTCAACAAATATGCTTTTTCTGATGTAAATGTGACATTGTTTACAAACTGTTATACTGAAAAAAAAAAAATGCAATATTTTAAATGTTTTTGATTTTTGTTTGTAAAAATGAGCATCCATTAAAGTTGAGAAATCAGTATTCCAAGCCCAACAATATGTTAATTTTAAGATAATTTTGGCAACAATGTGTTATTAACAAATTAATATCACTACCATATATTTTCTTTTTGGTAATATTTTTTACAATTATTTTCATACTTTGACAATTATTCATACATGGGTTCCTTGTACCTTTTATTTGATTTTTTTTAAATATAAAAATAACATTTCCAACTAGTCCTTAAAAAAAAAAAAAAAAAAAAAAAAAAAAAAAAAAAAAAAAAAAAAAAAAACAGAATAAAAACAAATTACAATAAAATACTATAAATACTACTTCTGCAAATTCTGTAAATAATTACTTTTAACTAATTATATACTAACGCAACTTCCATACCAGTTCCCTGTGTGTGACCCCAGAACCCCCAGTTTTCTTACCTTGAGCTCTGGGTCTTGTACTTCATGCTCAGACTTGTAAAGCTCTGGATCAAAAGGTCCAGTGGTGATACGCAGAGGGCCGTTTGCCATGAGCAGCACCGTGAATTTAAACTGCGCTACATATTCACCTTGAAAGAAAAGAAGATCAAGAGGAGACAGAAGGTTTGACAATGTGACTCTTGAGACTTTGCTGATGGCACCAAACATCTAAAATAAGAACGGTCTTCGACCTGGCCATGCGGTAAATGTGCTGGATGCGCTTCTCTGAGCTTGACAGGAAATGATTTTTCATTTTCATTTAGTGATTCTTTAACCTTATCTTCATGCTTGGTTAAAGGCTTTACATATAAAAGTAACATTTTATGACCGTGGTACTAATGCCTCACCTTCCTTCTCATGCAGGACACTGAATGGCTGAAGCAGCTCATGTTTGGCACACTCAACCACTCCTAGTCGAGCTTTACTCTCATCCTCAAATGCCCTGATGGCACAGACACCAGACCAAACAAAGACAGAGACACAAAGAAATGTGATGAGCGACAGAGGTGAAGAGTTTGTTTTGGGCCATGCACTTTCATCTGAGATACTACTAACTTCAAAGTCACACATTTGATCGGGAGGGAGACCACATAAACACATAGCTTGAATACACCATTAAATGTATTGACGTGAATTCGACCTGGTCTAACAATTTAATGTTTATATATTTCTATAATGCATTTTTATCATTTATACATTCGCATTCAAAAAGGATTAGAATGAATTCTGTAGGAACATGTTTAACTGAAGTCTGGATTAATGATGCTTTTTCATCACAAGAATAAAATGAACCAAAAAAATATATATATAAAATGAAGTTATTTAATTATCAAAAGTACCAATTGATTTAAAAATGTTTTAATTAAATTTAAGCATTATTTCAATTTATAAATTTAGACATACTTTTCATATTTTGACTTCTAAATTACTGAATTAAAGGGTAACAAGTGCTTTGGCAAAAACTGTCTTCCCTTTTTTCTCTAGTTAGGTTTAGCTAACTTTCAACTAGAGATACATTTAAAATATTAAACCTTTCTGAACCTTAAACAAATTACCTCAGAGTAAATGGCATGGTATCAAATCGCCGCTCGACCTCACTGAAGAACACCCTGGAGGTCTTCATCTTCAGTCCATACTGCTTGCTGGGGTCTCGCTTGTAAACAGTGGTCCTCTGCCCGGAGTCTCTAGCCTGCGAGGAGAAAGAGAGCGACGTGATCAGCTATCTGTCACATGTTAACAGCTGATGCTGAAACAAGTCTTTACCTTTCCCTCTCCGGTGCTAATGAGCACATCCACAGCGTACACCTCATGCACTTCAAATTCTGCCTTCTCATGGTCCTTCCTTAGAGAAGACAAGGACAGAGGGCTTTTAGCACAGAGGAACACTCAATCATTTTCAAAAACAATCGAGCGCTTCATTATCCTGACCTTTGCTGGTCGGTAGGGTTCTGAATGATGGTCTTCTCTCCATCAATGACGTGCTGCTTTAACTGATGAGACAGCATGCCTGTGTAAAGAGACAGAAGGAGCTTTAAAACCATGCTATGATGATTCAACAGAGAGCGAGTACAGCTTTCAGTCAGCTCACCCTCAATGGCCATGCATTTGAACGACTGGGCAATCTTGTTCCAGGCCTCTGTGACCTGAGTGTTCTGAGAAACACAGAAAAACCAACTTCTTTAATACATTTCAAACAATTTGTGAGTCACATTTAAATCACAGTTAAATCATTGTATGGTTTTATTCATGATTAGGATGTTATAAGCAGATAATTGATTCTGTCTAACCTGATTACCAGGTTTAACCAGCCGGAGAGCAGCTTCTGCACACAAGTGGGTAGCTTTGATCACATCTGCTTTCCGACCTGTCACAGGAGCATCCTAGAAGAACAGCAATGTTAAATTCACTAAATTCACAAATGAATAATGGGTATTCACAAGAGACATACCTTGGTTGCGCCAATCACAAAGCTATGAGCAACGTTGGAGATGAAGCCATCCACATGCACCCCAAGGTCGCTGTGAAAAAAAAGTGCTTATTAACAGAAATACTTTATCCATTTATATTAGGGGTGTAACGACGTCGTATCGTATTGAACCGTTCGGTACGAGGCTTTCGGTTCGGTGCGTATACGAACCGAACAATTCAGAAAAACAAAAAAGAATAAACTGTAAAATATAATGTTTCCAGTGCTATGCTTAACAAGGCAGCGCAAACGATGGGACAGGGAACCCGCGTCTGCTCCTCCCACCCTCAAACAGACAAGAACCAGAAACACACACATTACAAACTATCACCCGCGGCATTTCCCTTTGCCATTTCAACCCAACATCCAGCGCAAAACGCGCTGCATGTGAACGACCCCTAAGCCTTTGGTGACACATACACCACAAAATTAAATTGTGGATCTCACCCCTGTCGTCTCCCGTCACGCGGATTGTCCCGCAGGAAGAAACGGCGCCCTGGATGTCAGTGGATGATGCGCACGGTCTACGAACACGGGGCGCTCAGCTTTCACGATTTGAAATGGCTCAAATCTACTTTTTATTAAGTTTTAA